>QNUK01000015.1:4432500-4630000 GCA_013621035.1 Clarias magur
CTGTTTTTTTTTATTATATTATTATTATTATTATTATTATTATTATTATTATTATTATTATTATTATATTATTATTATTATTATTATTATTATTATTATTAAGACCTGTTTATAGCAATATGTTCTAATAAAAATAAGCTGGTTCTATTTTCCAAAAATACAAGTAATAAACAAGTTATATAATTTATACCCCTGCAATTCTGAAGATTTCACACTGTAGTTTTATATTTTCGTAATGTAAACATAGGTCATGATGGCATGCACATGTTCTTACATGAATCTAATGTCCTTCATGCATGACGCACACACACACACACACGCACGCACGCACGCACGCACGCACGCACGCACGCACGCACACACACACACACACACACAAAACAAACAAACAGAGTGCAGTGAGCAACTTCATCCAAGGACATCAGCTGTAACGAGACACCTGGACGCCTAAAAACTGAACTTCCTACAGATGTGTGTGTGTGTCTTATAAATAAAGAAGAAGAACTCAACATGCTTTTTATCTATAATACAGATTCTGTGTGACTCTATATTTTAGGTCCCTTAAAATGATTTAATAAAAAAAAAATTCTTGCACAAAAAAAATCTTTGCATCTCGCCCAGTCTCAACCTGGAGCCTGGTGAAGCTTTGTGTACTAAAATGGTTTTTCCCCCTAGTAAAAGATAATATGATTGTAAAAATAAAGACTATAGTAACTATTTTAAGAAAACAGCATATTCAGCAAGGTATGAAGAAATTCTCTCTCAGATGCCCATGACATCAGTGCTAGGCAATAAAAAATTTACACTGAGTATAAAAAAAAAGAGCCAGTGCTATCTCTAGACTAAAATAACTGGCAAATGTCCATCAGTAATATGCAGCTCAATGCAGTTTTCATGGTTGTCACATGGCAGTCAAGTAGAAGGTCATGCTTTACATTTAGATGGACTTCGGGGAACTGTCTCTGTGTTCTCAGGATGCTTCCTTATGTCCTCTGTCCTCTCAACTTGCATACCCCTTTTTCACCTCGTCACAACTGATTACAAGCCTCCCTGTCTCAGCAGTGACGCAATCACACTGCAGTTAGAGCCGGAGCACTGGGAGATAAAATACTAATGTCAGAAAGATTTAACAATTCAAGCCAACACCAGAGGCAGGCTTCGAACCGTCAACCCTGGAGATGCGAGACCACAGAGCTACCACGATGCCACCATGCCACCTGGAAGGATAGTTTTTAAAATAAATAATACAATTACATATTCATTAAAGCTGTTCTTTTTTATCAATTGAAAACAAATAAACATTGAAATACCACTGTTTGTGTACATGGCTGATTCATTTTTCTACAACGCTGGGACAAACCCAGCCACAAGAGCAAACAGGAATGTGATGTGAGCCATGGAAGACAGCGCCACTATTTTTGTTTACTCTGAATATAGTTCAGTGTTTCATCTCCGCATTGGGCCATAATTCACTGCTCAAAGGGCAAAAACTATCCTTGCTGACCTCACATGGGCACTGAGCCACACTTTCCTGGCTTGCAAAAAATGACTTTCTGTTTAGTATGGAAGGGAATGTTCATCACAGCAACGGAAGAATGAGAGCATTTTACAGCTGATAGAGTTCACTTAGTCGAGAGCACAAATCTGCATTGAATTAAATAATCTGGGACATCATGTTATCTATAATTAGTGCTTGATTATCAAGATTCCTGTTAACCTAATGTTGTTGATAGGTGAGATCAGGTAATTGTTTGCAGTGGTGTTCGTGGTTTCTTGGTTTGATGTTTTGTGACTCAACTGGTGGGAATTCCCCTAGGCATGCTAAATACTGGCTGCACAAGAGAGTGAGTCAAAGAAGGAGAGCAGCAAGAATGTGGAAAACCATTCATAAGCCAGGTAGCTTTAAATCTTAGAATACTACTGTACACGATTCATTTTAAGCCACTCTTTACTCTTGCCTTTTCAGAATGCCATAAAACCCTAGCACAGATTGCATCTTAGGTACAGGTTGTGTGCTAGTGACAATAAGGGTATATCACATAGAAAACAAGTACCTTTAAGAACTGCTGTAACAATGATTTGTCTTGTTTTCATCACAATATGTCTTCTCCTTTTCGCAATATACTCATACTCATCACATTATAATTTTTCTCTTCTCTATTCTACCATTGTGTCTACCATTGGGTGTTCAAGTCAAACCTGGACTTGTAATGATCTTACTTGTAAAAGGTGACTTCAAGCTCAGTACGGTGATGAGACTCTTACCTACAGTAAATTCAGTTCAATTCAATTCAATTTTATTTGTATAGCGCTTTTAACAACTGTCATTGCGGCAAAGCAGCTTTACACAATAAAAATAATTATTTAAGTTTGTATGAAATATGAATGTGTATGACTCAAAATGGTCAGATAGTACCTGATGAGCAAGCCGAGGACAATGGCAACAGTGGCAAGGAAAAACTCCCTGAGATGTCAATAGGAAGAAACCTTGAGAGGAACCAGACTCAACAGGGAGCCCATCCTCATTTGGGTGAAACAGAAAGCAGGAATTGATCTGCATTCATACTGTGTGTTAGGTGGCAGGCAGTTCAGTTTAACAGTTGATGTTAATTGATGTCAGTATGGAGTCCAGTTAGTTATTGGAGGCTCAGGTAGACTATCGAGCGATTGCAGCCAAGTCAAGTCTGAGAGAAACAGCTGTCAACATCAGCCGAGGCCAGAACCGTCTTCATGGTAGAGTGAAACCGTCCACAGACACCACACGCATACCAAAGAGACCACACAGGCATGCACGTGACGAGATCTCCAACCAGAAGCTGGGCACCAGGGCGAGTCAGACAGGTCCAGAGGGCAGAGAGGGTTTGGATCACTGGCAGCTCAGGAACGACATGTGTAGCTCGTGCAGACATGTAAAGCACTTGTATGATGCAAATGTTCTAAACAAGCTGTACGTCCATGAATGACGATCCTGGCAGAGGTGGCCTGGCACACACAGAGTCGTTTTCACGTGAACGCTCAGCAAGTGAAGCGCTTGATCCTTGAAAATCGGCACATAACTTGTTGCAAACTTGGGAAACATCATGTCTTTGGGAACTGTACAATCGCTTTCCAATGCCACTTACACACTCCCCTGTACAGTCCTGACCTCGCTCCAAGCTTTTTCCACATGTTTGAGCCATTAAAGGAGTCCCTAGGAGGGCAGCAATTCAGACGTGAAGCAGCAGTACGATCATGACTCTGGCGTACTGAGGAAACTTTCTATATTAATGGTATCCAAGCACTAGTGAAACTCTAGGATCATGGTAGCAGATGATTATATAGAGAAATAAAGGTAGTTTTTACTCTCATAAATGTTCTGTTATGCACAAAAAAAAGTCCCAGTTTGTCTTGAATGCCCCACATACTTAAATTTGAATTGACTTTTAATCTGGATTTCACCTAGTAGCGCATGGACAGGTTTCTACCTGAAGTCTTTGAGAGAAATCTAAAGCTACGCTCTAAAAACTGTAGTTTTAATGCAGTAATGTATTATAAGCAGGGGTTGTTAAAAAAAAAAAACATGGTAAGGAAAGTTTTAAGATTTTATTAGTGTTGGACAGTTGCCTTGGCTTTGATAAGGTTTTTCAGGGAAGAGAAGAGCAAGTCAGCAGATCTCTGAGCCCAGTGTATGCTTTGTGTATCTTAAAATGAGAGCGACAGCAGCATGGCACCACTAAAAATACACACAGCTTTTGAAGCGTGTATGAAGAAACAAAGTCCACTGTGGTAGTCTCTCCAGCACACGTCCCTCAGATCCTTATCAGTGGGAAAATTCCTGTCTCTTCATAAACCCTTCCCTATGTATGACAATCAAAGAAGGAATATGAGGAAGTGTTTGTTCAAGTAAAAAAATGCCTAAATTCTATTTTAATAGGAATGTATAAAAGCACATTTTATACCATATGTGATGAACACAGACAGGGAGTAAAGGGCTGTCTGCGATTCAGCTTAAACAAGAGCCACACATGATTCCTCGACTCCCACTGGGAAACACATACGAGTTAATGTGTAATTGGAAGTTGCTATTTTTTTTTCTGCCACAGAGGAGCACAAAGCCACCATGCCAGGAAACTTTGCTCTGTCTTTTTGGATTACACATAGCTTTAAATAACCATGCAACATTCTTTTGAAGGCTGGCTCTGCAAACAGAGACAGCTCAGCAAGTAGCTTACAAACATGAATGACTTTAAGAGTCATTATTCTCTTGTAAACAAGAATTTGCAGTTAATTCATAGTTTTTTCTCTCTCAGAAGTTTAGGCATAACATTTAGAGTCTGTGCTTTAGTTAAGCCACAAGAAGTCTGCTTTGGACACTTTAGGTGGAGCAGTGGGTTTTCTCTTGGGGGGAAATCTGAGGAAGTATTTCCTCCCGCTTTTCTATAAACCCCCACATTCTAAAAGAAAAAACACTGAAAAGACACTGGAGGAAACATCAAAGAGGGACACGTGTCTGCCTCATTTCCTCTCCCTCCATCATTCAGGATTTTTAAAGGCGGAGAGGAAGGAAGATTGAAGACGAAGAAAATGCAGCATGTGTAGTGCTACTTTGCTAGTTGCTGATGTGGAGAACACTTGGCATGCAGACTCATGAGTGCCTGGCACAGGTGGGTATGAAATTAACTGCAAGTGAGAAATCTCATGCCGGGAAACTGGAACGCAGCCGCCGCAACAAAACAAGAGTCAGTCAATACGACTGAACGGGCTTATTGTATTTTTTTGTTAGTAAATTACAATAAGCTCATTAAAGAAGGATAGGACGGGAGACAAATATTGCTTCAAGAAATTCCTTGTATTCCAAGTGACAGTGGTGTTCTCTGCAGCAGTTCTCTGTTTACTGTGTAGTCGAAACCAAGTAGGAAGAGAGGGATGTGAACAGTAAATATTTGTGATAGGCAGGCATATAAATAGTGGACCATCACATTGCCCATGTGACAGAAACTTGTGCAGGACCAACCAGAGCAAAGTATTTCCTGTAAATTATCCCAAGGGCAGAGATCACTCCATAACACGCAGAAAACAATTCAAGCAAACTCACTGCTACAGTCGTTGTTTTATTTCAAGGGGAAAAATGACAGGCAATCATTAATTAACATATAAAAACACTTGCACCAGTGTGCATATCAAGCGTATGCAATGGTTTAAAATAAATACTTTTTAAAAACATACAGTACTGAATATGCAAAAAACAAAAAAACAAACAAACAAACAAAAAAAAATCTGCAAATTTCAGAGAGACTGGAACTAAGAAAGGGTCAAAAATCCATCTAAGAACATCTCCCTTTTTCTCTCCAAAAGTGTTGTATAAAATATTTTGAAATACGTTGTAAAATACAGAATCTTGCAAAACCTTTTCCCCACATTTTCTTTTTATTTTGACAACATTAGCTGGTATAACAGTGTGGTGTAATCAGGACTTTTCATAATGAGTAGGAACATGAGAGCAAATGTATAAATGTGCATCAAATCTGTCTTTCATTATTGTTTACATATTATGTCCTCCTGGTCCACAGTCTGAGAACTGGCTGCCATATTGCACAAAGCTCGTCTTCCTTAGACGCACTTTTTCAATTTTGCAAGCTGCAAAAAGCAAAATGGAGCACTCATCTGTTTGAGGCACTGACACTTTGGAGTCCCTTCTACTCTCTCTCTCGGCTGTCAGTGACCAGCAGAGTAAGACAAAGAAAAGGGTCAAAGGTCTGGAGGTCCTATCTCCAGGTTTAAAACAGATTTTAGAACACACAGTTTTTCCACGCATTTCATTCACACAAAGGAATTTTGTTTCCAAGTGATGGACTGCCCTTTTCCAAATAACTCAAACTACAGATAGTTTATAAGTGCAGGTTACAGTACATAGTATGTCGTATGCAATGTTAAGTGTTTACTGCTTGCTTCCAGTACACTGCCAACTCTATCAACATTTATAAACCTAAAGCATGTAAACAAGTTCTTCCATCATTGCATTTTACAAACACTCAAGAAGACAGGGTATGGATGCCAGAGCATTCTTTTGACAGTAAAATTCAACTTTTACTAAACTAAAAGCTGAGTCTGGAAAGATCTCGGATGACTGGAGGTGACGGAGTGAGGCATGTTCACTTCACAGCTGCTGTTAGTTAACTTCAAACTAAGTAAATGAGAAAGAAAATTGTGTGCCATTGACCCTGCTGCTGAGTTTTTTTGTTGAAGGACCATTACTGGGAGAGAGTGTGTAAACAAAAGGCAATCATGAGTGTGTACACTGAATTCCTAGCCCAGACCCCACAAGTTTTCTCACCTGCTGTGTACTTAGAACAGTGGAGCCTTGTCACCAACATAGCATTTAAACTCGGACATAAAGTGCAAAGGCTACATATAACCTTCTACACCCAACTGTAAGGTGTCTGAAATCACGTAAAAAAAAAAGTTAACTGAATATTTCTAGGCACTGTTGAAAGTCCAGAGGCTCTTTTTTGCAAGGAAAAACACTGAAAATCAAAACAATATAAACAAATATAACATGCTGGTTTCATGGAACAAAACATAACTTTCCTATGCTTCACCATGGACTAGCCAACAGATCAGACAGATAAAATCTTTTTTTTTGTTGAAGTTTTTTTCCTTCAGCATAGTTCAGGTGGAGAAACAATGTATCTTCATATGAAGTCAGTAAAAAGTTGGTCCAAGATTTCAAGCTTTCAAGCTCTCAAGCCATTATTTTTTGGGGGATCTCGATGGAGGCCTTGAGGAAGATAGCATTGTCACGGATGTAGTTTCTTTTGCGGATCTCCTCGTGCGAGACGAACTTGGGGTAGCCGAAGCCTAGTGCACTTTCGTCCAGTGAGCTACGGCTGCTGCTGGGTTTCTGGAAGTTCTTCCAGTTTGGGTCCGGATTGAACGTCTCAGTGATGTGCTGTGGTTTGGAGAGTGATGGATCGCTCTGGTCCAGAATGGAGAAAGTGACCTTGTAGGAAAAGGGCCACTCAAGAAGGTTGTCATATTCACCTGGCAGCACGCGGATATACACAGAGAGATGTGAACCTTCACCACTACCATTGCCATTGAGGAAAGCGGATGCCTGGAGCTTGTAGCCATACCGGTGTGTGTAGAAGGGTGGACTGAAGAACTCATGGTTGCTGTGCATTTTGGCCTCCTGCAGCTTGCGTGAGTAGTCATTCAGTTTCCAGATGAGTACCCCATCGTGGCTCACTGACAGCTCCTCAAGATCACGCCGCAGGTCGGCGATTTCCTGCCGTTGACGGCTTACCAGGTTGCACATCATGGTCAGGTGGGACTTGGTGGTTTCTTCAAGGTGTCGGCCAATTACCAGCTTTGGACACTGCAAGTGAGGGAGCATTCTTCAGTTGACATGGTAACAATATGACTAGTAAAACACACATGCTTAATTTCCTAGGGCACAACTTAGCCTTTATTTTTTCTAAATTAACAAAACACTCCAAACTATTTTATTACATTATGTAGATTAAATTAAAGATATGTGAACAAAAGGTTCTACTGTGACAGGCTGCACAGTGTCTAAATATACAATTTTAAAACTGGTTGTTTACGTAATAACTCAAGCAGCAACCTCATTTCACCTTTCATGTGTTCCAACCACTAAGCATACAGCAGCAGAAGTATACCAATCACCGGCTTGACCATCTGTCATCATCTGCACCTGTTTCTCACTGGTCCATGCCTTAAGTTTGATGTTTCTTATGCTTGCGTTATGATTCATATTTCATTATGTGGCTTAACAAACAAAAACATTCCTCTGAAACTTGTCAGGTAAAAAAGTTCTTCAGGAAGCCTGGAATTATTCCTCAAAATGAAAAATACAAGCAAGTCAGGCTCTTTTTTAAGCAAAATATGAAAAAATTAGGGGGGGTTGGGGGGCGGTCAAGATAACACAGTGATGTAGCCTGAGCCAAGCCAAAAACGAAAAAAAAAGAAGAAAAAAAAAGAATGTTTATTTTTTAATGTTTATTTAACATTTTTTCATCATGTTTCTTGTTTGTGCATGCACACTGGAGACCCATCTGAATGTCATAAAATAACTAAAAAGGTCATTTTGCACAGAAGTTCCCCTATAGATTCATGTGTTCAGCTTTCTTAAGCAATATTGTAAAAAATGAGCTCAGCACTAAATGCAAAGTTTCAAATACTTTTAGAAACTTACAGTTCTCTTTTCTAAAAAAAAAATCATTAAATTTAAATCCCAGTGATGTTTAAAAAGTTATTTAAGAAAAGTGAGACTCACTCGATGCTTGCATCCAGCTTCTTTAAAGGGACAGAGCACTAACGCACTGCCACAGCTTTCCTTCACATGGGTTGCAAGATCTTCTCGGGCGATGTTAGGAGCACCACACTGGTTTGGGCACTGAACTGGGAAACGTGGGCAGTGATACTGATGATTCTATGAAAAAGAAAGCACAGCACCTGATCTTTACTTTCACTCTCAGTTTTAGCATTCATTGTACAATAGTTCCCTTATAGTGTGAAAATCTGATGTAATTATTTATTTTGGGAAAAATTCAGCAAATGTTGTGCTGAATCCCAAGAGCAGGATGTTCTCAAGTGCTTTATTCCTCTTACACTACAGCAAATGTCCAAAAAGTTATTTTATTTTTTTTAATTAAGAATGCCATATCATAATTTTTATCCATATACATTACAGGTACATCTAAGGTTGTAGAACATCCATGAAAGAAGGCATCACTGCACTGTTATTACTTCGCATTAGAGCCGTTATAAACACTCTCACAAGGTTTTACCTTTAAGTAAATAAATAAAAGCAGCTTGCCTTGGAAAGCATAAAAAATTCACAGAAAGTCCTCGAGCATGGAAAGTTTTCAGTCATGCATATTTTCGTGTGTTGGAAACTTATTGAATGTTACAAAACACTGGAACACTGAAAACTCCTTCCATAAATGATGAACAACATAAAATGAAACTCTTTATTTCTCTTTCTTTATTTATTACCAACAGATTATGAATTTTTTCGCTATTTACCCAGTAATTTCTTTTTGCATGCCAACATGTATGCTTGTGCCACTGGTGAAACCAAGTGAAGCTGGTGATTGATAGTAAGCAACCAACAATTGGTGCAATTGAAGTAGTTTTAAATTCTTACCGGTACTATGTAGCGAAAAGGTGAGGAAAATAAAATAAGGAGGTATTGGACTCTCCTGGGAAAATTACATGTTTTACATAACATTCTCACTTATTCTGCATTAGACTATTAACTTTCAGGATCCAGGGTTAAATCCCAAATAGTGTTAAATGGAAAGCTAGTGTGCCATGTAAGTGTCATCAATCCCTTGTTCCACGCACCAAGTAATGGCCTTGATTATGAGTTAGAGAGGGATTTGGGATTCAGTCTTAGGTTAGAAGCTAGTTAGCTTTGTAGCTCCTGTTAGCCCTGAACAAAACAACAGAGAAGGATCACAGATAATTCGGAACGACTTAGACAACACTTTGTTCTCTTAAAAATTGCGTCTAAGATGACATATGGTTATCAGATATGTTTTCTTGCTGGAGATGCTCGCCGACCTTCTTTTGCTCATGCTGGTGACTGACAGATTGTAGACAGAGTGTACTATGATTGTTTGAACATCTGCGATGTGGAGTGATATATATGTGATATACATCATCTAATCAGATTACACGTTGAGAAGTTTTTCCAGTTTGAATAAAAAGCTTAAAAGAAGAATGCACCAGAAAGCACTAGAAAGTTATTGCGTGAATGTGTGTCAGGGTAGTCTAAGTGAACAGAGGATTGTGTGTGATGCAGGTGTCAGGCAAAGAGACTGGGCCAGCTCAAGCTGTGACTCATTGGCAAGAAACTCAGCTCTACCATGAATACCCCTGTTGATATAGTCACAAGCCTCCTGCCAACACACTCTTTGGAACCTTTGCCCTTATTCATACACCACTGAGACACCACTGTTCCACACACCACTTACACTGCACCACCTCGACATCTTAAACACCTGAGAAATGTCTTGTATGAGAACAAGACAGAGAAGTGACTATTTGGAGTGGTTCATGGTTGTATCTCAAAACTAACCTGGATGGTGTCATAGACAAACTCTTTGCCACAGTACTTGCATGGCTGTGTGCGTTTGGGACACTCAGCCATGGTGTGCTGGGCTAGAAGTCTTCTCATCATCCTTGCTCCACACTTGTTCTCACAGTAAACACTCTCCTGGGGACAAATGCCCTGGTGATTCTATCAGAAAAAACAAACAAACACATAAAACGAATGACAGAGTAAATAAAGGACAAAGTAAAATACAAAACAGTCATAGATGTTTCATCTGGTTTTAAGTAAAACTTTAAACTCTAAACACGAACACAGAAAGCCACATTTCACAATAAAACACGTGTTAATAGACTAGGCCTTTCTTCAACTTGCCCTCCAGCTTGTTTACACTGAAACCTTTCAATATAATATAAAATAATATAATATAATATAATACTACTACTAACAATAATATTTGAATAAATATAAATCACCTGAAAATAGAGGCGTGACCAGTTATGCAAAAAAATGTGACAATGGGCATCAGGGAAATCAGCACTCTATTAATTATGCATCAAATGCATTTGCACTGTTTGAACTCAGTCAAAATACATGCTGTCAAATGATAGCATTTGTTTGTGGTGAGCCTGGGCTATTGTTGGGAATTATCTGTTCTTGTGACCGATAACTTGATAGCTCTGGGTGACATGCACTATGGGTTATGTCTTTACACAAATGCATTAAAAAGGGTCTTTCTGCGGCTTTCATACGATACGAGCCCAACACTGCTGCAATCTATTTAAAATTATGCTGCTATGTTCATTAAAATTTTAATCGAAATATTTTTCTTAATCAAATCATGAAGCCAGTATCATAAATCAAATCAAATCAAATGGGTAAAAGAGTGTATCTTTACTTTTGTGAATTCTCACCTACTAGCCTCCTTCCCTCATCACATCAGAGTAAAGGTCTATACCAAACAAGGTAAGGTAGATATAAAAACACGTTTTTCTCAGGATTAAAAAGTTGGGAGTAATTTTGAAGCCTACTTGCCCTCATCACTCATAAGCCATACACTACCACTATAGTGCTGTACAAATGTCTTCTAAGCGGAGTACCTCGAAGGCCTCGCCGGTGAACTCGCTGCCGCAGAACTCGCACTTGACCTTACGCTTGGGGCAGTCATGCTGCAGGTGCTCAGGCAGGTCTCGGCGTGTCAACTTGACGCTGCAGCGGTTAGGGCATGGGATCACATTAAATGCACATGTAGAGAAATGGCTCTGTGGGAGAAAGCAAACCGTATTCAGGTTCAATTACACACAATTACTACAGCTATTTTGGTCTCATGAAACATTGGGTTCATAGTTACAGTCCCGTGAAGTGCTATGGCATTTGCAAATGCTATTAAGATATAAGCAGAAGTTGAGGTAGAAGTAGGAGCAAACTAATATAATCTTGCGATAGTTGATATACATAAGTGGAAAGCAGTAAACTGACCTGCAACTGCTTCATTTGGCCAGTCCAGCGGCAGCCTTCCTCACTGTGGATGCAGCGGATAGCGAGAGCCAGGATCTGCTGCTCCAGCTCAGGGTCAGGGTAGATCTACAGAACACGACAAAGAAACATTTGAGTTGGGCACTGATACACTACTACTTGCATAACTTTTAATGCAAATATCATTGGCTAAAAATACCACAATCTCAAAACTCCAGTCATCATTTACATCCTGAAAATATTTTATGAGAGAGCACAAAGTTTTTTTTTTTTTTTTTTTTACAAACTCTGAATTTAAATGACAACAGCAGAAATCATTAAATGTGTACCATGAAAGAGACTTAAATGAACACAAAAAGTGTAGATTTGAAAACTTGTTACTTTTGGAATAAATGATTTAGGATACTTACGGATGTGACAAGTCTGAATCAGTCTCCTATTAACTACATAAAGAGCTTATTTAACTGCTTAAATAGTGTATTTTATCACACAAAAGCATTTTAAACAGTAATTATAAACAATAAGTAGGAAATTATAAAATCAGCAATTACTGTTGACATCTTTTATAGTCCTTTCCCCTCACCCTTAAGGGTGACTCATGCAAGAGTAGAGTAACAGCACCATGCTTTAGCCACAGGCTGAATAATGCTACTCCTTTCTTTCTTATTTTTCTTTTAAACCAAAACAGTTACATAAACTGTTATAAAATATCGCATTTTATAAGGAATAAAGCACAAGAAAGTAGTATGAATTATTTCCACCCTGAAGAGCACAAGTGTTTTATTCCTCTTATAGCACAAAAATGTTGCTAATACTAATGTTGCTAATACTAACATTTTAAAAAAAAAATTCATGTCAGAGATCAGTTTGTAATTCCATGTGTTCCATTTCCTGTTATCACTTACTTCATAGCAGCTATAAACACTGGGTCAGTCCCTCACCAGCATATCTTCTTGCTCTCTTAAAGTTAATAATAGAAAAAGCAAAAGCAGGAAATCCTGAAGGCTTTTTTATGTTGGACGGCTTCCTGTGAATGGCTCTGTGTATGTTATTACTATAGAAATGGTAATGTATTAGAATAAGTTCATTAACTGAAAACTGAAACCTGGAGCTCCTGTTAAAACCATGCTGTTACACAAAATCTACAGTGGTGCCCCCTGCTTCTGACCATTAAGAAAAAAGAACAGTGCTGTAGTGTTCACTGGTCAGCCATCACATTAAAATCCAAAGCATTAAGCCCAGTATTGTATAGGTTCCCCTACCCAAAAGGGCAGCTCTAGCCCCTTGGAGCATGACTCCGTAAGACCTCTGGGGGTGCGCTGTGGTGTCTTCTTTGGGTGCTGTGGGTTGCGAGGTGGTGCCTTCACAGCTCAAACTTTTTGGGCGCCACATCCCAGAAGTCCCAAAAAAGGAATACCTGTCTGGGTGACTTTTTGAAAACTGCAAAATAATCTTGCAAAATACAAACGTACCACTTGTGCATAATTCATTAATTTTTTTGTGGTCTGAGGTCTTTGGTGCCATAAAAGGTTATAGTTATTTATTGAATAGGCCAGTTATTTAAAAGACACTGTTACGTCCACATATTCCTAAGAGGCATGTTAGACCAGTGCTGGATGATCCTAAGGCAGCTTAATTACACAGGGGTGCAGAAGGCTTACTTAAGAAACATCCTAATCAGCCAAATACATTGATTTGATAGTCACTTGAGGTTGTGATTGCGCGTGCGTGTGTGTGTGAGATTGTGTGCACAATTTGCAGTGTTTGCTGTCTAGTAGTCTTGTCTAGTTAAGCATAAAGAAGGCAAGGAAATGCTGCATCCAATCAGCTCAAACACTAAACCCCACAACTAATCATTATAATCCCAGCAAGCATCCGTGAAGATTAAAATGGGAAAAAAAGAAAGAAGATGAGCCATCAGATGTGAAGGTAATCTTTTGAGGAGACATAATCAGTTTTGCATAGCTAAATTCTAAACTTCACAACTTTTAGCAAAAGCTGTCTCAGACTCTGACCGAAATGCTTCTGAGAACAAAAGTTCTGAAAGCCTGAGACATTCGGGAGATCAGGAACATGGTTTCATTATTTTTGGCTTTGGCCAAGTGGGGCAGACAGCAAGAAGGAGTAAAGGACCTTAACTTTCCTGTGCTTAATCAATGAGTTTGGAGATTTTAGACGGTCTATACAACATACAGAACTGTTCTGCCTACTGAACACGCCTGCACACAGACATGAGGAGATGACTAAGAAAGCAGTGGCCTTCTCGCAAATTACTGAAGTATAGAAATGCTGCATTTGTGATAGCTTTTCTATGGTAATTTACAAGTTGCAATCACATCATTTCCCACCTCTGCATATTCACCATGCAAAATAGAATAAAAAACGGACGCCTCCACAAAAGCGTGTCTTTTGTTCACTCTGTAACAGCATCTAAAGCTTCGTTTACTGTACAGGCTTGAGTACTGCCACTATAGGAAACTTCAAACATTTATATAAGAGATTGGACTGACAACACAGCACAGAAACATCAGCGGGAAAAACAAAAATACTCAGAGGTGGACTCAGAGAGCTTAGTTACCAGCTAACATTATTATGGAAGTGATTTATGTTACTGATTACATTTATACTGTAAAATAGTGATCAGCACACTCAATGATATAAATTTAAACAACTACTGTTTAACTACTGTACATTAAAATTATTGAAAAGCAATTATTGTGCATATATTCAAGAATTTTTATTAACAATTACACCATCAGGGTTCTTCTATATAAAAGTTAAACACAACTAAGATTTTAAGGGGGAGGGTAAGCCATTAGCCATTAACCTACCCATCTTTAGCTCTTATAAAACATGGATTGCAAATAAAGCTCCATTTAACTTCAGCTTCAGATTTTATATAAAAAAATATAACATTGAGACTATTATTATGAAATAATACTTACATCCACACACAATGGATCTGTTGCGACTGAAAAGCCATGAAAATGACTTTAAAACGTTTTCCACTGATTTTCTTGCACATTATTATTACTCCTCAAAATTACCATCTTAACCATCCTATCGCTAGCATTAGCCTTACAGTGTGCCTAAATTTAACCAACTTTTTAACAAAAGTTAACTTCAATAAAATAACAACACTTAAAGCTTTAAGGTCTGAAGTTGAGGCACATTTGGAATACTGTAGATCCATACTTGAGTTTTTAGTATTTGAAAAAAACAACAAACAAAACAAAACAAAAAAGAGCAGAGAGGATCCCGAGCCAGGAAGGGGCTTACCACTCTTTATTACCTCAACAATATTGTAAGAGACATTATAACAGGCAAACCCAAAGAGCATGCTGATAAAGAAATGATTTCTAAATTTAAAGAAAAAGAAAGAGAATTGATGTGTCCTTCTCATGTTTTGTACGTCCACACACACACACACACACACACACACACACACACACACACACACACACACACACACACACACACACACGAGACAAAGAGTGTCAATGATTAAAAAAAGGGATTTTTTTTTAATAATGGTAAAATAATGTAACAAAAGGATGCCTGGCATCTTAAACTCTCAGGGACCATTTTGTGCCCACACGGGTCCGTTCAGATTAAATGCTTTAAAATGTTAGGACTCTGAAACAAACCCAAACTCAAATGAAAGACATCGGGGTGTAGTGCAAGATGATCCAAAAACAGAGTTTGTAATTTTCTCCCATAAATAGATTGGAGAAAGTACAGTATTGCTTTTGGGAGAGCTACTGCGAGGTAAGGCTTCAGATAAATTTCCCAGAAATAGCCCAGGCTCTTTTCTTTCCTGCCTCTTACCACAATCTCCCCCAAAAGCGTATCACGAGCTCATTAACAGATTATTCTTCTTGACATAACCACGTTGAACAAACAAAAAGCTAGCTTTAAATCATCGCTGAAATTCTGACTTATTCATCTTGAGTTCTACACAGTGACATTTGCCGTGCAGTCCGGAAGACAGCATGCTTTGTTTTAGTCGAGGCAAATAAAACTGAAGAATAATTGAGATGATTCATCCTGTATTCTCTCACTAAACACCTCATCATCCTACATCTGCCCTCCCACTTCCACATCTGATATTCTCAGGTTCATAAGAGGCTTGCTGGTTAGTGTCATTTGCAGCCGCTGAGACTCTCACGTCCTGAAATGCTAAAATACAACTCGTGTTTGCTGTGTCTACAAACCTGCAGTGTTCACCCTCGGGTCATGATCTGATTAAAGCAGCATAAGGATCGGAAAAAGACGGCGCAGCAATAAGGCTTGTTAAGATTGGCATGAAAGTAGTGTAGTGCAGATTGGGGAAGAGTGTACTGGCTTACCTTGGCATAGTCCAGGGGGAGCTGGTCCTCTGGGCACTTGAACACCCCTTCACTAGAAACAGAAAAAAAAAGAAAAAAAACCCCAGACATTAATTTCATCGAGACTGTGTGACAGGAAATGCATTATTTATGTACAGACAACTCTTATTGTTCATTCTAAAACACAGATCTGTATGAACAGAACACAGGCTCAGACATGTGCTGAGCTGAGTGATGAAACATGGCCGTGCTCCCAGTCTCCCTTTTTCAAGACTAATCATCTAGAAATGCAGTCTAGCTTATATTTCCTGAACCTAATATTATATGTTACTTTTGCTCTTATAATTTTTAGGCATGCAGACATATAATGTTGCAAGCCGTGGTTTGTATTTTACACCTTTCCCCCATTGGGAGATGATTACATGGGGAGTGTCTGGTTCGACTAGAACATCTTTTTTTTTTTTTTCAAGATACAGAGGTGTGTGTGTGTGTGTGTGTGTGTGTAATTTAAGGTCAGCATAGATGGGTGGAACAGCTCATTCGTGCAGCTCCTCTTGCAGCATAACTTATGGTAGCGCACTAGAATTTTTCACAATCAAAACTGCTGGACGTGCCACTAGATTTAAGCAGTGGTAGAGGTGTGTGTGTGTGTGTGTGTGTGTGTGTGTGTGTGTGTGTGTGTGTGTGTGTGTGTGTGTGTGTGTGTGTATGTGTGTGTGTATATGTTAAGACCTGGCAAAATCCTGTCTGCCTTAAATAAAAATGACTAGTGTGACACAGACATTTACAGAAGTGAGACTAGGGCAGAAATTGAGAACAAGGGCTGGGCAAAGCAGCAACATTACTGACATATAATGAAAAGAAACAATCATCACATTGTGAGTGTGTCTGAAAGGGAAAAAAGTGACAATGAACACAGCGTTTTAGTGCGGGGAGTAAATGAGATTCCATTAGCCTGGAGGCGCGTGTCTTTCAGGCTCTCGAGTCTTCACAAGTAGGTGCTGTCTATGAACTGTCTGTGTCTAATGAATAAGCCTCTTCTGACATGCTTGCCACCCTTTAAGCCATAAATAGATAAAAAAAAAAAAAAAAAAAAAAACAATGGATTCTACAGCTTGAGATCTGACGAGCATGAAAAAGCCTATAAATGCTCTGACTGAGTCTAATCTCCTGGAACTGAAACGTCACCTGTGGAGGACCGACACAGGCAAACAACAAGCCTTCATCTGCCCTGTTGGTGAAAGCTTCCTGCATGCCCTCATTTTATCCAGTAAGGTCACTGTGTCACAAGGGCACTGGGTGAACAATTCATACCCACAGTAAGGTCTAAACAGAGAACCATCAATTGTACAGCTCACTTAATGGATGTGATTTCGTTCATTACTGGTTCACTGGACGATGTTGAAAAAACAAGTGTCCCATCACTTTATCCCTGGCATTAAGAAGTTTAGCTAAAGGCCAGGTCATCCAGGAGACTCATTAAGGCTTTGTGACAATAAAATAAGATGAGAACAAAAGATACAAAAATGAACAACAGCCTCTTAGCTCGTCTTTGTGCGATTATAAAAGGTTAGAAGCCTCTTTGTAGGCTGTAAAGTATAGATACTGTGTAAGCATATACTCCTTAAGAAGTAGACAAATTAGTAGCTAGGTGCCTGGGACAAGAGGATTGTGTGTCTGGGTTAAGTGTTTATAATTATTCAATTTAATTCTCCGTTGCCTAGTTGAAAAGCAAGTGCCACTAGATCTGTGTAATTCAACTGATCATGCAATTTAATCAATCTTTTTTTTCAATTAACTGGACAAATATAATGAAATAAATTGAACTAAATGGATCAATTCTGAAATTTCAATTCTGAATTTATTAACACTTTTTATATAAATGAATTATGAATAAAATCACTGTCAAAAATAATCGTGCGTAAAAAAAAGATGTGTGTGTAACTCTGTGTTTTGTCCGAGTTGGATTCCAAAATCTACGGCCACGACGGCTTACAGATACGAGATTTTGTGTGTTTGTTACAGTACAACTCTGAAATATACGACTCTGACCATTTACAGACACAAAACTTGTTTTTACAACTCCTCTGTTACACAGACAAAGTGCGGAATTACGCCTATGAATGTAGTGTGTTAAATCGCTGTCAAAAATACGTCATCAGGGCCACATGCACAGGCATTACTATCCGAAGGAAGAGGAATCGATTCGGCCACCGTTTTAAACCACCGGCGCTGAAATGGCAGATCAGCAGCCAAGAGCTCGCTCATCATCTCAGGTAAGGTTTTTTTTTCTTTTTTTTTTTCACAGATTCGTACATGTTTAAGAGAAGTAAAATTACAGAGATGTTTTAACTATAGCAGGTAAGAATTTAGATTTTAAAACGGTGGCATGGTGCATGCGAATCTATTCCTCTTTGCTCGGATAGTAATACTTATGCATGTGGCCAAATTCCTCATAATATCACACAGCATTTACAACAAATACAAACCACTTGCACACTCTGCAAATGCACTGCTTTTGCAAGAGCCACCTACTGGACTGGAATGTGGAGCAGAATATTGTCAGGAAAAGAAACATGATAGCCAAGTAAACGCCATTCAAGCCATCAACAAGACATATTATTCATTTGTGATCGGACAAGGGACAGACCGAGTCCCTTGACTGAGGACATCCTGGCACAGACGCACACTCTGCTTAGGATAAACTTCAACTGTTGCATTATAGGATGACAACATTCTATTCATTCAGTGGATTACAGCTGGCAGCAACTATGAACTTTACATTTGATAACTGATGAGTCAGCAGATGAATTAGGGGAAAGGTACGTCTTAACATGGAGCATTGCATTCCCTTGAGTCTACAAATTAATGAGCAAACAGACTCTCTACCAACTTTGCTAGGGAGTAAAGAAAGTGTTCATTGCTTGGCAACATTTGACTCGTAACATTGCACAAACTAATTTTATGAACAGGACATTAAAGAAAGAAAATGGGAATACCAAAGAATAAAAACACATTTTGTCAGTAGCAGGACTAGTGTGTAAAAGCAATATGACACGTGTGGTTGTTTGGTTACTAAGGGATATCCCAATACTACATCCATACTGTAATAATATTAAGCCACTTTATTTATGCCATTTTTTTGTAAGAATAAGCCTATATTAATATGAAAGTAAGGCAAACATGAGGTTAAATACTTTATGGGAGGGGGAGGGGCTGTTGGGGGGAGTTTTGTCGTAAAGGGAAGTTGACAAACATTTATGAATAAACAAATCTTTAGGGCTGAACAAGTTTTGGAGATAAGAACTAAAATACTTCAAGACACTTTAAGCAGTTTTCTGAGAATTGAAGTAATATGGAACGAGCATGCAAGACATATCAGAATTCATGTAACAAAACTACATAACAACCGTGGGTACATTAAATATTCAGATACCATGCTGGTCTCCTCTGATACACAGGCAGACACGACAGCTGCTCTAGTGCTTTAGCTCCCAGCAAAGGGACAGGACACACTGAAGAGGACACCTGCAGGATAGCTTCACCCTCCCAGCATTCTAGCCTTCTTCATGGATGGAAAACATATGCAGCCTATAACACCTAAGAGTATTTAATGCAAACATGATTTCTGAACAATCAGAAGTTTAGTTTGTGGGGACCGAAATGAGCAAAAGTGTTCCGTCTTTAAGAGCACTTGTGCTGTGGATGTATTTTTAATATCTCCCTTTTATCCTCCCCCTCCTTTGTGATCTCTCTTATTGTGGTGCCTGAAATCTTCTGCTGTGCCCTGAAGCACGCATTAGTGAATCCTCAATTTCTTTGCTGCTATAAATGTGGACAGCCATCACAACACCGTAAGAAGACTCATTATACAGCTTTTGACAGACGGGAAGTGGCCAGTCATGACAAAACATTCTCAATAAAAGAAGCCTGAGCACATGGGAAAGTAAATTCTCAAATCTTTTATCTCAGTTTACTCTTTTGCTGACACGTTCTGGCTGATTACAATGCAGAACGAGGAATTCAAAGCAGTGAATCGTGAGTTAATTGGGAAAAGTGAATCACCCAAAAACGGCAGATCTTTATGAGTGCCACTACAGTGTGCATTGACTGCCATGTGGTGTAATGATCCTACTATCATCCTTTCAATATTCGTGGGTTAATTGTCACGCGCACGCGCACACGCACAAAAACTTTGGCAAAAAAAAGTTGCCACTGCAGAGCAAACAGATATGTTTAAATGAACCAAAATGTCCACAAATAATTGGAATAATAGCCTAATCAGAACAAAACTGCATTGTGTTATGCATCAACCTTAGTGGTACAGCCTGACCCGATTCTGCATGATCGAAATGAATTTTCAGAAGCAGAGTAAAATTTGTGTAAAATTTTAAATTGAACTTTAATCAGTTAAATAGGTAACTATTAGCCATGTAAACACTTGATCAACTCTTGTCAAAATAAATATATTTTTCTGCACGTGATTGCCCACATGGTGACTTAATGACTTTCCAGGAGGGAAATGTTACTTCCATTCCTGATTCCTGTCTTTACTAGGAAGAGGCACTGAGTGGCTCACCATTTCATCTAAAGTAAGTAGAGTATCTAAATCGAACATGGATGATTTCTTGTAACCAAATCATAATGCAGAAGGTGGAAATTATAACAAAAAAAAAAAAAAGGAAGCCTAACCTAACCTAAAAGTTATTTTAAATGCTTCACAGTGGACAAAACCACTTTGCACATGACAGAAAATATTCAGTTCTAATTAAATGCTTTGTGCATGTAAATGCACATCTGATCAGATCAGCATCCATGTCAAGTTAGAATCGTTAATGTCAATTAAGCAATATTGTGCATCCATGTAAATGTGGCTTGCATCTTTCTGTGTCAGTTTCATGAAATAGTGAGGTTACAGTTCTGCTGGAGATCTCGTAGTACTTCATACAAAGCAATCCACTATCACAAACAAAGATCTCTTGTTTTTTTCAGTAGTTGAAGTGGCCACTATGTGTGTGTATCTGTCGAATCTGAGGCAAGTTGAACAGACTGAAGTGCTTTAGTTGGGCATGCGACATCACCTCACACGTCGATCTGTAGCGACAATGGCACGAGAAGAGAATTGTTAACTCTGATTTAAAAGGAAGCGGGTGTCAGCAGAAACATGTGTTTGTACCATGTGTTCACACTAACAAGTGACAGGCTGCTGATGTCTTTTCACGTTTGTCTCTTGTGGGTGTTCAGTGTCCAGGCCCAGTATGAAATGCTACAAGTCTGAATGCGTATGGTATATTGTGATGGTAGAAATATTTTTGATGCATTTGAATGTTGTAATGAAACTCAGGAAAAAACCCTTAAATCATACTCTTAATATTTTAACAAAAACAGACACATTATAGCCGTGGCCAGGAACCGAATCAGGGAGGATTGGTCCTAGAAATTCACTACAGACAATCATCTGGATTGAACTCTTTACAGGAAAATAAACAAATGAACCGAACAATAAAAAAATCTCAATTCAATTGTTTCTTGTTGCTGCAGTTGTAACTCTGTGTCAAGAACTGATGTACACACACACACACACACACACACACACACACACACACACACACACACACACACACACACACACACACACAGAGAGAGAGAATTATTTTTGCTTTTATGTGGAGTAACAACTCAAGAAATGTTATTGGAAGGCGCAAACAAACAAACAAACAAACAAATAAATATTTGAAACAACTACCTTTAGTTCCTGGGCCACAGTTTCCATCAACTATTGTAATATCTGCTCCAGAAGTCATGTATCATTGGTCATTTGTTTGTTAAACAATAAAAACTCAAAATCCAAAACTGGAATTTTAATATCATTAAAAAAAAATTAAACCCAGAAGTTTTTAATTGTTGTGCTGAATTTTATTTCTTCCTGACCAGTGAATAATTTTGTGCTACTTAAGAAAGCCACTTTTGCAATCCTTTAATGAACTCCATTTAAACAGCAGCACAGCGGGGTTAATTAGATGAAAAACTGTTTAAATTTGATTAATTTTAAACAAACAGTTTGTGTGTGCCTGTGCCACATGGTGTGTTGGCATCACGTGGCACAGTCACCCAGTGTGTTCCTCACCTTAGGTTAAGCTTTTCTTGGTCTGATCATGTTTGTTTCTGTTTAAAATGGACATTACGTAGAAACTTGAATTGTTATGCTTGTGTAAAGCTCATGGAAGCTTGTTTTCTGATTTCACAGAATGTTAAATATGCAAAAGTCACACCCCTAAAAGCTGATTAACCTTGATTTTAGGCTTGTTTAATTGTAGTCCCTCTGAAGTTGTACAAGTCTGATATTTAGGGAAAAAAATTAATAATAATATTTTTTCCATGTTCCAGCAATGGAAATTGTCATGTAATTTCTACTTTTTTGCAGTGCATGATATAGTAGTAAAATAGTCTTTATTTATTTAGTATCCTCATACTAAATCATATGATAAGAGGAGATCGTTTGGTGAGAGAGGAAGCAGCTGATTACTCTCATGGCAAGTTTCTGTCTAAACACTGATGCGTAATGCGCCTGCCATTTCAAATTCTAAGACAGCTCAATCATTTGCTTTGACACAAGTGACACCACGGGTCACACAGGTTCGCACTTACGCCATAATCCTCTGCTCTGCGCACTCTCTGTGCTGACATTTGAGAGAGCAATGATCATCTGTGATCTAATTCACACAGTCTCTTAATGCTAAAAGGTTAGCAAAATATCAACTTTTCTCCCAAATGTCAGCTTTCTGTAACATCAGTGACGTAGTTTTTGAGATTTTGAGACAATACCCTAATTATCCTAGCAAGTAGCGTAAAGAAAACCACACTGTTCAACATTGATTTTCTCAGAACTAAGTGAACAAATTACTGAAACATTAAAAAATTCTCTTTTTTCTATTTCTTTGACAATTAACAAGGATCAAAAGCTCCTTGAAAGAGTGTGTATGTGTGTGTGTTTGTGTGAATACTCAATACCTGAAATAACCTCAAACCTCAATACCTCAAATTTCCTCTGTTCCAAAAATGCGCTATTCGGTATCTATGTAAATGAGCTCCTCTCAGCTGAATGACAAACTGGGGGGAGGGGTGTCTTTTTATATTACATCATAATAGGGGGAAAATCCTTGTTTAAAACCAGCCAATACAAAATCCGAAAAAGAGCAAAAAGCAGGGAATGTTTTTTCCCCTTATGATTTTACCCCTGATGTTAAAAACTGAGACACGTTCACACATCACGTCCGCAAAAAAAGTGGTGATGGGTAAACATAGTAAGAACTTGTACAACTTGGCAGAAATGCCTTTGAAATTGGTAAGGATGCAGTATTGTTTCCCTTGACAGGAGGTTCCACACTATTTTGGACATGTTAAAAAAAAGCCTGGTGAGGTCTTGTGATCAAAGCAAGACGCAGGATGTAGTAATGATGGCACTGACCAGTTAACAACATAACTAACACCTCTTAGGAACTTCAATGGCATACTGCAAGCATGGCGCAGACAGGAAAGACTGGATGGCATTTGGACCGAGTTGTTATTGGGATGTCACTGCGTTGTTGCTACATCAGTGGATCAGTGAAGACCACATTAAGTTCATATTAAATTCTTCAAGTGCTTACCACATTTATGCCACAAATGCAGCAGGGTATCATTGCGTCTCATGTCACGTTCAGAGAATTTAGTGTAAATCCTGAATCCAATTCCTCACACAATTGCTTAGTAATGAAAAGCACTGTGCATGTTGCGGTATTTATACCAACCCCCACAGACACAAGTGCGTGGTGCAATTTGATTGGACATAGAAATAACTCTCTGTTTGATCTCAACGGACCTGGTGAGCGTGTGATAATGTGCATGCCAGCAAATTAGTGACAATATTATGGATGCATTGAGAACCTGACAGTGATGTGGCTATGAAGTAGTATAAATTTGATAAATGCACATTTTTCCATTTTGACTCCGTTTCCGTTCCTTGATCTTTTACAGGATACAGTTGACATACTTCATCGCATTGTGATGGAAGCTTTAGGACATAAAAGGACATAACTGAACTAACACAAAAGCTTAAACAATATTAAAATCATGGATCAGCATCAAGTATGCACCTCCAACACTCAGCTAATTCTAAGTCAGGAACAATGGCTGTCTGCTGCATCTGAGAAGAAGAGAAATCAATTCCATTTCATTAGTTCCTGCTGCATTTGCTGAACCAATTTTCCTGATGGAGCTGGAGCTCTTCATGCATGGCTGAATATCTCGAGTCAGCCTTACTGCTGACCATCACACCAGAATTACAGCCTGGGGCAAAACGGATTTCTTTCATGCAGTAGATATTTGTGAAGATAGGAGGTGGAAAAGGCTATTAGTTAAGGAGACATTTATGCTTTAAATGCTAGTCTCTTTGTAGGTGTGAAATGCTCCCACAAAGTCAAGACAAGCGTGAAACCTCAAAGCTTCTACTTTCTTGCCCACCTCCTCTTCCTTATTTCTTCTTTCTGACCCTTGTCTTTCATCCTGTTACTCACCTACTTTACATGTGTAACCTTATACACATGTATACAATTTAGTCAGGACTGTGCTTTTTAACCTCATTTAATTAAAGACATCATGTCTAATGTAAACACTAAGGCCTCTTTACGAAAGACACAAAACTATGAGGGCATCCAGCGCGTCACTGATCCGGGAGAAAGCCAACACATGGCTAAAGTGGTTACTGAAAACATGACGGGCCATACAAACATGGCACTTCAAAGGTGTCTGTGATCCCTTCTTAAACAGCAACATACGAAGTCTCAGAATTCAGGATCCTAATTCAGAGTGAGAGGCAGCACATAGGACCCTCTGAAAGGGATTTCAAAAAGATTTAAGCCCTAAATATAAAACTGTAGATATTAAAGCTATTTATATTTTGAGGTTTTACATTGAGATTTGTCTCAATTTGTCTAAAATATAAGTAAAGTTGTAAAGTAAAAAGCATGCACTCATACAGTAGCTCAGCTGCCGCATAAACAAGTAGGCAGGTTAGGAACATTGTTACTTGTAGCTACTGTATGCATTGACTGGCTCACCATTTCATACCAAGTAAAGCATCTAATCAATCATAGAACAGACTGAATTCTTGTAACAAATCATAATGTAGAAGGTGTGATTTATTAGTTAAATGCACATCCTATAGGATCAGCGTCCATGTAAACGTAGGTAGTAGGTGTGTTAGTGGACAGAGCAAGATTCAAACCTCAGCTACAGAGGTGCGAGGCGACAGCGCTAACCAGTAAGTCCTGATGCTGCCCCAAAACCAGATGCCTTCAGAATGGTTTCGCTGAAAACCTATACTATGACATTCATGTATTAATCATATAAAGTTCAAAAAGAACAACTTTGGTGTTTAGTGTAACATTGTTTAAACCTTACTGTACATGTTAATGTTAGTTAGTGTTCTGCCTTAATTTGCTTTACCCTATAAACAAGGTGCAATTTTGTTGCGCTCTTTCACTCAGTTCAGGATCCGGTGAATCAAGGTTATTTCTTTTTAAAGCATGACCCAGCATGTGCTTGTTGGTATAAAAGTCTGTTGATTGGATCTAACTCACAGGCTTTCATGTTAAATTCCTGTTCGTTCAGGGCTTTATTTTCTAAAACACCGTGGGAACTGAAAGAAGGAAGAAATACAATCACCCTAAAAAAATTAGAACAAGAAAAATATAAAACTGATTTAAAGCAGCCACAAGATGTTGCTTTAACTCCCATAAATGCATGAAGTGGAGGTCAGTTAATGTATCAAAGCTGGCAATTAAGAGCATGCTTGAAAGCATATTATTCTTCTCATACAACAGTAATTCACCAGTACTACACATGTTGTATTTGTTAAATAATTATATGTTTTATCCATTTACATCTGATTTGTTAACTGCTATTTGTTTGAGGACTGAAGAGCACCAACAATACACTACACTGCCTAGGCATTAAGTCAACATCAATGTTTTGTTCAGCTGCCTTTAGCTTTGATTATGGCTTGCAATGGGGAACATGAAAACAATTCCTCATGCTCCCAGAACTGTTCTTTTACAATCTGAGACCTGGAATATAGCCGCACCATCAGAGAAGAAAAACTCCATAGATGTGATAAGCTGATCATTTAGTACATTCAGGTCATCAGCTGACTTCATTTTATAATCACATAACATTGCTGAGACTACATCTGACCAACTGAAGTGACCCCAGATCATGTCCTGTCACTTGTATAGTGGCCACTTTGCATAATGAGTGAATTGCATTATGTGCTTCCCTTATTTACCCTGACCCGCACATCGCCCTGGAATTGAGTCAGACTAGACTCATCAGACGACACGATCATTATCCATTGCGCCAAAGACTTTATGTTCACTAGAAAATGTAAGTTTTATTTTCTGACTAGGCTCACTAACAAGTGGTTTTCATACGACCAACAGCTATTTAGTCCCAAAGTATAATGCAAGTTCACCAAGCGTTTACGTGATCTCCATTCATGATTTATTTTCGTACCACATTTCTCCCACGTAGTTAGGCACCATACTTTTAGGTTTTAATACTACGTTGAACAATTCATAACCCAATTCCAGTAATGTAAAATGTACTTAATTTTCTTTGCTTGATGATGCCAGTAATTTGATCTTTTATAAACTGAAACTTTTTTTTTTTAACCAGGCTGCGTCTAACTTATAACCTTATTAACTTATTACATTATTAAATATTAAATTGACTTTATGAAAGATTGTCTTGTTGAGTAAATATCGAACAAAATATAGTATTGGTGCTAAAAAGGGTCTCACCTAGAATGTTTAGATAGGATCATATTCCAACCATGTTCCATGATACTTAATGCTTCTTATCTCCCGATCAATGCTTTGTTTTTTGTAAAGATGCATACAAATTTATATTTTTTATCAGATAGAAAGAAAAGTTTTTTTTTTGCTAAATTCAATTTGTTGCACTTTTATGTAGTGTTTTATGTAGTGTGAAAGTAAATCTTTCAATGATCTTAATTGTCATCCAGATAAAACTTGGCCAATTTTGATTTCATATGAAAAGACATAAACCTGAAAAAGTATATTATTCTAAAATGTAAAAGTGTTAACTTGAAACTTTTTGGGAAGCAAGAACTTCCATGTTGTATGTTCATTTTCTATATTATATGAACAGGATAACAGACAAAAAATAAAATAAAACCACCACCAATACTGTATTTTGGCTGTATTCAAAAATTAGTCAAACATCTAGCTTAGTACAGTATTAGTCGATTACATGAATGTGGTAGGTTATAATTAGTGTGGCATTAAGCAGTACAGGTAAATAATGAACACATAACATTGCGTTTTGAAAGATCTCATTCACTCACTTGTGCTAAGAAAATTAAGCTGCATTTAAAGCCTCAGTTCTGAGGAGCAGCTGCAGTCCAGACAGAGGTCCTGCTCAATAAAAAGGCTAGGCTCCAAAAACATAGCACAAGCATTCATTTCCTGAGTAAACTTTCCCCTTTTTAGTTGTTCCAAAAAGTAAAAGGATATTTTGCTGCCTCTTCATTTGAATAAGTTAGCATTAGCTAGAAACACAGCACCATTATACTACATATTGTGGAACAATAATGTTAGTTCCTGCAATCACTTACATTATAGCAGTCACTCCCTCTCTAGGCTCTTTTCTTTTCTCTTTTATTTTTTTAAATTAAGACAAAAAAGAAGCTTATCATGAGACTCACATAATCAGACTTCATTATACTGATTTGTAGAATGAGGCGATATGTGAATAAACCTTGCAAACAAAATAATTTATTATATATAGTCACAATCCTGATTGTCCTTGGTGTTTCTGTTTGTGATTTAATAATTTCAGACATTTACTTCAACCAGGAATAATCAGGCTGTTGCAGTAAAGAGTACTGAAACTTTCATATAAAACCACAATATAACTGCAATACAGGATTAGATTCATTTCATGCTTTCTAATGTATGACTAGCATATTTGCACAGGCAAATGCCTTTGTGTTGAAGTACTGTTCACCCAGGCGAGTGGTGAAAGCTTCACTTAATATCACTTGAGCAATTCCAGGGGAGAAAAAAAAAAGAAAAGGAAGAAAAAAAAAGCCACACACACCCTTATAATCCTGCCTTCATATCAAATTATCTTCCATTCCTACAGTACATCTTACAAAAATTAAATTCAAAATCACAGATCGAAGTGAGCGCAACGTAAGACTTTTGAATTGAAAAACTTTACTGTGAGTCAGTTAGTGAAAAAATGTTTAAACGTATGGGGAGCTTTGGAGGAAGTTAATGATTTTGCTCGTTATCTTCAGCTGAGTAACTGGTGGGCTGAGTCACAGGGTGCTGGTGAATGACACAGGAACACTGCCACGCACAATCTCTTATGAGTCATTTCCACCATGCTGAAACTCCACCGCCCAAAAACTTTGTTCCTTTGCTGCTGCTTCCTACTTCAATAAAATTTATAAAAATTCTTT
The DNA here is from genome assembly GCA_013621035.1 of Clarias magur. Taxonomy (NCBI): domain Eukaryota; kingdom Metazoa; phylum Chordata; class Actinopteri; order Siluriformes; family Clariidae; genus Clarias; species Clarias magur. Next base: position 4,460,888 of record QNUK01000015.1, read on the forward strand.
CTTTAAAGCAGAAAGTGGGCATGCGATAAATAATCTAAATGCAAGTCTGGCTTCAACTACCAAGGCCACAGAGCCAAAGAGGACGGGAAAAAAAACATGCTGATCATTTATCTGTCAGCACACTCAGTCTAGGCACTGATTGGCTGCAAGCACAGCTTTAGTGGCCATGGTAACCGGGGAAGGTGAGGCCCTTTGAGTCAGAGAAAGAAGTTTGTTCGCTTGTGCAGAAATACAGCTGGAAAACTCATGACCAAGCTCCCACCTCACCATCAGATATGCCCAAACAGGTAACAACTTGCACCAATTACCATTCCGTAAATAAAACACAGATGAACAAGTGGTATTCAAGTCAAACTGGGACTTTTGATTGTGTAGAATAACAGAAGACAGTTATGATGGTAAAAACTCCCTTTATTTATCTATATAATTCCCTGTTGCTCTAATGCACTTGTGCCAGCATCAATAGAAAAAGTCCTCTCAGTATGCCCTATTCGGACACTGGCTTCCAAAGAACTTTTTAATGGCCTTAAACATGTGGAAATGACTTGGAGTGAGGTCAGGGCTGTACTGTGGATGTGGCTCCCAGCTGAGTTCCTGTAATGTGCAAGTGGTGTTGGTGAATGATTGGGCGTACAGTTCATTTTCACATTGGACTGTAATTTTCATGAATCAACCTTTGTTTGCTTTGTGTAACAAACATCTGTGTTGAATCTGGTTACTCATTAACATATAGTGGAGATGTAAAGAACAATTGATTGACTTGAGCTGGAAGATTTTAGCATCTGGCCATATTAACCATGTTTCTACCCTACCAGACTAAATATTGTATTGCTCACTTTTATTACACCAAACTGCTTTATGTTTAAATATGGTGTATAAAAGCATGACACCTTAAATAACAATTAATATGCTGTATTTGATAATCGCTTTGACATGAAAAACTAGGAGATTGCCTCCGTCTTTAAATGTACTGGGAAACAAGTAGCATTCTGTACTGCAGTGTACAATGCCATGAAGTGCCATGGCATACAGTTTATCAGAATAGTGCTTGTGAAAACAGTGCATTTAACAGTGCACTGATGGTTTGTTTTTTATTATTATTTTTTTTTTTTTTAATTACAGACACATAATGATATGCCACTCTGAAGTTCTCAATTAGGAAGAGAGGAAATTCATTTGCTAATGAATTAGCTGGAACTGTTTACTTGCGGAAGTTAATTTTCTTCTTTTCTTTAACTGGATCAAAGGCCTGGCTGTGTCACCGGAGGACGAGTGCTCAGACTGTCATTTTGACAAATCTGCAAGCTGGCAGCGAGAACAATGGATGTCGTATATACACTGATGCCCTTGATTGAGCTCCTAACTTGCCGACTTTTCTTCACAGAATAGAGCTGTTGTGCTTGGGAGGAAGAGAGAGAAGCCACCACAGATGTGCTTTTCTCTGAGAAACAGAAATGGAGGCGCTGACCTTAACCGGACGTGCTGGCAATAATGGTGAACAAGTGCACGCTTTAACCAAGCTCCACTTCCAGCACCTGTTGCAGCCTAAAAAAGGACCTTTCACAGAACAGGTGCCCCCTGAGCTAGAGATGCACCCGTTCCCGCTCAGTGTTCCTCCAGCTGCTCTCTCTTTCCGAGTCTGCACACAGATTCCTGTCATGGTTGTCCATCAACTATGCAACACAAGCCTTTTCACACCATTTATCACTAGGGGCATAGTCTAACCCCTCCCTTCCTTTTCAGGGCAAACCCACAGTGCAGCCTTCTGTCAGGATGGTTGTTAGTATGCAAGATATGACACAGCAAGGTAACCACAAACTTGAAACAAAACTAGACTTTAATGGCTGGTACTGGTGTGGGAGGGTGCGTGAAGGTGGAGATCAGCTTAGAACAGCGCACTGACCTGTGCAGATGGACTGTGGGAGAAATAAGAGCAACAGATCTGCGCAGGTGTAACACAACAGAGGAGAACAATTCTGTTTGACCATCAGATCCAACGCACCATCAGTGATTATATGAATAATGAGTCACTTGTTTGACTCAGTGATGCAGAAACATAAAAAAAAAATCTATTGTTACATATCACAATTCTTTCATGCGGCAATTCCTGCACAGACATGTGCATATTCTTTTTTACAATTATATATATAGAATTTGTGTCACTTGAACAAGTCATTTGTAGCAGACAAAATATAGTATATTTGTCTTGATACAAACACTTGACAGAAACCTGGTCAAATATTAGATCAATGACAAACCCATGTTACTAGCAAAATTAAAAGAAATTAATTAATCAAATGATTAATCAGTAAAATAATTATCCAATTAAACATTTATTAGCCAATAAGGTTTGTTTTGCATAATAATCTCTCTAGTTCTTATGCACATGCATTATAGTGCTTTTATAAATCATTTTGTATTCTCATTTTTGAATAATGATGGAGGATTTTTTAAATTTAATTCCATTTGTGTTTTACTTCATTACTTTGTCTCACACTAATATGTGTGGACTGTGCATGTAGAACTATTTAAATAAAACTTAAAATGAGAAACACTTTCTGTTATCATGAATTATACATTAAGCATTTTTAACTGTTAATGAAATAACTCTTCACTCACCGTCTATACCCCTTAATCCTGTATATGTATATGGTTTTAGTGAGTCAAATATAAGAAAACATTTTTAAAAATCCATCCATATGGCTCCTTTACAGCTCAGACCTAGTTGTACGCTACTGCATCCCTCTTTAACTCTTCTCAAGTCCACCAAAGTTTTCCAAACTGGAAAAACAGTTTTGTCCCTTAGCTTAATACAGGTTTTATAATAAAAATAAATAAATACAAATCTGATTATTATACCACTTCTCAGTCTCCAAACATTGCTAACCATATGGCACCAAATCAGATTCCTTTGCTCGCATATTCATTAAAATGACAACATGCTGAGTAGTGTAGATAAAACACAGAGCCTCGCAGGACTGTGGATTCTTGTACATAAGAACATGAACTGAACATATCAATGCAGACAATAGCAAAAGAAAAAACTGACTTGCTTTTTAAACAAAGGAAACAGATCATATCGTTGCTCTCACTCCAAGTACTGACCTCCTTTCACCAGCGTTCATTACAGTTCTTGTCTGTGGTGATGTTCTTGTCTGTACTTCTGTTCTCCTGCCCAAATAGGAAGTCTCAAAAATACAGGATTGTAGTTGAATGTCTCAGCACAGTCCTAGACTGTCCTTGTCTAAACCACTCCGAAAGTGAACAACATGCTGCAACTGTCAGAGAAAGACAGAGGCACTAAACACTCGCTTAATCTGCTTAACAGGTTCGTCAATATTATTGTGTTCAACATGCAAATCTGTACATGCAGAGACGAGTCACACATCTGAAACAAACTCCTGTTCAACTGTTCAAACACACTATGAGACAGGACTGGGGTTTGACATACAATGGTCCCAGCATGCTTAAGATGTAGAGTAAGGGTACTTTAGCACATATCTCAAATAACTCACTTTGTATTGTGTTCAGAAAGAGGGAGGAAAGTTTGGACCTCTGGGTTAGTTCCAAATCTCAACTCAAAAGAGCTTCATATCTAGAAACCCCTTTAACAGTTTGGACAAAAACCTAACCGTTGTGAGGGTGTAAATCAGTGGGCTAATTAATGAAGAAACAATCATTTTTAATAGCTTATCATGTCCATGCTTTGGTATAATATAGCATGGCCTGTTCAACATGTTGGTTGCTAAAATAATACTCTTGTAATTGACACCACAACTGATAACAACTGTAACGTTTACATTAGACTAAAATGAAAGATTTTCAAAAATAAAATGTGCTTACAATACCATACGCTGCACACGGCTCCCTTGTGAGCAAGCAGCTGTGTGAAACAAACGTCCAAGTTTCACAGCTGGACCTGGAGTTTCACTTTCCATCTTCAACTTACAGTATATGACTACTTTACTTTAGTGCTTATACTGTACAAAATACAATCCTCTGAAATCTAAACAAAATGTGGAAAATAAGCACATGTGCAGGATGTTCTTTTCATTTTCTCGTACACTTTGCTCGGGTCTTTAAAACAGACAAGGCTGGGCATACGGTTCTGCACAGGGACTGTAATGATTGATTGGGACAGCAGCAGATGTGAAACACCTGGTTTAAAATCTAAGCACGGTTGGACTTTTGCATAAAAAGAAGCCAAAATTCCATGAATTCATAAATCCACTCTGGCAATTCTGGAAATCCTTATATTAAAAAAAAAAAAAAAAGCATGAACTATAATTACATTTATTCAACAGTAAAAATCATCTTTTACAGGCACATTTCTCTGTGAACTAAAATAAACTCAGACAAATGTGGCAATTTTTTTATGCTTCAGCTCACCATGAGAGCTTTACGGTGATGTTCACATTACAAGTCACATTGTTTGATTCCAATGTTTTTGTCACATTGGATTTGCATGTAATGGCGGTTCACATTCATACTTACAAATAGCTTTTATCTGACTCTAATGTAAACACGCATGTCCTCTTGAATGTGATTTTAGCAAAAATATGCACAGGGTTTTGATCTGGAGGATGGAGAGCAGTTAATCGGCTGTATTTGTTGAGGTCCAGAAGAAGGAAGAAAGCCAATGCCTCGGTTTAGCCATTTTTAGCGGTTATTGCTAGTGCTGCTATGAAATCCAGGGGCTAAGCTATCTTTAAGGAATCGATTCTTCCATTAGTGTGCTGTTGAATTTTCAGTATGTAGAGTTTGTTAATAATTTAAGTAATTGTTACTTTTTAAAATATTTTTGGAACAAACATTGGTGAATATTCTCTTAATCATTCGTCCAATATAAATATGCTATGCAATATGCAATATAAACAGCTAAACTTACTTGCTCGAAAATGTTGCCAATTTTATTGTATACATTTTCTCATAATATTATGGACCTCTATTTACTTTTTGGATATCTGCATACATTTAATCATTCTTAAGTGCTATGGAATAAAAAGTAGATTTAGTGCTTTGATTTTAAAAAGGACACAAAAGCGCTTTGATTTAAAAACGGACACATGTCTGATGTCTACCAAGATCCTCGGCACAGCGAATACAAATGCATGACCACCTTTCTGCTTTAGCCAAGATGAATTTTTTTAATGCGCTGGGGCAAATGCATTTTTTTTTTCATCTTAATGGCTTTCACATAGACTTGTGTAGCAGCAAAATATATATATCTCACTTATAAGACAGGCTGAGTTTTTTAAAAATTATTATTATTATTATTTAGGGCTGTAGCTATCGAATATTTTAGTAATTGAGTATTCTACCAAAAATGTAATCGATTAATCGAGTAATCGAATAAATTTACTTTTGCTTAATTAAACAGCAAAATATATAAGAGAAACAAAGATTAATTGGTTTTCTTTTGAGAAAAATCTACTTTTATTTTTTAAACGCATACAGCATTTTATCAAAAATAAACATTGTCATTATTCACAATACAAGGAATAGCTTATTCCCCTATCTCACCTATGCGGTTTGACTGGCAGTGAGATGCAGTGTTGAGCACCGTGAGCTGCCGCGACTGCCCGCCGATGTTCCGCAAAGTTCTGCAAGGTCCGCCAAAAAATTAAACATGTTCAAACATGTTTTTAAGGCAGCTTAAAATATTTCATTTTTCACGCAGAAAGATGGAAACGTAATCGCAGCGCCAAAACTTGTGGTGAATCATGAAGAACCGTTCTTCCGGCCACCGCGCAATACCGCGTAGGTGACATAGGGGTATTAAAGTTGACTGAGATTAATTAAGTGCATTACAGCACCATACATTCTTATTTTAAAGCCTTTTCTCGGATGCAAAAAAAGGTATTTCAAATTATTTTAAGGATTAAAAAAAAAGACACAAAATAAATAATTATACAAAAACACTAAGTTGTGCAACTAAACTTTCAGAACTAAAACATAAGGGCATAACATAAGGCTTTACTGACAATTTCTGTCGTTTTCTCTTGCTGCTTTCTTCTTCTATTGGCTCGCTGATAATTTTATCGCTCCCTTCCATTTTGCAGGCCGCAACAGAACACGCTATTAAATCAATGATCCTTCCGCTTTGTGGGTGACGTAAGCGCTTCTTCTTCATTGTTGTTTACTGGAGGCTTGCATCCGGAAGCATAACGCAAGCTTTTAAAATTCATTAAACGAAGCTTCGAGGCAGACGGTTTTGCCTCAATTATTTTTTGTATTCGAATTACTCGATTTACTCGAGTAATCGTTTCAGCCCTATTATTATTATATATTTTTTAACTGTTTATAATGCAAGTGATAACAGGAACTGTCTTGCTTTATAGATTTTCTATAAAAAATCTAATTAAGTGTAACTGGATAATCGCAAATGTGATAAAAATTCACAAAATGCTCTACATAAAAACAGATCCATTCAGACATTTCTGAGCCCCTGGCAATGCTCGACACCAGGTGACCAAGTAGTGACAGTGGAGGTGGCAGTAAGACAGGATGCAGACACCCTTTCAGCAGTGCCAGTGGCACATTTCCTGATACAAGACTTCCCAGCTGGCAAACCCCACTCAGTTGGCTCAGCCAGGGCAAATAGGGCACTTCCCCAATCTATTCATTCCTCAACAGAACCACTAGGAATCCAACTGGCAAAAGACCAATTTACTGCACTCATTAAAAGGGGTCTAAATAGACAGAGGTCAATTCATGTGGCGTTTAATGGAGAGTGATACCGACCTTACAGATGGCTCTAGCAAGAGAGAAGCAAGCCTTTCTTTTCCAGTTTGCCAGTTGTCAATTTGGCCTTTCTGTCCTGCTTAAACTCATCCTTCTTCTATATAATTTTATTGCGCACAAACCATTATTTCTTAAAAAAGCGAAAGAGGATTAAATAATTGGATAGATAATCTCCAAGTTGTTGGTTTTCATATCTATTTGCCTTCTTTAGACCTAAACAATGACTTTGATCCCCTTGTCTTGATTGGTGACATAAAGGATACATTTGCTGTGAAGCAAAGATGGGGGAGGGGGGATCTACTCAGTTCTGAACTGCATTTCTTTTGCGTGTTGATTCATGTATCGTCACTTTGAACGAAAATCTATTTTTAAATTACATTTATAATAGAGAGTGACCCGAATTGGCTGTTTTTTCAGCTTGATCAGCGATGAGCCGAGTGCATGAGCATCTGAGTGGTGCAACAGAAACACATTTTTCTGCCTTTACATTATCAAAAGTTGCGCAGGTTAAAAAGCCTCCAGTCGACTTTTTCCTCCAAACTCTGCGAGCGAATTAGTCTCAAAACCCATTTAGAACGCACACTTACACCAGTCTCAAAACACCAGGTGCGCTAATTAGTCTCGAAACACATGCATTAGAAGCCATGCATGCCCGAGTTAGAAGCTGCATGGTGCCGCATACACACAACTGCTCAACACTTGCTCAAAACTTTAGAGGCATTTGAAGCGGGAAAAACTACACTCTAAGCTGTTCCCACATTGTGGTGGTAGGAGTGAATTATTTGTTTAGAAATAATAATTATGGCAGATGACAGAGGTACGTTCTGCTCAGTTAAATGTAGCTTTTGTTTAATTTTATTTAAAGTTAAATGTTACATTTTTGTAGTTGAAGTTTCTATTGTTTAAAAGCTGTGTTTGATTTTGAAGAGAAAAAGGTAATGCTCTAAGGAAGGGCTGTATTTTAATTACTCATGTTCAATTCAGATGTGAAGTTATTGAATAACCCTAAGTTATGTCAACTTTTTATTAGATTTTTTTTTTTTAAGTTCAGGTTCTAAAAATTGTAACAAGTTCGTAAAAAAAGGAATATGGAATCTGGACATTTATAAATTTGTGATACGGAATCACAATATTAATCGAACCCATGATCTATGCAGATATTTCGTGATAATATTTTGTTGGGGGGTGACTGGTAATTTCCACCTCGATCATTTTTTTTTTTGTCCGGCATATACACCAATCATCTACAGCACGAGCACCACCAGAGCACCACCAAAGCACCACCACAGCACACCACAGCACACCCACAGAGGTTTTGTGGGGTCAGGCCTAGAAAGGTCAGAACTGTCCTGGTGGCACAAGAAGAACCTACACAATACAGTGGAACCTCGGATTGCGAGCAAGACGAGCAAAGATTTTTAATACATTTTGACTTGAAAAACGAGCATGTCTTGGTTTACGAGTGCCAAGTTTTTTGACATCGACACACACCCTCCACGGCTTCACACAGACACACACACTCTGCTCTACACAGAAACTCTGCTCTTTCGCGATTCCTTTCAAAGGTAGGGTGCTGGTTCATTTGTTTGTTTGCTTTTTTTTTTACTTTACAGCAGTGATTCCGTTAGTCTGCGCTCACGCGAGTGTCATTAGAGAGATTTCATTTTTTCCCCATTAAAATAGTTTTTCCATTGTGTGTGTGTTCGTTGTGAAACTTAAAAAGCGAGGTGGGGGGAGGGAGGAGGAGTTTTACTATGTAAGATGAGGCGAGGGAAGGGGCTAATTCCACACACACACACACACACACACACACACACACACACACACGGCGCCTGCGCGCACAAACAGAAACACTTATCTGTTGGGATTTATTTTAACTTTTTTTAAAGGTAAAGTGCAGGTTAATTTGTTTTATTTTTACTTTATATATTGTATTAATAATTTTTTTTTCCCCCGCTACCCTGTACACAGAATTATACGATATAACCAATGAGTGAGTAACAATCTCAAAGCTTATACTTCATGCAGTGAACCGTGGTCTTGGCTGATAGCACATGACATGGGTTTGCTCATTAAACAGGACTAATGAAAATAACAACAACAAAACCTGTACTAAGCAATAGAGTGTAAATTATCATATGATGTTCCTATGCATCATATACAGTATGATTATCACAGTTAAGTATGAGCGGCACGGTGGTGTAGTGGTTAGCACTGTCGCCTTGCACTGCCAGGGTCCATGTTCGATCTCCGGCCAGGCTCGATTCCCATCTCTGTGTGCATGGAGTTTGCATGTTCTCCCCGTGCTTGGTGGGTTTCCTCCAGGTACTCCGGTTTCCTCCCACAGTCCAAAGACATGTAGGTTAGGCTAATTGGCATTTCCAAATTGGCATTAATTGGCATTTCCAAATTGCCCACAGTGAGTGAGTGTGTGTGTGTGCCCTGTGATGGATTGGCACCCTGTCCAGGGTGTACTCTGCCATGTGCCCCAAGTCTCCTGGGATAGGGTCCGGGCCCTAGGGTCACTGGGGGTGCCAACACATTGCAGAACACAAGCTCCACACACTCTTACACCTTTGTCATATACTACTGGCAATAAAAAAACACAAAGGAAAGGAAACCAGAATACCTGGAGGGAACAAACCAAACAGGCAAACAACTTGAAAGAGAGATTTAAAGCCTGCAGAAGCCCGCAGAACATACAGTAGGATAGTATAGCCATTTCCACAAGTGCCTGTTCTATATCTAGGAGATCAGAGTTATTAACCCTCATCATGAGAAATTCCTCTGTGATCATGCTGCAGTTTCATTCCCTTAGCTTCAGGGTTTATCCAATCAGTGATGGCGGTTTGGGCATGTGACTAACTCACGGCTTGATTGCAAGAGCGATAAACCAGGACCATGGGCCTCTTCTGCCTCTCCAAGGAGTCACATGACCTCCTGATATGATGCTTTTATTTACACATTCCTTCTTCAAAGGAAATATGGACCATTTACAAGCTCGCCAAAACCGATGGCAGGCCTCAGCATTTCAAATCTGACAAGGATCAGAATCTGAGCTATTCATAACAAGGAAGAAATGTGGGAACATGCAGTGATAAGCAGCTCCAGAACCTTCTACTATAAACTTTATGCCTGGGTGAGGCACACACAAGGAGTAATTTCTTTAAATTTTTTGAGCATGAAAATTAATCCTGGAACAAAGAACAAAACATTTCCATAAATGTCACATGATAGACTGACATGTCCAGACTGATAGATGTTGGTCTGGGGGATTTATGGGTAGCTATACTGTTCTCAGGACTATTGTTTCATAACAACATGGCTATAATTGTGACGTACAGAATGAGGAATGGTTTGAATGTTTTTATCCAATGGGCAGAAACTTGACCAACATAGTAATATTGCTTTATATCAGTATCTAAAATGGTGTCAGCCTTGTTTCCAAAGAAAGATGATTCATCATTTTCCCCTCAAGGACACTCTCATGATTCAGCTTTGGCTGCTGAGCTTTATTTAAAAAAAAAAAAAAAAGTCTGTCAACAAATTAATATATTTATGTGCACCATTGCATGAATTGCACCTCATAGTTGGTCTACATGCTATACAGTACTGTATGTGTGAGAGAGTATTCAAGCTTTAAATGATAATGCGAGACAGAGGTGTTGCACAACCCCCCTCCTGAAAATAAGTAAATAAAATTTAAATCTCTTCTTGTATGATACTATGCATTTCATGGGAGCACAAGCGACGAGATGTTTGAGCAGACAGTCAACTGGAGGTCGACATCACACCTGTCACAGGACACCCAATATCTCGGTAGTGAAACATTCTTAGCAGCCATACTTTCCACGTACATCAGGCAGGAAAACCAGGCCTTGGTCATTTGAATATGTTGGGAAAGCAAAATGAAGAGATTCTATTTTTAAATCCTAAATAGTTAACTAGTAATAGTTACCCTATTGACACACAGTAAGCAAACCCTGACGCAGCAAACATTACCATGATCTTTAGAATCACGGCTAAAGAAACATGCACGTAGGCTGACATACTGCATGACCTCCACAAAGCATTAATAAAAGGTATTGTGTGAATCATCTATAGGAAGTAGGTACGGAGAAGGTACAGTGAAGCTGTGCATGCCTTTGTAAGTGTATGCATATTCAGTGAAGCATGAATAAGTTGTGAGCGAAAGGTCCGTCAGTCTTTCAGCACACAGGATTCTTAAATCCAATAAAGAATCCCTCACTAATCCCATGTCTGAGGCTGCTCGACTCTATTAACTCCTATCCGCCCCCATCCTCCCAATAAACCTGCTGAGGGTACAGTGACGGACAGGGCCAGAGCTTAGGCTATACCCACTGCCTGATTACACACACACACACACACAAATATATACAGCACATATGTCTTACAAACTTATGCAGGCAAACAAAAAGGACCATGATCTTTTGTTCATTGCTGATTAATCATATGGTGATGTGATGAAAAATTGAAGCATGTACTTAAACAAAGCAGCCCTTACAGCCAGAGCCTGGGATGGATAATCACACAAACACCACCACAGTGCCCGCGTTGCCAGACCTACTCTGACATCACAAAGCACATCAGAAAACGGAAAATTGCAAGAACAAAGCTTTTTGCATAGTCAGTGAAGCTCTCTTGCTATTATGAAGCCTTTAGTGATGGAAGACAGCTGATAGTAACAGCTCTCAGCTCTAACAGGCGGTGCATGTTGAGAAAAGCTCCAGCCACATTGTCTAGGTGTTGTTAGGAAAGGAAAAGCACTGTACAGTACATATGACCTTAAATCCACCTCTATCTCCTCGAGCTTTTGAAAACTGTCTAGACAGTGGTGAGACCTGTGTCCAGAAGAAGGCTTCTTACCTGAGGAACTCCTGGAGGCAGGTGTCGCAGAATCTGTGGCCGCAGGTGGAGACTTGCACCGGCTCTCTCATGGCTTTGCTGCACAGCGGGCACTGAAAGCGCCTCTTCGGCTTCTCCAGGAACTTATAGTCGTACCCGGGCATGGTGACTCCGGAGCAATAGGCGCGGAGGAACGGCGGATCCTACTCCTGTGAACTAGGGGCTAAGCTCCAGCCTGCTGCCACCACACATATGATCGCTATTGTCCTCTTGTCAAGATCGCTTTGTCTCTCTAGCAACAAGGTCGCGCCTACAACCAGGCAAAGCGTGTGTGTCTCAGCTCCCGGTAATTAATACCTGCTAGTGTCGTTTTGTATTTTAGCTAAAACAATGAGCTTAACAAGAAGCAAACAGGCGAGACACATCCACGCTTTATCCTCCACGAACACTGACAGTCTACCGTGTGGACAAAAGCTCCTGCTCCCATCTGTTTAGGTCGAATAAGCCACGCCCACCGCGAGGCGTAGGCGGGATCTAATTACGTCACCACCCTTCTCAAGTCACTCACTGTCTGGCTGCTTGTTATGGTATTCGCACGCGCCCCAACTGGGTTTATCTCTATATACCTTAATATCCTGTATAATCTACCAGGGGTTATGCTTACATGTGTAAATAGGCTGAACTTTATTTAGAATTTATATAAATTTAAAATCAGCATAAGTGGATTACGAAAAACGATTAAACGTTTTATAATACAATAATTTTTATACACTGTATAACAGCAGCTCGGTTGGTCGTTGCTCACATTGCTGCAGTTAAGTGTGAAAGTAACATTATGGAGAAAATATTTTTCTAAATGTGGGGGAAAAGCTATTTGTTAAGGAAATATCTCCCTCTATTGGTGGATTTGCATTGTCAAAAAAAAAAAAAAACTGTCCACTGTAAGCAGTTTAAACAATATTGATGACACAATGTTGTGTAATTAATAACCAACAGAATAGAATTACTAGTTGTCATGAAAAAGCATATCAAGTAGACATTTTCAGTGTTTACAGAAAATATTTTAGTCAACATATGTACTCAAATTTATTTATTTGAAATCTCAGTCTTTTGGGGTACAGAAAAATATGGAGAATTATAAATCATAGAAAGCGTAACTAATTCTTTATAGAAAATAAGGACAAACAAGGTAACAATTAAAAAATTTCTTTGGTAACCAACTGTGCTGCATGTTAGTTCTGTCATGCATTGTGTTGTATAATCCTACAGGACCTGTCTGACTTCCTGTGTGTTACATAACTACTTTGTGATTGTATAGCAGCAATCAGACAAGCATTCATGAACATCATTCATTAAATATATTGCCTTCAAGCTTAAACCACACTGTAAAAAATGGTTTTATTTGGATACACAAATCCATAAGCCTGTATAATCCCGGTAATTGTACCTCAAACATTATTGAACTTCAAACTTAATTATCATGAAGACATTGTCATCAATTGCTCTGAATGTTTATGAAAGGTTTTCAGAGGAAGTTGTCTGTCTGTTCTCTTGGAGATACAGGAGATTTAAATGTCACTTAGGGACAGGATCTTCAAAAAAAGCTGTAAAAGAGAATGTTGTTATTAGTAAGAGTATCATGGTATGAGTATATTTGCTAAACACAGCAACACATTTAAACACATAAAAATCCATTTAATATAACTGAAATATCAGGGTTTGAGTATAGCTGCTAAAAACTGACTTCACATTAAAAAACACATTTAATATAACAGAACTTTGAATGGAATAAATAAAACTATTTATATCTTTTTTGAACTACAAACTTACACGCACATTTTAAAAGTCCCTGACTTGAACAGGGTAGTGACCTAAACATGAAAGTCCTGTTTTCATTGTATTCCTGACAACAAGGCACATCTGAAGTCAATTCTGTTTCTTTAGTACGAAGCCCCTGGCTACTGAAGCCTAAAGGGAGCTAAACAAAGTATGACTTATGTTACACTGCTAGTATTGTCAACTGAGCACAATAGACAAAAAACCCTTTTAGCCCAGGAACAGTGATCATTAACAATCTCAGGCCCTGATTCATAGGTTCAGACTCAACTGTGAGTGCATCATTTTTTAGAGGTTTGGGAGCAAGTTTTTAATTATAAAAAAATCAACTGTGTAGCACATACATATAAAGTGATGCTTGAAAGTTGTGTTGCTATTTCTAAATAGCCTCCAAGAGTTTAATAATTAATGTTTGATATGCTTTCTATCATTTTAATCATCTGAATAAAAGAAATATGTAAATTTAGAACTTTACTGTAAGGACTGGTGTTATACACAGGCCTGGATGATTCCAGAGATTTCTAATGGAATATCAAAAGACATATTATGCTACATTACGTTTTACAGCCAAGAGCGTGTTGCCATGGCAACAAGCCACTGATGTAACTGTGAATGGGTGACTCTCATCAAGCTGCACTGCCTTCGGTATCCCAGAATCCTCTTCTTTCCTTCCAAGGCGCCCACGAGCTCCTTTCCCCCAGGTATATGCCTCACCTTCTAAAGGACATAATACACAGCAATATTACATCACATACCATAGTATGCATATACATGTAGTAATATCAACTTAAAAACTAATGTTTGTAAATGCACTCTTGAGCAGCAGGCTAGAGATGTTAGGAACCTCCACTAGAGTTCACTGTTTCTGTTTTGTAGTTTTTGTTGGTCGACTCAGTTTCCCAGAAGGCACCTCAGTCAGGTGACGAGTGCTCACCTGAACTGGGGTGGCTCATTAAAGTTTCTATAAATAGCAGTTTATTCTGGGAAACTGGGTCGAGCATTGTTTGTTTGTTTGTTTGTTTGTTTTACTGCCATGTGGGCATTCCTTTTTGATTGTTTCTTTGAGTTTATATTTTAGTTATATTGTTTTACCTTTGTTTTTCAAGAGGGCTCTAGTTTAGGTTTCTTTATATTCCTTGTGTTACTGGATTCATGGAGCTGTCCTGTTTCATGTTTAGCTAGGCTGTGTCTCCTCCTGTGTACAGTGTAAGTACTGTTCTGTGTCTTCCCAGTGTCAGTCTTCTTTTTTAGTTCTTTGGTTAAAACTTCCCTTGTATGTGTAGTCACATGAGGGCTTAGCCGCTAGTAGGCCTTGATGACTAGTAGGGTTAGCCTCCAGTAGGCTAGCCTCTAGTGGGATTGACTGCTAGTGGTTCTGGTCATTAGTAGGTTAGCCGCTAGTTTGGTATAGCCTCATGTGTGCCCTGCCTTTTGTGTTCAGTTTCCCCCTATTAGGTCAGTACTAACCCGGTTAGCCACTAACCCGGTTAGGTCAGCATCCAGTTTCCCCAGTATCCCATGTAGCTACTAACCTCACTAACCACTAACCCATCTGGTCTCCTGTCTAGCCCTGTGTCAATTCCCTGTTAGCGCTCAGTTTCCCTGTGTCAGCTCCTGGTTCCCTGTGTTTTTCCTGAGCCCTAGTTTTGGTTTGAGGTTGTTGTTTTGGTTACTTTGTTTGGCTGTGTCTGTTTTTTTGAGTCTTGTAAATAAAGACTGTTTGCACACCCCTCTGTGTTCATGCCTACCACACATGCCCACGGCAACTACATCAGCCGGTCTAGCCAGCGAGTACCACCACCCTAGACCCATGACAGGAGACAATGATGTGTAAAGAATTATCTGCCTAAATAAGGCTAACATTAAGCTGCTTAATAGACCTAAATATTTAAGCACTTTCAAAAACAAATCTCATGCTAAAACTGGAATTTGCTAATTATACTGATGTAGTAAAATTTCAATTCAATTTTATTTGTATAGCGCTTTTAACAATGGCCATTGTCACATAGCAGCTTTACAGAATCAAAAGAAAAACAGCTAATAAAAATAGATAACCAGGACATATTTAATATAAGTACTCCGCATTGATGTTTTGTAATGCTATGTTGCCACAAAAGACAAACCAATGTGTTTCAGATACATAATTAAAGTCTGATACAGTAGCCACTGTTAAGAGATCATGAGATGATTTGATTTTACTACCTGCACCAACAGCCAGAGTGAACGCGTCTCCACATGCTACCATGGTGATGCCCTGCAGCCCTGGCACCCGGAAGGGCACTCTGCTGTTACGGCGGGAGCTGCAGCCAAGCTGCCCATGCTGGTTACTGCCAAATGTGAAACACTGACCCTTCTCTGAAAGATATGGCACATTTCATCAGAAATCTGACTTAAACTTCTCATGCTGGAACTGTGATAACTGTACAAAATGATCAATAGTCAATAGGATTCATTACCTGTGACTGAAGCAGAGTGGGCCGTTCCAATGTCGATGTACATAATTTTCTCACTATTCAGAGGGTATGACTGGACATACTGGAATGTGTGGACCTCCTCCACCTGACAACAGGAAGAAGGTTCCTCTGACTTGCTGATTGTATCCAGGCCTAGCTTGTTAAACCTGTAAATAGACTCAAATGACTGGGTTTTATGGAATACAGTGTAATTATACAACCTCATCTGCTCATATTGGTTAGACGCATTAATTAAACCTACAATTATGGCTTTAATGTATTTATTTAAAACTAATGCGGATTGTGATACTCATCCATACACAAGTTTTTCAACAATTTGTGCCTCATTAGCTTTTCTATGGGATCTGACCGAACGGGTTGGCCTACGTATGCTCTATACATTTACTAGAATATAGTTGATAATTAATAATGTGTTAATATTAAGGCTAGTCAATATACTGTACAGTTCGTATGCTTCAGGTATGGCTAAACATGGCAGGGGAGGGCAAGGTAATAACCATGTAATCAGGATTCTTGTATGCTTTTCAAAGTGATATAGAAAGCAAAACAGGAAGAAACAATCAGAACGAGTTGGTCAAGAAAATACTGCAGGAAATGGACACTGCCTCAGGTCTTTAAGCTAATGCATTGCAAAAGAAACAAGATGGTCAAGATGTCTATCCTTGGGGAGAATAATCAAACTTAACACTAGGGTTAATGATGATTAACAGTCGAGTCTAATCTAAAGTTGTCAAGTGCCATTCTAAACAATATACACATTGACAAAAAAGATGCTTGTGTCAATATTTGTAAATGAATGGCAAAAGTTTCACTTTAGCAATCAGTATATATGTTAGCTGAATAATAAATAAGAATAAATAAGGATATGTTTACATTAATCACATAATTAGAATTATGTACATTTCATTAAATTTAAAACCAATTAAACTTAACATAATTTATTGATAAAATAGACATATCAATATGTAAACACAAAATGAGGCCAAAATTATTTTTTGAGTGCACTATACAGTGTATTTGAAAATGTAGTACCTAATATACTGTATGGTGGGCAATAAGGTCCCAAATGAATCAGTCAGGTAATTAAATCATATTTTGTCCAGATTTCTGTAAAGCTACTTAGTGACAAAGTCCTTTATTAAAAGCAGTAGACAATTATCACTGAAAGGATTTGAATCTTTCACAAAATATACAGTGCAGCACCCTCTGCTGGCTCAACAAGTTCCTCTATATACCAGATACAGAATCCTAGAACTGCTCATGTCTAACTCTCGTCTAGTTATTAATAGTACACCACCTGCCATTTAATTGCTCAATGTAAACATGATATTCACAATAAATTTCACAATTAAATATGCATAAAAAATTTTCACATTAAAATAAGCAAAGCATTTTAAATACAGTTCGATTGTTTGAGCCTTCTTTCACACAAAACCATGCCCTTATAGTATATATCTAGTCAAAATTATTGCTTTTGAGAGACTGATCCAGCAATTTTAAAAACATAAAATATCTTCCTAAGAAACATGAATAAAGGTGTTTGCTGTGGTGGAATTGTTGTACCTGTTGCTGCCACATGCTAGGATCTGGTGTTGAGTGCTCATGATCATGGAGCAGTCGACCCCACACAACACTCGCTGGGCCTCGAAATCCACTGGGATATTCACCTGTTGTGGGGCATTGTGGGTTTCCTGGCTGCCCAGTCCTAGCCGACCTGTAGGAAGGGAGAAAGGAAAAGGGGTGAGTTATACAGAAATGTAAAATTACCAGACATGAAAGTGATTAGGCCTGTCACTGCTTATATTAATATACCATTGTCTCCTCTTCCCCAGGAGAAGACCTCCCTCTCATTGGTCACAGCCAGCACATGGGACGCACCACAGGACACCTGAACCAGCTCATAGCCCAGGAGAGCCTCCACTATTTTGGGCTACACGAAAAACCAAGACAACAGAAAAAAAAGCTACATGAAGGTTTGATCAGTATTTGCTAAGAGTTGCTAAGACAACAGGGTTATAGTTACAGCATTTATCTGATGCCTATATCCAAAGCAACTTAAAATCTTCATAAAAAGCACTGTTTAACTGATGACTAAATGTTACAAAACCACATTTGCAAAGCCTTATATAACCTTATATACTCACTCACTGTCTCACTCATCGTCTATACCACTTTATCCTGAGCCTATCCCAGGAGACCTAGGGAATGAGGCAGGGTACACCCTGGACCGGGTGACAATATATCGCAGGGCACACTCATCTACACACTACAGGCAATTTGAGAACATCTTTGGGAATGTATTTGTAGAAGGAAACCAGAGTAGCCAGAAGAAACCCACCAAGCACGGGGAGAACATGCAAACTCCATGCACACAGAGGCATGAATCTAACCATTGACCCCTGGAGGTGCAAGGTGACAGTGCTAACCACTACGCCACTGTGCTGCCACCTTATATACTAAAAATATAATAATATAAAATAAATAATTTTTGTAAACTAGAAAAATATATTTAAAAAACAGTCTATGTTTTGTATTGCTTCTTACACAGTCTGATGACACTCCTACTCACATTTCAATCTTTATTATTCTAAGATTAACTCCTGAACCTGCAAGCAGTATGTTGGAAGAACCCCAACTCCTTTATCAAAAGCAGGGAAAGAATACAATCAATCAGTCAACAGTTTCAAGATTTTGCCCCAGTATTTTTCTGAAATAGTAACTAACCTTGGGAAATACTAAGTGTTAGGATACGGTTACCTGTGTTATGTCGTTGTAATTTCCATGCCCAAGACAACCATTGCTTCCACTTCCAAATGTCATAATTATGCCTCTGTCTGCAAGCAAAAGGAGATGACCAGAGAGTTAACAGCTCATTACAAAGGGTGAACTGGAATTAGGATTAAACAAAAACAGTACGATCCTAAGCAAAGTATTAAATATTAATCTGCCATCTGTAAATCCACAATAATAGTCAGGCAAATGCACATGAACTTTGAGAGCACAGCATATTTAAGACTATGTTGAGCTGCTGGATTAGTTTTTGGCACTTTGTTCCAATGTTTCATCTATTTTTAAAGGGTCAGCAAAAAAGTTTCCATGTTATAGTGATGAAAAACAGTACACCATCTAAGAGTAGTGCATCAAAGTGAATTCTAAAATAAACAAAAGGGAGTCAGCAGCACTGGAGAAAGATTGCTCACATTTGAAATCAAACCATATCCACAAATTCTTTTAGTGCTCCCCGTCCCCAAAAATTCTAGAAGCGCATTGCCAGGGCATGGAAAATAAGTGGGTTGGCTGGCCAATATTAATATAACACATCATCAACACTGGCTGATTGACTGGATATACTAGTGTCGTATGGCATGGTTTGCACCACTTTATTTTAGCCCACACACAGACTGCACAGCTATAATACTGTAAGGAGAAATTTGCTGAATGAAACACAAACTGTACTGATTTAGAGTCACTGATTCCTTTTTTGAACATAGGAGTTTATATCAGGTTATATCATTTTTACATCAAACCTTGCCTGCTAATAGTTCAGGACAGGAAAGTCCACCTGAGCATTTCCTGTTATACTGAACTTTCAGGTGCTTAACACACAGTATGATGACAGATCAAGCCCTGCTATCCGTTATCACCCAAATGAGGATGGGTTCCCTGTTGAGTCTGGTGCCTCTCAAGGTTTCTTCCTATTGCCATCTCAGGGACATCAGGGACTCATCAGGAACAATTGCTGAGCATTTTGATTCATTAATATTCACATTTCATACAAACGTCCATAATTTCTTTTGATCTTGTAAACAATGACATTTGTTAAACGTGCTATACAAATAAAATGTAATTAAATTTAATTGAATTGATGAGTACCTGTCATGCAGGTTGTAAAAAGGTCTCCACAAGAAACAGATTTGATGGTAACGCCAGACTGTCCCTCTAGGAAACGAGAGATAAACTGAGGCTGCATCTGCTCCACAGCACCAGGTAGAGAAGATTCACCACAGCCCACAGTGGGAGCCTGTCACAGTGTGACATCAGAATATCAACAAGTCAGACCAACTCAGAGCAGAGAAGATATTCTACCAACACACTCTACTTAAAGAGTTGTTTTTCTTAATAATTTTAAAGGTTTTTGAATTCAAAATATGCAATAATGATCAGTCGTGCTGTGTAAGATGAAATGGTGACTGAGCAAAGGTACTGAGTGTTAGGAGCTCATTTAAAGGCGTCTGCCACCCGTTGATGTGTTTTACACCCAGTACTAACTGCAACTCCATTGGAAAATGCACACATTAATAGGCATACAACATACACAATATATTAATATATCAAACATTAATAGGAACACAACACACACAGTATATAATCAATACATAATGTACACAATACACACGCAATTTTGTGTGTGTCCTGTGTGTATTGTCTATTTTAAGACAACTTTATTGCGTATTGTGTTTATAAATATTATAACATTTCAGCCATTCAACTTTTGTTCATGTGTACTGATTGTGCTGTATACACTTTAAATTTTACTCCAAGTACAAGAAAATTCAATGCTTAAAGATCAGCATTTTAAGTTTTTTTTTACTGGAAGTCTGATCTGACATAAGTGTGTTTGAAGGTTTTGGGATTCTGCCATATGTGCACAGCCAGGTTTTTAAAAAAGACGTGGTATAGGAAGTACAGTACAATGATTGATAGACTTTGTTCCATATTCAGTGTAATTTGTAACAATTCATTTATCTATTCTTTTAACACTGGACAGAAAGCTGCATTAACCTCCCAAGTGATGAGGCGTCCTGATTTGGTGACACCCATCCTTTGTGTACGGCCTAGTGACACTTGCAGCACCTCAGTGTTGAGCATGGGCAAGCGGAGTGGCATGGAGATGCCACTGCCCCATGTGTATACTGATGACAAGGGCAGGGCGTGCATCATCTTGGTTGAAATCAAGCTTGACAACCCACCTGAAAAAAAATTTATACCTAAAATTACTACTTTATGTTAATGGTACTTTCAGGTAATATTATTATTAAAAATATTATGGTGCAACTATTATTATTGCACCTTTTATCTTCAAAACTTGCAATTAATGCAAAGCATTTGTCGAGTTGGCTTTTTTGTGATCTCCACCTTTGCTTATGTGGCCCTATCTTGCATACTTTTGGTCCAATGGGTAAGGCAAAACTTATTATATTATATATTATATATATATATATATATATATATATATATATATATATATATATATATATATATATTTCTTAAAACCCACCAGAAATTAGACTATTTTAAAATCGTCTAACCACATTGTGTAACCTCCTCTCTCAAACAGTCAAATAACTAGAAGTGTAATATCAACAGCTCCCAAGGTAAAGGTCACCTTCACGTTAAAGGCAATGGAAGAGATCATGTTATATTCCCTGTCTGAGTCAGCTGCGCAGACAGTGCCATTGCAAACCACACACTCTCCACTCACACACACTCAGTGGACTCACAGGGTTCAGTTGTTTTCACCATTTTATCACAGATAAAGAAATGCACCATTAAGATTATTGAGAATAATTTGTTACATGTACCAAACAGCATAAGGTATGATTTGATATGATATGATTTTTTTGCATATCCTATTTAAAAAGCCAGGGACAGAGTGCAGGGTCAGACAGGATAGAGCGCACCTGGTGCTGTAAAAATGACAGGTTCAGGGGCCTTGCGCAGGGGCTCACACAATCTTCCAATCAATAACCCATCCAAGATGAACCGTACTTGACAATTTCTATTTTTAGTGCTATTGATTATTATTAGTGCTATTGGCCATAATAATTTTCATTATTCTTAGTATTACTACAACCAATAATAAAACACTAACAAAATGTGCTTTACAGTGTTTAAAACTGAAAATGTATTTAAAAAGAATATTGGTAATATTGGTAAAAAAAGAATTTATTTATTTATTTATTACCAATAAAAAGCTATGCTATTAATAAAGACAACATTCCAATCTTTAAGTTACCTGATAAAATGATGCTAAGTATTAAATAAACATTCTATCTAATATTACCGTATAACATAATCCCATGATTTCCTGAATAATAGAAAATTTTGAGACATGAAATCTAACCCCTTGTTCTGGTTCCAGTCACATGGCTTCCTGGTCTGCCATGAGTACCTGTCTGCATTGTTGGTAATGGCTTCTCAATTCTGATGGAAACAGAGTATGCAGTCAATGTATTTATCAAGTCACGTAGTATGTAGTGAATGTCATTAAGCTTTCCAACCTGCGCATTCTGACATTGCCAATGTCAGTGTAGAGGTTCAGCAGGGGCCGAATGCAGATGGGATTGGCCATGATCTCATTGAGCTGTGGTCGTTTGGATGGATCCAGGTTAAGCATGTTCAGAATGAGTTGTCTCAGTTCTGGGCTGTAGCGGTCCGAAATCGGGGCGAAAGTGCCACTCATAATTTTTAAGACTAAAGCCGGGAGGTTCTGAGAACAGAAAACATATTTTCACCATACAGGTTCAGGCGGAAAGTGTTTGGTTTAAGGTTAAAAGTAAATATATTTCTTACAGCTGCCTCAAAGGCTCTTTTGAGGCTGGCGAGTTCATAGAGCACACAACCCAGAGCCCAAATATCACTCTTCTGGTTGTATGGTTTTCCTTCACACAGTTCAGGAGAGATGTAACAAGGTGTCCCAACCACCTGCCATTACAAACAAAAAGAGTATTGCAGCAAAAAAATGCTCATTGGCTACAAGTCAAACTGGGCTACATCACAAAGCACTTACAGTATAAGCTTTGCTCTTGCTAACTAGGATTTTGGATATCCCAAAATCACCTATTTTGACTATCATCTGGTGTTTGTCCAGTAGAATGTTCTGGGTTTTCAGGTCTCTATGAAGAATAAGTTTGTTGTGAACATGGTAGAGGGCCAGTAGGATCTGCACAAAGAAATGCAGTATGGTGTCTTCATCCAGTAGGGAGTTGCATCGCTTCTGGATGTAATCAGCAAGAGTTCCACCTAAAGGAAGATAATGATAATGACAGCTCCTAAAACTCTGTCTTAAAGTAAACAACAATAAGATTTAACAATAAGACAATTGGTTAAGTCTGTGAATTTCATGCAACATTTTGTGCAAAAGAAATTTTGATATTTATCAGCTGAGGAAACGAAGCCAAAATACAAATGTAGTCCATTTGACTACATTTGTATTTTGGCTTCGTTTCCTCAGCTGCTGGTTATTCCAACCGATTAATGTGTCTAAAATTATCAAAAGTTATCTAAAAAAGTTGTCTAAAGTTATAGAGTTATCAAAAGCCTTATGTAATTAAAACTAAAAAATGTGTTGCCTGGTGCATATTCCATTGCGATCATGAGTGCCTTGTCCTCCAGGAAATTTTCATAATACTCGATAATGTTCGGGTGGTTGAGTAGCTTCAGTACTTGACATTCATTCTGCGCAGCAAGACGCTCGTCCCGGGTCATCTGCTCCACTGGGATTTCCTTTAGAATTACCAAAGCACCATCAGTTCGCCGACGACAAAGATGCACTATACTGTCCAAAAAATAAAAAGACAAACTTATGGCTAATGTGAAGACGAGAGTCTGGAATCAAATCATTAAACCATGTACCACACTGAATAGGCAGTGTCCTTAATACATACTGTAGGTAAAACCACCTAGTATATACCTTGTTTTATGATGAAATGTACTGTTACAATTTAAATAAAAAAATGTTACATATTTAAGCAGGTAATATTTAGCTATAACACACTTTACTTGCTTTAAGAGGCAATATCTCAACTAGTTATTGGAAGAGGGGGTTGTTCTCCACAAAAAAAAAAATACTCTTTTAAAGAGTACATTTGATGTTTATATACAAAGTGAAACAGGAAATTTCATACAGGAAAAAAAAATGCGCATCTGTATATGTGTGTTTGCATGTACATCACAAACAGGCATTAGTGTAATATAAAAGATATACTGTACATGTCATAACACAGCCAGAGTCTGTCTCCCACAAGAGATCACAGTCTCCAACAACTGCCACAATGGACTACAATTTCAAACACTGCAATACTCACATTCACACTCACCTTAATTCTAATCATGCATACCTGTTCTTAATCAGTCACACTCTCTATCTACAGACTCTGATCTCATGCTCTTTGCAAAGTATTTGCTCAGTTGCTTGTGTTTTTCAGTTTTCGTGTGTTTGATATTTGGGATATTTGACCATATTCTGTTCTCTGTTCCTTGGATTTTGGATATACACTATCCTCCATAATTATTAATTATTATATTAAAATGTGTTCTTTAGCTTCTAAAAAATTCAGTTTTGTTCTAAATAACATAGGACCACAATGGAAAAAAGAGGAAATTCCAACCTTTAATTCAAGTGCATTTATTCAGTGAAAAAAAAAATCCCACATTAAGAAATAATTATTTTACATCAAATCATAGGTGCCACAATTATTAGCACCCCTGATGCTTAATACTTTGTACAACCCCCTTTTACTAAAGAAACAGCACCAAATCTTCTCCTATAATGTTTCACAAGATTAGAGAACACAGAAAGAGGGATCTTCGACCATTCCTCTTTGCACAATGTCTCTAAATCATCCAGTGACCTGACTCCTCTCCTCTGCACTCTCCTCTTCAGCTCACTCCACAGGTTTTCAATGGGGTTGAGGTCTGGGGACTGAAAGGGCCATGGGAGGAGCTTGATTCTGTGTGTGGTGAACCATTTCTGTGTAGGTTTGGCCACATGTTTTGGGTCATTATCTTGCTGAAAGACCCAGTGATGACCCATCTTCAGCTTTCGGGCAGAGGCCACCAGATTTTGCTTTAAAATGTCCTGGTATTTCAAAGCATTCATGATGCCATGCACCCTAACAAGGTTCCCAGGGCCTCTGGAAGAGAAACAGCCCCACAGCATCACCGATCCTCCCCCATACTACACAGTGGGCATGAGGTGCTTTTCCGCATACTCATATGCCATACCCACTTAGAGTGTTTATTGCCAAAAAGCTCTATCTTCGTCTCATCTGACCAAAGAACACGGTCCCAGTTGAAGCCCCAGTACCGCTTAGCAAACTCCAAACATTTGCGCTTATGATTGTGACTGAGAAAAGGTTTTTTCCTTGCATGCCTCCCAAAGAGCTTGTTGGCATGTAGATAGCGTCTGATGGTTGTTTTGGAGACTTTGTGACCCCAAGATGCTATCATTTGTTGCAGTTCTTTATCAGTGAGCTTTGGAGAATTTTTTATTTCTCTTACCATCCTTCTCACTGTGCGTGGAGGCAAAATAAACATGCGTCCTCATCCAGGCTTGTTTACTACTGTTCCAGTTTTTAAAAACTTCTTAATGATTGCTCTCACAGTAGATATGGGCAGGTCCAGGCAGGTGGCTATTTTCTTGTACCCATTGCCTGACTTGTGAAGGTTGACACACATCTGCTTTACTTAAATAGTGTGTTCCTTTGTCTTTCCCATGTTGAAGAGTGGATAAGAGAAATGGCCTCTGTGTCACGTCATATTTATACCCCAGGGAAGCAGGAAGTGATAAATTACTAATTAAATGTTCCTAGATACTCTGATCAACTTTGTAAACTACTGTAGAAATGACAGAAATACTTCAATTACATTTATTTTCTAGGAATTGTTAGGGGTGCCAATAATTGTGGAACAGGTTATTTTATGAAAAATTATTATTTGTTAGTCAGGGATTTTTATTTCCCCTTAAAATTCACTTTATATTCACGTTATATTTTTCTACAATTTTCAGTGTGACAATATGCTTCTGCAATAAAAACTGTAAAAAAAAAAAAAAAAACATAGGCTTTTAACACATTTTAACCAGGGGTGCCAATAATTATGGAGGGCATTGTGTATAAGTATACATACATAACTACAGTTTTTTTTATACTATATAAAATAGTTCTTCTCTTTCATAAATGTCTACAGTTTTACTGTTCTCATTTCATTATAACCCTGCAGAGCATTAAAAACCACAGGCTCTAAAACTCAAGATGAATTCAAAGTATGATTTCTGACTGAGGATCATTTCAGTGGATGTCATAATCTAGATATGCACAACTAAAGCTGTTAACTTCTCTGAGGAAGGAAAGCCTAGCTGGAGTGGGGAGTGGAAGAAGGTTGGTTGGTTTGAGCCCAAAATTTCATAAAACTAGGAAACACATGCGTAAATGCAAAAAATCTTTGTGTACTCTCCCAGTATTGTTTGTGAACACAGTATTAAAAAAAAAAAAAAAAAAAAAGATTTTCATTCATGCTGCAAATGCATATCGGTTTCAAATATCAGTTATGCATTTCCTCATAATAATAAAATAAATCAGTGCTGGAAAAAAAATATATATAGGCTAATGTTTTATCCATTAATGTGTTATATTTTTTAAGTTACATTGAACAATAATTCTGTTATTGGTAGAAAGGGGTGTTTCAAGATTCCTAGAGTTTTTGTCTTTAGGTCAATTCACTTTCAGACTCAACAGCAATCCGATTTCTCTGGAATTTTTCTTTCTTACAGATATGGGGTATATTGTTACCTGAAAGCAGTGATGACAACTGATTTTGGTGTTATATTTTATCATAACAACTATGGACGCTTACTTCTGAGCTTCATACTTTGTCTAAGAAAGGTCGTCAAGCATGTATATTACCATGTAATAAAACTTGTGTAACAAAATATAGAAGTATTCTTCTTATTAGGACTACTCTCTGAAACGCTGTTATTACGCGTTCATGTTTCACTTGTTTTGTAAGCAATCCGTTAACTGAGGAATACTGGCTCGCACGCAAACAGCAGAGTAAAATATTCGGGTTAAAAAAACGAGTGAGATTAAAGTCAAGACAGAGTGTTTGAAAAAGTTTTACGCAGTTTTCTTTGCATTACCCGAATGCTCCTCTCCCGACCACTTTAATTTTTTCGTACTTCTCCATCTTGGTTGAAGTTAGCTTCTTGCAAAGTCTCTCGTCTCTAAGCAACATTTCCTCTATTCCTACGGAAACCAAGAAGGGACAAGCTAAGAGTGAACGTGGAAAAATGACCGTTTTTGTAGAGAGAGAGAGAGAGAGAGAGAAAACGCAATACGGAACACATTTCATACAAAACCGGGAATTTTTCCACGTTTACTCTTAGTTTTAGTAAAACGATATGTAAAATAAAATCGATATATAAAAATTACGTGCTCAAAAACCCGTTTTACTAAAATATGCCTTTTTTTTTTTTTTTTACCATGAAATAGTTTTTGTTCACCTTACATATTTTACTTAAATGAAAATTCTGCTCTTAATTTCAACATGTTGATACATTAATATTCGGACAAAGATGGGTACAGGGTTGAGGGTTCAAGTCCTGCCTCAGGTGTGTGCGTGGAGTTTGTATTATCTGATCTGTATTATTGTTTTGTTTTTTAAAGAGTTTTATGTTCATCAATGCTACATTTATTTGATAAAAATTAAAAGACTACATTTATTTGATATAGTAAAACAGTGAAATAATGTTTTAAAGAAAAAAATCTGCTGGAATGTACTGTACTTAAAACTGTAATTTATTGCTGTGAAATTAAGCAGAATTTTCAGCATCATTACTTAAGTCTTTAGTGTCACATGGTCTTCAGAAATCCCTCTAACATGAGGATCTAATCATGTGAAATTTTCTGGATATAGCTTTTTTGCCAATTGTAATAATAATAATAATAATAATAATAATAATAAAAATAATAATGTTAGCCTATAAAATTGTTGTTATTCAGTCCTGGGGGAAAGTTATTGTTTCCTTGCAAAACTCAATAAATATTTATTAATCATTATGAATGGATTAAAGACATAGAGTGATTTCTGTGGATCATGTGACACTGAAGACTGCAGAGATGCAGAAAATACAGCTTTACATAACAGCAATAAATAATATATTTTAAAATACATTCCAATGGAAAAAAGCATTGTAATATCTCACATTATTCCTGTTTTACTGTACTTCTGATCAAATAAATGTAGCCTTCATGAACATACTTGTGCGAGTTCAATGAGATCTGCTCTGAAGTACAGTTCTTCTCTCACCTTGGAAAACATATAAGAAATAAAGACATCGTATTTTGCCCCTTACAGAAATTTAGATTCAAGCTTTAGAAGCCATAGAACAAGAAAACATAAAAATAACACCATCTAAGATTTTAGATTCATGCATAAGGAATCAGAAAAAATCTTGAATGAGACAGAACCTGTGCTGAACAGTGAACCTGAAGCTGGGACTTCACTTTGTGCACATTTATATTTGAGAGAACAGGACATACAGTAGAACGATTTGATACTGAGACACTTGAGCACGCACTTGAACATCTTTTTTTCTATGCAAACAGTATTGCATATTTCAAAATCTTTCTCTCAAAATCAGAGTCTCCCTAATGTTAAATGTTATGAATACCTTCAAGTTTATCAAACGTGACAGTGCATAATATTAGTGCCCTTTTTTGCAGACTTCAAATATTGTGGCTCCCTGGATGAAAACTGCTCTGGAAGATCTCCCTGTGTTTATCTGTGATGATTCATCTGCACTATTCAGAACATGTCTGGCGAGTATGTTGCATTCATTCTCTGCATACACTACATGTTTATGCTAATGTTTGTGTTGACATTAAGACATACAGTATGTTGAAGTCTGAAAAGCCACAAATGATGTGGCTCACTGAATGAAAACTGTCCTGAAAGGTCTCCCTGTGTTTATTATTATTAATATTATTATTATTATTAATTTGTACTTTTTCCCCCTTGTTTTGTGCAGTTTAGACCGTGACAGGCAATTTGCCTTGTTTTAGCACTTTGAATACAAATTCAACATTACATCATTCCCTGGTTCTGAGATGCTGCTCTTGAGCTGTTTAATTATTATTATTATTATTATTATTATTATTATTATTATTATTATTATTATTATTATTACGTACTCTTTTCCTTGTTTTGTGAAATTTAGACTGCGAAAGGCTTTTTGCCATGTTTCTTTTAGTTATAGTTTAATAGTTTAATTCTATTCCGTATATAAGTCAAGGATTGTGGCTGCAATGTGTTACTTTAGGTTTAAAATAAAATTTGGAAGAAATTTTCAAGCATGCAGTTACAGCTTTTTTCATTACATTGTGTCAAATGTTAATTTAAAAAATTGCTTCAGTAAATTTAAACATGTATTTTAAACCCGGGAGGTCAAAAATATTATAAGTTCACGTTTATTAAATTAATAAGTCTTTGAAACAATCAAAACACTTTAAACTTAACAAAAGAATATAAGTTGGGAGACCTTACTCAGTAAATTGAGTTAAGTCAACAATTTAGGTTAAAAGTTGACTTGACTCAAAATTTCACAGCAACTTGCTGCACAGCTTTTTTGAGTTAAGTCAACAACTTGGGTTAAAAGTTGTGTTAACTCAAAAAAGCTGTGCAGCAAGTTGCTTAGAAATTTTAAGTCAAGTCAACATTTTATTTTTTTTTACAGTGAAGACATGCAGATTGGGATAACTGGTGTTTCCAAATTGCCTGTATTTTATATTTGTGTGTGTGTGTGTGTGTGTGTGTGTGTGTGTGTGTGTGTGTGTGTGTGTGTGTGTGTGCACATGTGTGAATGTGTGAGTGTTTGTGCTTTACGTTGAACTGTCTTGTGCCCCAAAGCCGGTGGTATAGGCTCCAGGCCTCCCACAAACTCACTTGTAAACCCTAATGCTCAAAGTAATTAAACATATTGAGTACTGTTAACTTAAATAATTACAATCAGTTCAGATTAATAGACTTTGATGAGTATTTATAAGTTTGTAGAAATGACAATTTTCAAATTAGCTGAACAAATTTGATAATTTAAGTAACTGTACATACTTAAGTAACAGTAACTGTAACCTTAAAGTTCCATCAACTTAAAATCTTTCAGACTAGCGATTTTGTGTCTGACGTCATCAGGGCAATAGGGCACTGGTGGCTCCGTGGTAGGTCTTTTGCCTGCCATGTGAAAGGCCTAAGTTCGATTCCCAACTGGATGAAGTGTCTGTCCCAAGCCCAGATAAAATGGGAGGGTTGTGTCAGCAAGGGCATCTGGTGTAAAACCTGTGTCAAGTTTGTGTGCAGACTGGATTGTCTGCTGTGGTGACCCATTGACGGGAGCATCTGAAAGACCAACAACAATTTATTTGATTTGCAATAACAACAACAAAAAAAGATAATTGCTATTAAATAGTATGAGTTAGGTTACTCAATAATACAAGCAAAAACGTATAGTTCTTTAACTTAAAATGGGAAACATCATTACTTACATTAAAAAAAAAAGAGTTTTGCCAACTTATTGAGCTGTTTAATTATTATTATTATTATTATTATTATTATTATTATTATTATTATTACGTACTCTTTTCCTTGTTTTGTGAAATTTAGACTGCAAAAGGCTTTTTGCCATGTTTCTTTTAGTTATAGTTTAATAGTTTAATTCTATTCCGTATATAAGTCAAGGATTGTGGCTGCAATGTGTTACTTTAGGTTTAAAATAAAATTTGGAAGAAATTTTCAAGCATGCAGTTACAGCTTTTTTCATTACATTGTGTCAAATGTTAATTTAAAAAATTGCTTCAGTAAATTTAAACATGTATTTTAAACCCGGGAGGTCAAAAATATTATAAGTTCACGTTTATTAAATTAATAAGTCTTTGAAACTATCAAAACACTTTAAACTTAACAAAAGAATATAAGTTGGGAGACCTTACTCAGTAAATTGAGTTAAGTCAACAATTTAGGTTAAAAGTTGACTTGACTCAAAATTTCACAGCAACTTGCTGCACAGCTTTTTTGAGTTAAGTCAACAACTTGGGTTAAAAGTTGTGTTAACTCAAAAAAGCTGTGCAGCAAGTTGCTTAGAAATTTTAAGTCAAGTCAACATTTTATTTTTTTTTACAGTGAAGACATGCAGATTGGGATAACTGGTGTTTCCAAATTGCCTGTATTTTATATTTGTGTGTGTGTGTGTGTGTGTGTGTGTGTGTGTGTGTGTGTGTGTGTGTGTGTGTGTGTGCACATGTGTGAATGTGTGAGTGTTTGTGCTTTACGTTGAACTGTCTTGTGCCCCAAAGCCGGTGGTATAGGCTCCAGGCCTCCCACAAACTCACTTGTAAACCCTAATGCTCAAAGTAATTAAACATATTGAGTACTGTTAACTTAAATAATTACAATCAGTTCAGATTAATAGACTTTGATGAGTATTTATAAGTTTGTAGAAATGACAATTTTCAAATTAGCTGAACAAATTTGATAATTTAAGTAACTGTACATACTTAAGTAACAGTAACTGTCACCTTAAAGTTCCATCAACTTAAAATCTTTCAGACTAGCGATTTTGTGTCTGACGTCATCAGGGCAATAGGGCACTGGTGGCTCCGTGGTAGGTCTTTTGCCTGCCATGTGAAAGGCCTAAGTTCGATTCCCAACTGGATGAAGTGTCTGTCCCAAGCCCAGATAAAATGGGAGGGTTGTGTCAGCAAGGGCATCTGGTGTAAAACCTGTGTCAAGTTTGTGTGCAGACTGGATTGTCTGCTGTGGTGACCCATTGACGGGAGCATCTGAAAGACCAACAACAATTTATTTGATTTGCAATAACAACAACAAAAAAAGATAATTGCTATTAAATAGTATGAGTTAGGTTACTCAATAATACAAGCAAAAACGTATAGTTCTTTAACTTAAAATGGGAAACATCATTACTTACATTAAAAAAAAAGAGTTTTGCCAACTTATTCAGGTTTACAGTGTATACAGGAGTATACAAGCGAGAATGGATGAGAGTAAATATTCAAGATCACAAACATAAGCATTTATGAAAATCAAATGTTCAAATCAAAGTACTGCATACAGTTCATACAAGCATTTAGTTATTTTTCCAATAAACATTTAACAGCAACCCAATTGAAAAAATCTATCTAATCATACCAGCTACTGTATGACCTACCCTGCCAAATAACAAGATATGACTTGCTTTCACTGATCAGGGATACTGTGGATCAGAGGCCCATCCTGGGAGTACTAAGCATCATGAAGAAAAATAGGCCATATACAGTATGCCAGGCCATCTCACACATATATTCACACACTCATTAACATCTCATGCAATAGTGTGTATACAGGAAGAGCATGCAGGGGACATATTTGTTTTGTCAAAAGTTGGATAAAAACACTCCAGTTGGTATAATGATTTTCAACTACCATCACTATAAATTCAACACTATATGTTACATGAAGCTTAACTGAAAGATTTTAAAGCTGTTTTTATTGCAGTGAATAGAAGCAGTTAATATTAAGTTTGTAATGTTTATTAGGGACAAAATCACACCTATAGTAAGGAGTGAAACAAGCGAATATTCATTTGGTGTTTTTGGTGAACCGTTTCAGTGATACTGCTCCATTGAATGATTTAGTTCTCAGATTCAGTGAGAACAACAGCTCTGCGCATTCCTTGCCAATAACTGAGCCATACAGTCAATGCACAACACAATGTAAATTTGCAGCTACACAATCTTAGGTGTGAAGGTTCACAGAAACATTTACACAAACTAAATGAAATTTGTTTGTCATGCACACTCATAACACGACCGGCACTAGGACCCGGAAGTAATACGGTCGGGTTTCAGGAAGCATAAAAGGAAACAAGATGACGCATCACATCGCTCAGTCATTGAGTTATGCCCGTGCTTTCGCCGTCGCCTCGCTCGTCCAAACGTGAGTACTCACTTTCTTGGGTTATCGCTTCTGATTGGGTGTGTGTACTTAGAACGCGGGTTTATTTGTGTAAACTCTTGCTCTCGCTTCGGGAGAGTTCTAAGAATAACTTGCGTGGTTATCCTGCTTACTCGCGCTACTTCCGCGTTTGGGTTTACCATCCACGCTACAGGGCTAACTGCTAAGTCTTCTGCTTCATCTCCGGTTAGTCCGTGACAGAATGACTGAGCCTCCGGCAGTAAACCCAGCGGAGTTTGCTCACCTCTGCGATGTGGTTGACCGGCATGCTAAGCTGATCGATCAGCTCCGTGGTGAGGTCGCATCGCTCCGCACGGAGCTCCAGGGCGTCGCGGCCTTGCGCCGCGAGGTGGCGGAGCTGCGACAGGAGAATGCGGTCCTCCGCGGGGCGGCCGCTCAGCCGGCTGTGGCCACGCCCATCGCAGCGGCTGCTGCGCCGCCAACTCCCTCTCCACCTTCTGATGTTTTCTTATCTTTACCGGATAAATGGAATGGCACGGATGGGAAGTGCAGTGTTTTTCTAACTGCGTTGGATCTTGTGTTTGAGTTTAATTCCACCAGATACTCCACAGACCGACTGCGCATTGCTCTTCTCGTCTCGTTGCTATCCGGGCAGGCAGCTGAGTGGGCCACGGCGGTTCTTCGTTCGGATTCAGATGTCGCCTACTCCTACACCGAGTTCACCCGCCAGCTCAAGCTCACTTTTGAACATCCAGCTGCTGAGGTGGAGACCGACTCCAAGTTATATCATCTAAAGCAGGGAGGGTCGTCCGTGAGCCGTTACACCGCGGAGTTTCGTACTCTCGCCGTACAGACCGACTGGGGAGACTCCGCACTCCGGACGGCCTACTACGAGGGACTGGCTGCGCGGATAAAAGACGAGCTCGCCGGACGAGAGCTTCCAGCTACCTTGGAGGGTTTAATTCAGCTCGCCCTCCGGATCGACCAACGGCTGCTCGTTCGCCCCAAGCCAGCTCCTCGACCCTGCCACCCACCATGACTGCACTACCACACACCACGCCCTTCCTCTCCCGCTCACCAGTTCCAGAAGTTCACGCCCCATTCACTGCAGCATCCACCAGGACCGTCGGTACTCCACCTCCCGCCGTGGTTGACACAGGAGTCGGGGAACCCATGCAATTAGGGCGCGCCTCCTTGACCGCTGCAGAACGGGAACGCCGATTCAGAGAGGGGCTCTGCGCGTACTGTGGTTCTTCAGCACATCATCGGGCCATCTGTCCTCTGCGGCCGGGAAACGCGCAGCCCCGGTGAGAAATGGGAGGAACTCACCGGGTCCCATGTCCCTCTCCACCACCATGACCAATGATTCCCGTCTCACGGTTAAAGTATATCTCCAGTTTGGCCACAAACGGGTCGGAAGTACCGCGTTCGTCGACTCCGGGGCAGCAGGTAACTTCATTGACTCTTCCTATGCCAAAAAATTGGGGATAAAGATTGAGGCGTTATCCCAGCCTGTAACCATTACATCAGTCGATGGTCGGCCTCTCTCCTCCAGCCCCATATCCTCTCAAACCCAACCTATCACCCTCATCATTAACCAACATCAAGAACAGATCCAGTTTTACACCACCACTATCTCCTCACCACCTATCATCCTCGGACACCCTTGGCTGCTGCAGCACGACCCGCTCATATCCTGGACCCAAAGCCGGATCCTCCAATGGGGGCCGACCTGCACTGAGCTTTGCCTACGGGCCGAGGCTGGGACGTGCTCTAGGGAGTCCGAGGCCCCCGATGTCGACACAGATAAAATCCCGCTAGACTACCGGGACCTGGCGGAAGTCTTTTGTAAGAGACGTGCGACTCATCTACCACCTCATCGCTCATACGACCTGGCGATCGATCTTCAGCCAGGTGCGACACCACCCCGCGGCCATCTCTATTCATTGTCCAACACCGAGGCGCAGGCGATGGAGGAGTATGTTTCCAGCGGACTTCGCCATGGTACCATCCGGCCCTCCTCCTCACCTGCCGCTGCGGGGTTCTTTTTCGTGAAGAAACGCGATGGTAGTCTACGTCCCTGTGTCGATTATCGGGGGATCAACAATATTACCATAAAGAACCGACATCCATTGCCTCTTACCAACTCTGCCCTGGACGCCCTCTCTGGTGCCACCATCTTCACTAAGTTGGACCTCCGGAGCGCCTACAACTTGGTGCGCATCAGAGAGGGCGATGAGTGGAAGACGGCCTTCATCACCCCACAGGACATTACGAAAGTCTGGTCATCCCGTTTGGTCTCTGCAACGCACCTGCCGCTTTCCAACAGTTCATAAATGACGTTCTCAGAGACATGTTAGGCCGTTGGGTGTTCGTCTACCTGGACGACATCCTCATCTACTCCAGAACACTCAACGAGCACATCCAGCATGTCAGAGCGGTTCTAAAGAGATTGCTCGCCCACCAGCTGTACTGTAAGTTGGAGAAGTGCGCTTTCCACGAGCGCTCCACCACGTTCCTGGGTTTTGTCATCTCGCCCCAGGGTGTGGCCATGGACCCGCAGAAATTGGAAGTTGTGAGTCATTGGCCCCTACCAAAGACTCTTAAACAGCTCCAGAGATTTCTCGGGTTTGCCAATTTTTATCGCCGCTTTATCCGGGACTACAGTACCGTTGCAGCGCCACTAACCGCTCTGACCCGCCCATCATCTCACCCTTTCAATCTCACCCCAACTGCTGTCTCCGCCTTCCATGAGCTCTGTCGCCGCTTCACCACTGCTCCAATCCTCCTTCACCCGGATGCTGATAAACCATTCGTTGTGGAGGTGGACGCTTCGGATGTGGGCGCCGGGGCTGTTCTCTCCCAGCGAGGTCCAGACCAAAAACTGCCCCCCTGCAGTTTTTTCTCCAAGAAATTTGACGCCACTCAGCAGCGATACGGAGTAGGGGACCGCGAGCTGCTGGCCATAAAATGGGCCTTGGAGGAATGGCGACACTGGCTCCAGGGCGCCAGAGAGCCGTTCATCGTCTGGACCGACCACCAAAACCTCATTACAATCCGCGCGTTAAAACAGTTGAACCCCAGACAGGCGCGATGGGCACTATTCTTTGAAAATTACAATTTCCACCTGTCATACCGCCCGGGGTCCAAGAACACCAAAGCCGACGCCCTCTCCCGACAACACGAGGAAGACGTCCCCCGGGCGGACCCCGCGCCTGTACTACCAGCCACCAAGATCCTCGCACCGCTCAGGTGGGACTTGGAGACGAGGGTTCGCCAGGCACAAGCTACGGAGACCGCACCAGCAGGTGTGCCGCCTGGCCGACTCTACGTCCCCAGCGCCATCAGGGCCGAAGTGCTTCAGTGGGGACACTCCTCTCCCCTTTCAGGACACCCCGGGAGACGGCGGACCCTACTGTTTGTACAACGTGCTTTCTGGTGGCCCAGTATGAAGAAAGACATAGATGAGTTCGTCCAGGCGTGCCCAGTGTGTGCCAGGTCCAAGGACAGCAACAGACCATCACCCGGGGAACTTCAACCACTCCCGGTTCCCCGCCGACCCTGGACACACATTGCCGTTGACTTCATCACGGACCTGCCGGTTTCGGAAGGAAAGGACACCATCCTCACCATCGTCGACCGGTTCTCCAAGGCTGTTCACCTGGTGGCCCTCTCCGGACTCCCGTCAGCTAAAAGGACCGCTGAGCTGATATTAGAGCACGTAGTCCGCCTGCATGGGTTCCCAAAGGACATGGTCTCGGACAGGGGGCCCCAGTTCACGTCCCGGTTCTGGAAGGCCTTCTGCCGTCTGATCAATTCCACCTGCAGTCTGTCCTCCGGTTACCACCCACAGACTAGCGGTCAGACGGAGCGAACCAACCAACAACTGGAGCGCTACCTGAGATGCTTTATTGCTGATCGCCAGTGCTCCTGGGCCCGCTACCTCATTTGGGCTGAGCTGTCACACAACCTCCACCTATCTTCTGCCACCAACCTAAGCCCATTTGAGGTATGCTACGGCTTCCAACCTCCGATGTTTGATCATCAGGAGCCGGAGGTGGAAGTGCCGTCGGCCCAACAGTTGGTTCGTCGGTGTCGACGGCTTTGGAGACAAGCCAACCAAGCCATTCAAAAGGCCAATCGCCGCTACACCCTGCAACATCGCCGTCGACACCCACCGGGACGAATGTACCAAGTAGGTGATAAGGTATGGCTCTCAACAAAAAACCTTCACCTGCAGACTGAATCAAGGAAACTATCACCCAGATTCATCGGACCATACCGCATCAATCTCCGGATTAACCCTGTCACCTACCGGCTCCAGCTGCCTGCGGCGCTCCGGATCCATCCGGTATTCCACACCTCCCAGCTCAAACCCTTCACCACCTCACCTATGGTTCCACCCACCCACCCTGCTCCTCCTCCCGGTATGATTGAGGGTGGTCCCGCCTACACCGTTCGCCGGATCCTTGACTCACGTCCTCGGGGCAGAGGGCTCCAGTACCTGGTGGATTGGGAAGGTTACGGCCCCGAGGAGAGATCTTGGATTCCGGCTCGGTTCGTCTTAGACCCCGAACTCATCCAGGACTACCGTCGTCGGGTATCCTCCACCCCAGGACCGTCGAGAGTCGGTCCTGGACGGGGGGGTACTGTCATGCACACTCATAACACGACCGGCACTAGGACCCGGAAGTAATACGGTCGGGTTTCAGGAAGCATAAAAGGAAACAAGATGACGCATCACATCGCTCAGTCATTGAGTTATGCCCGTGCTTTCGCCGTCGCCTCGCTCGTCCAAACGTGAGTACTCACTTTCTTGGGTTATCGCTTCTGATTGGGTGTGTGTACTTAGAACGCGGGTTTATTTGTGTAAACTCTTGCTCTCGCTTCGGGAGAGTTCTAAGAATAACTTGCGTGGTTATCCTGCCTACTCGCGCTACTTCCGCGTTTGGGTTTACCATCCACGCTACAGGGCTAACTGCTAAGTCTTCTGCTTCATCTCCGGTTAGTCCGTGACATTGTTCAACAAATATTACTTTTTAATGCTTCTCATATAATGAGATTTTATTACACTGATTACACTGATTTTATAACTGAGAAGTTATTACACAATAATTATTATTTAAACATCCTGAGTTATTGTAATTATTTGAATAATATCATACTTCTAAATTTTATTATTAACATTATCATTAACATACTTTGGTTAGAGGTATTATTTACACAGAATACATTTAGAAATCTTTCCTAATCATGTGACAAAAACATTATAAGCAAATATGATGAAAGTTTCTTCTGTGAACAAACTCTGGAGATTTCTTTTCAATAATTTCTTAATTTTTGTGTGTCTAAAGAAAAATAACTTTAATTCATATTATGAGTTATCACGTTCATTTCCCACACAATGCCCAAACCCTGCCAGCCCCAAACCCAGATAAAATAAAACGGTTTAATCAGGAAGGACATCCAGTATAAAACCTGTGCCAAGTTGTGGTGTGGATCAGATGGAGCCGAATGACTAACAACAATGATAATGATTGATTTAGAAAGAGCCTGGTTTTAAAAACCACACAACATCATAAACACAGATTTGACAAACACAGATTTAATTAGTTTTAGCAAGATAATACTAATTTTAAGCCCTTGTTGATTAGTGTTGCAGCACAGTGACTTAGTGGTTATCACTGTCACCTCAAACATCCTCACCTCATGTGTAGGTTGAGTGAATGTTTTCACCTATCTTAGTGGGTTTCCTCCAGGTATTCTGGTTTCGTCCCACAAGCTAAAGATATGATGCAGACTGACTGGTGTTTTTAAAATTGGCTATAATGTACGGGTCATTGCAGCCAGCCATCGTTCAGAGATGGCAGTTTAAATAAATTAATGAATTGTGAGCCAAATCTTGAAAACATGACAGAAATATTACAACAGCTACAGTATATATGTAGCATATTATTATTACTATTCTATCCATTTTAATCAGATAATACAAGTGGTCATAATTATAGTTATATAGTTACCAATGCACACATGTGCAAATGTCAATATATATACCACAAAGAGCTCAGAAACCAATATGAATTTAACCAGAAAAAATATTCTGATTTTTAAGGCATCAGCATAAGTGTCAAATTTTAAAGGAACTTCCAAAAGAAAAGAAGGAAAATTGTTAAATTATAAAATTAAGAACATCTGCTTTCAGTTGAGCAAAAATCCTTCAGTGCTTTCATTCCTAACTAAGCAGTGACGTTTGTGATTGTCCATGGCTAAATTGACCTTTTGCTTTGCCTATTACAAATGTACTTTACATTGAGAAAAGGAATGACACACACTTTATGTACATACTGGTTACTGACCTTCAATAACCTGGTTGCTAAGCAGAACAATATCATTATGTGGGTCTGTTCTGCCCTCTTGTGCCCATTTACATTCCAATTCATAATATACTACATATACTGCAGACAAATTTTCACTTAAAATAAGTGTATGTCATGTGATTGATTGTTCATGGGTTTGTTTTGCTTATGTTAGGTAGGTATAGAAAATCCATAGTATGATTAAGGATACATTATTATGGTACAACATACCATAATATTAATAAAGAAGCACAGTTTAAAAAAAATTACCCCTTCTCCATTTTCTCCCAAACTGGTCATCTGCCAAATTCCACCCACCAGACAGCTCTTCCGTGGCAGCTGACAGCCCCCATGGGAAGGGGAAGGGTAACACACTTCCTCTGAGACATGTTAAGACATGTTTGTAAACTGCTGCTCATGCTGCATCACATGGAGCCTGGCATCAGTGCACTCACAAGTGTCTCACCTTCATTTTACAGCCATGCTGATATCCAGCACAACAGTACTATCTCTCATGAGTTATTGCGTAATCATAACACTTTACCACGCTCTCACTCACTCACTTTATCCTGACTCACTCCTACTTGCTTTATCTGTGTACAGATGGCAGAATTGGGAAAGGTAATTATCATGTCTTTATCATTGTCATGACCGTGGGAGGAAACTGGAGTACCTGGAGGATACCAACAAGCACAGAGAGAACATGCAAACTCTGTGCACACAGATCCGAGGCAGGAATCAAACCCAGACCCTGGGTTTTGGTAAAGCCACCGTGCAGCCGCAGCTTTACCAAAATGTAAATAATAATAGCAGCAGCATCAACAACAACAATTTATTTAAATGTATTTTTAATAAATAATAATTATTATTTTTAATACTTAGCTTTGTTATGAGTATGTTTTTTGTCCTTATTGTTATTATTATTAAAAAAAATTCTGACTAATCAACATATTATTATTATTATTATTATTATTATTATTATATAATTAAAATAAAAAGTTTTTTAGGGCCGGTTGTTCTTACTGAGTTTACACGTCATCATGCATGACACATGACTATTCACACCACCCTTCCCCCACTGAAAGGGAACGGGGACTGGGAGGAAAATAGTGTTTTTTCCCTCACACACATCCCACACATATAAAGAGAGACTTGCTATGCTATTTCTCTCTCTCTCTCTCTCTCTCTCTCTCTCTTCCTCTCTCTCTCTCTGAGAGATAAGTGGGTCTTAGATTTAAATGACCAAATGTACACACTGCTTGTTTAAGCACATTTCTACAGCACCTCATTGGAATTCACCATTGACAACAGCGGAAAAAAAAAGAATGGTGAACCGCGTGGCTTGTGACAATGCCTGCAATTTGTCCACAACAAACACATAAACAACACATTGTTAGGTGGAAACAATCAGCCATTTTGTCTTGCTGTTTCAGCGCTTTGAAATATGTGATGGCTTCTGGCTCAGATATCCCTGTTATGATTTCATGAAATAATCCATCGTAGCTCCTCCTTGGTTCCTGGCCATTTTTGTGCTCATACCCCTCCCTTTTCTCCTCTCTTGTCTTCTTCTCTCTTGGCTCCACTCCCCCTCTTTTTCCATCACCCCTCTTACACCACTCAGGAGCTGCTGCGGCAGCAGAAGTCTATTCGACACAAGGGAGGGAAATAATGCACAGAATTAAGGCTCCTTTACTGCCTCAGGGAGTAGAGAAATACAAGAGAATGTGTGACGGCTAACAGGAATAAAAAGAGGGGCTAGAAAGACCAGACGGTGAAGGGAAAGCTTTAGGAAGCCCAGAGCACACCACAGGGGATATTACGAAGGAAGGCGGGAGAAGATGGATGCAGTAATGTTGATGGTGTACCAGAACCCTATTTTCTCTGTGTTGTTGTTCTCTCTCATGTTCAGGGTGGTTCATCACCTGCTAAGGAAACTGCCCCTACCCAAAGTAGTAGAGCATGATGAGCTGCGCTCCTGGAAGTGGAGAAACCTCAGTGTGTCTCTGGTTCATTCACTGCTAACCGGCCCATGGGCCATAACCTGGTAAGTGACAAGCATTCTGTTTGTGCAGAATTAATTTTGATGATGATGTGGAAAAGCTACTGGCTATGTGAAAATTTTGTACTGATTCCAGTGTCATTCCAGGGATGATACAGAAAGGCATTTGGAGCTGTTTTAGTGCTGGTTTGGTTTCCTTGTAAAATTATGTTTAAGATGGTTTACTATAGCATGTCCTTTATTTCGATGCTTGGCAGGTTAT
This sequence comes from Clarias magur, assembly GCA_013621035.1. Classification (NCBI taxonomy): domain Eukaryota; kingdom Metazoa; phylum Chordata; class Actinopteri; order Siluriformes; family Clariidae; genus Clarias; species Clarias magur. Next base: position 4,502,168 of record QNUK01000015.1, read on the forward strand.
TAACATTGTGTGCCTTAGAAAAAAAAAGTTTTCGAAGTTTTGGGCAGTTATGGAGTTTAGTCTCCTTAAATACTTCGAATCTTTTCAGATAGAGAAACACTCTGTTCAAGGGTCTAGACATAAAATCTTTAAAAGTCCACAATTTTCAAAATATTTATCATAACATTTTGTAAATTATCATGTTTATCCAATATATGTTATGGCATCAATGCTTTCCGGAATTACCATGTATTCACCTTTAGTAACCACGTCATCCTGTAGAACTGGGTGCAAGGAGGGAATTCAACCTAGATTGGACTTCTGTGTCAGACAGCACAGTCAGATTGAGTTGTGGTGAATACTTTGTACTAACAGATATTCAAAGAGATGATCAGAACCAGAATGAGCAACCATGAAATATGGGGTTGTTTATGTCAGAGAGCTCAATGAATACTTCACAAAGTGTCTTTGTTGTGAGTATGCTTACAGTATGTAGTATGGTGGTGATTGAGTCTAGGTGTCTATCAGCAACCCGGTGAACTTGAACATGTTAACTGGGAGTTGTAGTCCATGCACAGTAACCTGCCCAGTATTGATATCACACTATTAGCATTTGTTTGAGTTAAATTATACAAACTATTTAGGGCGTTAATTGAACACTTCGGATGATAATTCAACATTGGAGAATTTACTGTGTGGTAGCTATGTTTTTTTTTTAGAGGTGCAGTCTGAGAAATGGAGTCAGATAGTAAATTTGATGACAATGAGTACACAAATTCATGTGTTCATTTACACCTTATGGTAATTTAGAGTCAGAGAAATGTTTTGGGGAAATTAGAAAAAACCCGAGAACCTGGAGGAAACCCATAAGGAACTGAGGAGGACATGCAAAACTCCACACAACCTGTAACATGAGTTTAGGATCTAATTTCCCCAATCTATTAACCTAATAATGATGGGGCATGTTGTTGTAGTAAAAGAATCAACTCTGGTGTGCAGTGATGTGTTGATTATAATTGGTTTTCCAATAACAGCACATCCTGAGGTGTACTATTCCGCTTACACAATGCCAGTGTTAACTGAAACTTAAAGCAACGCACCTTCCAAAAAGCCTTCCATCCTGATGACTTTTCTGTACTGAAAAACAGAAAGGACTGTTGCAAAGTGCTGACACAGGAGAATCCTTCTGTGTGTTAAATTAATGTCTCCTCAAAGAACACTTCACAGTACTGTATAAACCATTACGTAGATTTTAAAAACCTGTTTGTGTGGCATGTCTGTTATACAAAGTCCCTTTGTAAGTTGCTACTATAGAAACAACATATTAGTGCATTATAGTTAGTTAATAGTGCATTTGTGTTAACCTCATTTGTGCAGTGCCGTGACATAAGGAAATATGAATTGTAGAAATCATTTGAAGTGTCCACTATGATTACTTTATCACTCTGCAGTGTGTCCCTATGGCCCGAGATGCTGAGTAACATGCATTCTTTCTCCACACCAGTCTGCTACCTGCTTGTGAGTGTTTCAGCAGGTTAGTAAAAGACACCATAATGTGCTCCTGGTTGGTTTTTACACACCATTAATAATACTTTTTTCATATCATTAGATATGTGTGAACCAGCTTGTGCAATGGAATTCGGACATTTGCTCAAGCTTTAAAAACAATACAAGTTTTATCTAAATTATGGAATACATGACAAATTTTAATTCATTACAGCAATAATTTCTATTTTGATCAACTTTAAAGGGTTTATTTCCGTGCAGTAAAAAAGTATGCATAATTACGAACAATAAACAATACTAACAATATTATGTATAGTAGTTTTTCCGGAATAGTCAGTGTTATTTCTAACTAAATTTATCCTATACCTTTGCTGCTACAGGTTACTTTTTGCAAGATGCTGGAGATATCATATTTTCAGGACATGCCTTAGGATCATGGGAGTTCCTGCTCCATCACTTCTTGGTGAGTTGCATTTAAGTTAAACAGAACAATAGTGTCTAACAATGAAAACTGACCGAGTGAGGTTTTGTCTGTAGCTCCTTTGTAGAAAAGGTCACAAAAGTTGTGGGTGCAGTATAATGTACATAAATACTGTATGTCTGTGTGTCTTTTCTTACCATCCTTAGATAATCATTATGAATCATTATGTAAACTGCAGTAAAATCAGCAGTAGTACATTTATAATGCAGTATGTTATGGATGTTACTGTATGTCTCATAGTGTGCAGCAGTCTAAGGAGAGAAGTACAATTGATTATAGACCTAGATACTGTACTTCATCATGTGAGTAAAATATGGTTGATTTTTTTTTGGTGAATCAAAAAATTTCATCATAGGAGTGTCTAAAACAAATGTGCAAACTGGGGTAAACTGAGGGCTTGAATAACTAGGATGTCTATGAGACACCGCATGGTATGTGAAAATCTGGGTTACTTGTGTCTTGTGTGTTATTACTGACAAATGAGTGTACTCAGAATTCCAGTGATGCAGGGTGGGTGAATGTATCAGGACATGATGTTTTGTATACATGTACTAAAATACAGAATAAAATACAGGATATATGTATAGATGTCCTAAAATACAGGACAAATCTATATAAAAGAGCTAAAATTTAAAAACAAAGAAAGAATTTGTTTGTTTGAGATTATGGAAAGCTTTTAAAACTTTGGACAGGTCTAGACGTACATTTCTCAACATTTCTATTACATGTTTTCTATTAGTTTTATTGTAGATCCTAAATACTGTACCTGAATACTATGCTTAAAAATGTATAATTGATTAGTACTAAGCTTTAAGTTAACATTTCGATGATCAGACAAGGGCACACAATGGAAGTAGACCTCTTTATTAATTAATGAGAACTTGAACTTATAGTAGCCTTTATAAACACTGCTGAGCTAGCAGAACCCAACAAGACAATCTAATTTTAGAGACTGGTCAGAATAGTCTACTGGAGGATTTGGTAAAATTACTGGACTTGGTTTAAGAGCTGTTCCGTGCGCTATTAAAACCTGGAAAAATTTATGGAAGAATTGTAAAAATGAATAAATAAATAAAATAAAACATCTAAATGCTTGATGAAATTGTATTATTAAGAAGTTCACATTAGAAATCACAGACATGTTTCAGGGCAAAGTAAAAGCATTTTCTCATGCACAATGCGACCAGTATTACAACTAAACAGCTTTGTGACCATGAAAAAATCATTTGTTAGTGAAACTAATAAAAAATGGCCTGTTTGCTAGGGAAGATAAAAATTGGTCTTTGGAGTAATGTAAAAAGATCATTGGTCAGATGTGTTGTGTGGTTTGAGGCATAGTGACCACTGTATAAGCCTCTGGAGGCAGTGTTATGCTCTGGGGTTGCTTCAGTTGGTTAGGTTGAGACTCAGGAATATTATGTGGCAATAATATTAAGTCAGCTGCCGACCTGAATGTACTGAATTTCAGGTTAAGGGAGCATGAGGAATAATTTTCACACCACATTTACTGACCACCACATTGTACACCTTGTGTTCTTTCCTATATATGTATCTTACAGGCAGAGGTGGAAAGAGTAATAAACTTTTGTTCAGTGAAATTTACAAGTAAAGTTACCATTATTAAAATCTACTCAAGTAAAAGTAAAAAGTAGCTCATTAAAATTTTACTCAGAGTAAAAGTTACCAACAGCGGGGTGGGATGGGGGATTCTAGTGTAGGTCAAAAGAGACAAGCGGATATAAATCTCAAACTAGTTGTTTATTAATTGAAGGATACTTTCAACCTCACCTTTGCATAATAAAGCTGTTGCCTTTCTTGTGCTTGAAATCAAACTGCTTAAATATGGTGTGAAGCTTTGCGCTGGGTAGCCAAGGGGGAAAAAAAGCTCATACAATTATAATACAAAACATAAAGTAAAAGTAAAGAAAGGGTCAAATGAATAGAGCATTTCGGGGGTGAGCAGCATACCTGAGCTCCTACTCCGTTCTCTCCTTCTCACGCACACACCTCCGCAAAAGGGCAACATACAGTAATGTGGTAAACAACATAGTAGTGGCTGTTACAGTGGCCAGCAGTTTGCTTCATAAGGATTTTTTTTGTCGGTCTTCATCGTTCTTGTGAATTTAGCGTTTGTTCTCCCTGTCCATCAATCAATCAGTGCAGTGGTTTCCGGTGTGCAGTTTTTTTCCTTCCCCGTTGCATTATTTAAATTATTTTTAAATTTCATTCTTTTTTTTTTTTTACTCAATAGTGAATATGATTTTAAATACAGCGAAGTACAACACTTCAAACAAAACATACTTATGTAAAAGTAAAATGGCAGATTTTAAACATTACTTTAAAAAGTAGAAGTACACAATAAAAACTACTCAACTCGAGTACAGTAACGTGAGTAATCAAATGTAATTCGTTACTTTCCACCTCTGCTTACAGGTGTTGTGGTGCTTCCTGTACAATCTCTACACCCAGCGCTATGTGGCTGGAGCAGTGTTTGCTCTCCTGGTGGAGGTCAACAGCATGACCCTCCATGCACGGCTGCTGCTGAAGCTGGCGGGGGCTCGAGGGACACGTCTCTACTATGCCAACAAATTCCTCAACCTCTTCACGTATGTCACCTTCCGTTTAGGTGCCCAGTTTTACATAACCTTTTACATCATCATTAATTTCAACTTGCTGCTGCATGGCAGTTACTTCCTGCTCACTGTGCTCATCATGGACACCATGATCCTCATCTACTTCTACCGATTGCTCAGAGCTGACTTTTGGCCAAGAGGAAAGGGCCATGTCATGCAGAATGGCACTCACTGTAACAGCTCCTCTCAGCTCTTTGATGACTGATCAGTCCATTATCAGAATGAATACAAGCCCAACTGCTTCACTTTCCTCAGTTTAAGACTGTATTTTCATCCAGTCATTTCACTGTGTTGTGTCCTGATCATAATGAGATGAATTTACAGATGTAGTAAAGCATCTCAACATGCATTAGCCAGCCTGAATTCTGATTTCAGTATTATACATTAATATACTATGACTTAATCAGCTCACTAAATGATACTTTCTGAAGTATTTCTTGTTTTCAGGGTTTTTTTTATATGCAAAAGAAGGTTACTGCATCAAAAATTAAGATTTGTGTATTCCGTTTTTATAATCTTACAAATTGGCCTGGGGTGATAAGTATACAGTATAATTCAATAACTTGTAGTTAAATGTGTTTCATACACATCCTTTTAAAGTGGTTTGGGTAATTAAAATAAAATCTATTTTATATGCATCCTGGGTCCAATTACACATGTATTTTTATGTGGATAATCCCTATCTTATATTCAAGATGCATGGAAGTGTAAAAAGATTAATTAATGCTTTTGTGGTGCCCAGTTCACTGAGATATGTGTTTACCCTGAAATTCTATGACTGCCTCTTCCTGCCTTCTCTCAAGAGCTTCTCAAGAATCTTACTGCCTCCCGTTTTTATGAAATTGTGATTCATGTCTTATGAGATGTGAGTAAACTGTATAGCCTTCCCTGTCAGGCCTTGTAGACAGACTTCATGGTTGTCAACAAAACAAGCAATAATGTAGCATTGAATGGCAGACAATTAGAAAAAAGAATCCTGCTACACCATACATAAGTTTGTAATTCATATTTACAGTAGTAACTGTCATAAGAATATGCGTATCTGCTAACCTCCAGGCTAGAAACCTAAATTGTCCATGTGTCATTTGATTATTTTAACTGTGCTTTAAACTTACATGAAACAGCCCCTTGTCCTAACTTTCTGATAATTTATTAACTATGCTTCTTAAACACAATCAAATAACAAAGCAAATGGCATAATAGTGTTTTATGAGAGAACCTGTGGCTTTATTGATATAACTGAACAGCTAGAAACGGCCAGACAGCGGTCCTCAGTAAATAAAATGCTGTCCGAACAAGGCTTTTCAGGTATAAAAAGCACATACTGCAGACTGTATAGTCAGGAGGGCTACAAAATATTACCAAGTGAAGGAATTATGCACTGGTATATTATGTTACTTCACAAGATTTTTTTGCATGTACAAATACACAAAACCATGATCTTAAAACAATATACCATAAATCAACCCAATGTACATATACCTGTTTCATTTCTGTCCTTATTTACTTCAGCTTGTACAATTTCTTCCATGCTATGTGGTTCTGTGAGTTTATCAAGTCACCATGTGAAGATTTGCATCGAGAAGTTATTCTTGTTTGCATACTGCAGGTTGGAACTGTGACTTAAACATATAGAATTAAAGTCAAATGTGCCTTATGATGAGTGAACACTCTGAACAGGCCTTTAGACTACTGAACGTTAACCTGACATTATATATTGTGTTTGTATTAAATTATTGAAAATAAACTTGTGCAAAAATCTTTTTCAAACACGTTTCTTTGCATACCTACACACATGGCACTCAGAGATGAAGAACTGTAACTGAGACAGAACATATTATCATTATAGAATAACTCAATAAAAAATACATGAGTTAATTTTTATGCTGAAATGAGAGTCTTACAGTATGCAACATGCCTAGAAGATTAACTCATTAACTCATATACATACAAATTATTATTATTATTTTTAAGGATGAGTTTTGCACTGTAAGATGCAATGAAAAGCATAAAAGTTTATATTTTTCCCCCCACATAAAATGTGTCATAAGGCAAAAATTTGTAAAAAATGTTTGAAGTGCAAAAGGGCAAGTTTTATAATATCCATTTTTAAACCCAAGCTTTATGTCACAGGTTCCCAGTGAACATCCATCCTTAATGTTTTCCCAGCTCTAACACACCCAAACGAACTCAGAAACAATTATTAATTTAGCTGAGTAGTTGAATCAACACACACACAAAAAAACGTGCAGACCATGGGGTTCTCCAGAAGTAAAGTTGGGAACCTGTGCCCTATCCCAGGAAACTTAGGGTATGAGGTGGGGTACACCTTGGACAGGGCAGGGCTCACGCACTACGAGTTAGAAATGCCAGAGGAAACAGGGGAAGCCACTATGCCACCGTGCCGCCTGTCTGAGTTTTAAATATATAAACCTTAAACAAAATATATATATATATTATTTTGCAAAAACAGCGAGCTAGAGGGCAGCAGAGAGCATAATCAGTATCCAGCTTGTTTTTTCATGTGCGTGTACTTTGGAAAGACGAACAGAAGGATGGTCAGGAAAAGCCGCTCGGAATGAATCTGCATGTTGGAGTCGGCACTTCCGCAGTCTGGGGTTTACAAGACGTTTTCTTATTAATGGCGCGACTAAATCTACGGACTAAATAGGACTTAAAGGGGATTTAAAGCACGACTGCTTTGCGATAGAAACGCTTTAACAACGAGCACGTGAGATCACATCTGTGTCGAGGTAAGTGCAGGAGACGCAAAAACCGCTAGACAGTGTGTGCTGAAAGTACGCCGCCTGCGGTGAGAACATCAAAGGGCATGCTGTAGGTTTGGGGGCGGCAGTGAACGGGTTGGAATTTTCCATCTGAGGTTTTGGAATGTAAAAAATAAACTCGGGTCTACTGTGCTAGCGTCTGGTTTTATTTTTCTCTTTAAGACAGTATAAAGCTAACTTAGGTGTCGAAGGAGGCCACATAATGAGTTTTACAATGACCGTTTCAAGCTTTGTTTTAAAAATATTTATTCTGTTTACACTAACAGTATAATGACGTTATAAGCTATTGGCATGCTAACCGTTAAATCAGTGGATACAGGTTTGGACGGGTATGGTTACAGGAGTTCTGGACGGTTCTGTTTTCTTTGTCTACAGATTTGTTGGATTAGCATCGCAGATTAGTGAGGCATCAAACCAGCCATTCGTTTTTGTGTTAAATGGCTGTTTGAGAGTCTTTGTACTGCTCTACCTCAGGCCTGGAGGAGGAAACAGCACGGTATGATAACCGTTCAGCCCCGATATCAGCCAGTTTAGTTATTTTCTCCTGACTTCTCATCGCTACAGAGCTCAACATTACCGCAACCAGGAGTGATAAAAGTACTTTCTATTTCTCACTCAGTCATCGTCTAAACCGTTTTATCCTGTATACATGGTTGTGGGAACCTGGAGCCTATCTCAGCCTTAGCACACAAGGGTACACCCTGGATGGCACACAAATACATCTACACACTACAGGCAATCTGGGAATGCCAACTAGCCTAATCGGCCTATCTTTTGGAGGAAACCCCATGCCCACAGACCTGATGAGGGAATCGAACCTGGGGGTGCAAGGCAACAGTGCTAACCACTAAGCTACTGTGCTGTCACCTACATTTTCTACTCATTAAAACCATGATTAATATCTCAAGAAATATTCCAGTACAAGTTAAAGTGCATATTCAAATTATTTCCATGAGTTAGAATAACTCCTTAAATTCCTTAATTTTAACTTGAAGCCACTGCCTTGCTACATGCTTTCACATGATTTTCCAAAATGACAATGTAGTTGGGTGTTATTTTTGTATAGAAATCCAAAATCTAACCTCAAATATCGCGACAGGTTTCACAGGTGCCATCTGGAGCGCCATGGTGTGCGACATTAGCCCTGAGACCGGACATGCGTCTAGTTTAGTTGATTAATGAAAGCTCTTATAATTGTGGAAACTCATATAAAGGAAGGAAAAACTAGAAAGGAGTAACTGATAAATGTCTCCCATATTGGTTTGTTGTGTAAGAAGTATAAAAAATAGGCAAGTATAAGGATTTGAGTGACTTTGACAAGGGCCAAATTGTGATGGCTGATAAATGACTGGGTCAGAGCAGCTACAAAACTGCAGTTCTTTGGGATGTTCCTAGTCTGCCGGGGTCAGGGTCTTCCAAAGGCGGTCCAGTTTGTCACTTACCTGGTGAAGAGTGGGAACGCTGTGTGAAGAAGGCAAGCTGGCAGATGCAGTGTGATGCTCTGAACAGTGTTCTGCTCAGAACACTTGGGTCCTGCTATTCAAGTGGATGTCACAGACCACAAACGTTGTTGCTGACCAAGTACACCCCTTCATCAAAATTATGTGCCCTGCTACACTACAAAATGGGTCAAGAATGGTTTAAGAAACACAACAAGAATTTTGAAGGCTGGAAAAAGTTGTACCCAAGACTAATAGGAAAGTTATGACTAATCCGTGTTTATGCTTTTGGGGATTTATAACATCACAATGCGTAGGAGCTGGTTAGATTTTTATTGCAATATCTGATATTCAATATACATAAAAAAAAAAAGTTTGTTTTGTTACAGTTTGTTTTGTTAAAATTCAACAAATAGTTTGCTCATACTACACAGGATGCTGTACTGTTCAGAGCACACCGCCTGTGGGATTATAGAGGAATGGCACTGTTTTAGCAAACATATATAAATTTAAAATTATTAAAAACATTGGATTTTGGAGTCATTGAGGCAATATTTGAATCACCACACAAAATAATTTTGATAAATTATTGAATAAATGTTTTCTCATATATAAAACACAAATTCTGTTTAACCAGTGTTTGAACAGGTAGTTCTATCGCAGGCATGTCACAGGCATTTCCTCACTTAATGTACTAGTAGGCATCATCAACCTTTATGTCATACAATGAGGTAACAATACAGCTTCATTTAATGAACAGTTCGTCGTTAGGTGGATGTGTGCGGGCAGAGCCGTGGGTAAACCTCTAGTAGATACATTGAAGGAACAATTTGAAAACACATCTCATCTCATTGGGAAAATTATCAAATTATTAACCTATGGAGGGTTATGGACATCCTGGCAGGTTAGCCCATTTTGCTGAAATTTTATTGCTGCAATTCAAAATGTTACACTAGTCAGTAGTTTGTATAGCCCCCACATGCTTGTATGTATACCTGAACACATCGGGGCATGTTCCTAATGAGACAGATTATGTCCTAAAGTATCCCTAAAGTATCTCCTCCTAGATCTGCACCAGTGCACCACAGTCTCGGGGTGCAAACTTGGTGTTAGAATGGACTGAAACCTAATGTCTCAGAGGTGTTCTAGTAGATTTAGGTCAGACGAGTATGGGGGCAAGTCAATGCTATCATTTCCTTCTTCCTTTAGAAACTGCCCGCATACTGCTAGTGCATATTGTCATGCATGTTGTGGGTCCAAGGTTTTCATTCCTATACCTAATGGCAGTCAGACTGCTGTAGATGTATTTGCATCCCTCCATGTATATGCCAACCCAGACCATCACTTACCCAACACCAAACTGGTCATACTGAATGATGTTACAGGCAGCAGAACATTCTCCACAGCTTTTCCAGACTCTTTCACGCCTGTCACATGTGTTCAGGGAGAACTTGCTCTCGTCTGTGAACAACACAGAGTGTCAGTGGAGGACCTGGCAATTCTGGGCTTACTAGAGGATGTCAGAAACAGACCCATATGAAGTCTGTTTCTGCTTGTTTAGGCAGTAACAGTCACACTGCTTGACGTCATTTTGGACTTTGGCAGTGCTCATCCTGTTCCTCCTTGCACAAAGGGGCAGATACCCGTCCTGGTTATTGGTTAAGGACTTTCTATGGCCCTGTCCAGGTGTGCTAGAATACTGCCTGTGTACAGAATACTGTCTCCTGGAATCTCTTCCATGCTCTTGAGAATGTGCTGGGAGACCCAGCAAAGCTTCTGCCAATGGCAGGTATTGATGTGCCATCCTAGAGGAGTTGGACTTCCTGTGCAAATTCTATAAGGGTCCAGGTATTGCCTCATGCTACCAGTAGTGACATTGACTATAGCCAAATGCAAAAGGGAAAAGACTGTCAGAATAGATGAGGAGGGTAAAAATTTCAGTGGCCTCTACCTGTAACAGCATTCCTCTTTATGGCCCCTTTATTGCATCTGTTGTTAATTTCATTAACACCAAAGGAGTTGAACTGATTAACAACCTGTTCAGCTACTTAACTGACCAGATCAATATTCCAGATGTTTAATTGACTTGATGCTATATATACTGTACACACACACACACACACACACACACACACACACATAGATTTGTAATGTGCCAGAGAGGCAACCATTTTATTCAAAGTTATATTAGCTTGTAGCAAGCAGCACAGATGACCAAATCATTGCCATTTATTATGGCTGTTAGATTGGGAACCTAGGGCAGTACTACAGTAGCAACTAATGGACTACCATCAGTGTTGGGTGTTGATGTCACATGTATTAATGGTTTTCATTTGATTTAAAAAATAAATTAAATTCCAGAATTATTATATTAAAGTGAGGCCTGAAAGAATATATAAAACAGCATTGACTATTCAGTCTACTGGATCTGAAGTGTGTTTCCTGTTCACATTTTGAGGTATGATTCATACCCTGGTGTTTCTCCCACAGGGCTTTCATCATGAGTATTCTGCCTCCTGTGCGCAAAGACCGCATCATTAGCCAGCTGCCTAAGGTAATGCACCACTCATCAAACAAACTCCAAAATGCCTGACTCCACATGGATGAATCATTCAGCTATTTATTTACTTTATCTTCTAATTCAGGGTTTGGGCAAAGGTTTCTTGGGAAAAATTTTTTTTTACAAGTATTGTCTAAATAAGCAATGACGTTACTGTAAGTGATGGTTTGTAGTATTTATTCTAGTTTTTAAGGTATTAATACATAATACAGTTTATATCGAATATATAAAAAATACTACATGGGGCATTCGAGTCAAACCAGGACTTTTGATTGTGCAGAATATCAGAACACAGTTATGAGAGTAAAAATTCCCTCGATTTCTTTATAAAATCCCCTGCTACACTAATGCACTTAATTTAGCATTTCATTAGTGCTTGGATACCATCAAGGTAAAAGTTCTCTTAGTACTCCGGGGCCATGATCAGATAGCTTGCTTTATGTCTGAAACGCTGGCCTCCCAGGAACTCCTTTAATGGCCCATGTGAAAATGGCTTGGAACGAGGTCAGGACTGTACAGGGACTTGGCAATAACTCCCGGCTGAGCTCTCGTAATGTGTACAGTTAACACAGACAGATGCATTTCTGTTGATTTTCAAAGATCAGGCATTCCACTTTTAAGGGAATGACTGCAGTGGGCTTTCACGGACATGCGGCCTTCTTTAAACGTTTGCACCATTCCAATGTTTTATTGAGGCTACAGTATCTCAAAAAAGTGAGTACACCCATCACATTTCAGCAACTACTCTATTATATATTCTCAAGGGAGAAAATGTATCAAAGTTTCATTTCTATCGTTTTGTCCTTTGAGAAGTAAACTAAAATGTTTGCTGAAAAGTGAGGCGTGTTCACTTTTGTGAGTGGGTGTAAGTGTCTTATCACCTTAATATCTTCTCTAAATGTTGATTAGTTTTACCCTTTTGGTTTGACTTAAACACCGCTCATAGCCTGATAAAATAACAGAGAAATGCATATTTCTGGAAAAACATGACATTTTAGACAAAATAACTTCATCAGCTGTGCATACAAAGTGAGGCATCTGTGGACAGTTTGAAGTTGTTGCTGTACTGGAAACTTTCAGGACGTTTCTGTCTTCCTTTAATACCAGTTTACCTATGTATAAGAATCACTCACAATCAGTGGTGGTAGTGGTTCTAGAATTATATATTTTTAAAATATTTTTATGCTGTAATTTCTCTTTTACTTAACCTAACCAAGTATCAATGTAATCTAGTGCTTTAGTAAAGGGGCCACTTTACACACAGAAGATGGATTTAATGCCAAAGTGAACACAGCTTGCAAGGAGCAGAGGACTGGCACTGTGGGGTGAGTCTACAGCTTAACAGCCTAAATAAAGGCTTCTTATTTCCATTGTATTTCAAGCACATTTATGTTTCCCCCTCTGCACTGAAATACTTTGTCTATATCATCAATCGGTTATCAACTAATTAATTACACTGAAAACACCCACTCACTCACTCATCGTTAGGGTGGGGTATTGTTTTTTTGTTTTTTTTCGATACCTGTGCCAAATCGATACTTTTAAACCAGTACTGGTGCCAAAACGGTGCCTGAACTGATGCGTTGCAAAAGCCACAAAATGATGGTGAATGACTCAAGAATACATTTTCACTGAACAAAAAATTAAATGCTTAAAATTGAACAATATATTAAAAGTTTAAGTGCTAGCTGGAAAGCCATAATTATAAACAGAATCCATGTTACATTAATATTTTACAAATCGTTTGACCATTTGTTAGTATGAATGCAAGATTTGCATTTTGCAGTTAACATTACATTAGCCTACTACTAACCTGCGGAAAGACTGCTGTCGTCATCATAATTGGTGGACTCCTTTTTGCTACGGTTGGTATGACTGGCGCTGGGGTCATCCACACCAGTAGTGCCAGCTGTTGTCCGCAAGCTGTCAAACACGGTGCATCCATCTGCTTTCAAATTTATTCCGTGTGCCCTCAAATGTTTCTTTAGATTTCACATGTTTCCCCCCTTACACGCAACTACTGTAAAACATTTACTGCATGTCGCGGTGTCAGAATCCTTTCTTGTGAAATATAGCAACACTTTAAACCGTTTAGTTTTAGGCATTTTAATGAAAGTAATTTTGCAAGTTAAGATAGCGGTAAACCACCTGCTGCCGTCAGAGCAAGTGTAACGCAAAATCTCGGATGGTCTCATTTCCAGATGATTTGTGCTTTTTAATTTTTTTATCTAATCTAATAAACTTTTAATCTACAAAAATAAAATGTACAGTAGCATTACTGTAACAATGTTTTGGATTTGTATTATCAAAGCTTTCCGAAGTCTTCTAATTAAGGAAATTAAAAATTTTTCCGGTCATTTCTGACGCCCCATGAATGCAGTATTTAAATTTTACTAGCGATCATGTGTGTTAATGAATCTAATGCTTAGTACAACTGTGTCATCATAGCCCCAGAGAACAAATGTATTAATCAATAGTTCATACATTTAAGTGGCACCGAAATGAGGCACCGAAATTCGCGTTCAGTTTTGGTCCGGTCCATACCGGTTATATAGGTACCGGTGCCGTATTGGCACCAGTTTTCGGTATCCAACCCTGATCATCGTCTATACCGCTTTATCCTGTATTCAGGGTCACAGGTGGCCTGGAGCCTATTCCAGGAGACTTGGGGCACGAGGCGGGGTACACCCTGGACAGGGTGCCAATCCATCGCAGGGCACACTGAAAATACAAATATGTATTTTGTAATGCACTGTCTCAGTGCTAAATTGCTTTTGTTTTTTTCATTAAAACGATTGTTCTCTTAACTATTATTTTCTTAACTGAAGTAATATACTGTCTTTATATAAATTCTAATTCATGAAAGGAAATGATAAGAAACGTGTTAATCTATAATCCTCCCACTCATTGCTCATTTACAGTAGCATTTGCTGTTTAACAGAATGTCTCCCCCTCTCTCATTTTTACACCAGGTTTAAAATATCTAAGGTTATTGTAGTGGGAGACTTGGCTGTAGGGAAAACCTGTCTGATTAATAGGTAAGCATTTTTACCTGTAAGTTAAAACTGAAGAAACCACCGTTTAATGTTTACTACGAATGACCTGCACAAAACACTGTTAACATGTAAACTACAGTGTAGTAAGATATTTCGGATAAAGGGTTTATATAAACCGCTAACATTGTTTTACATGTTTTTATCTGCTGTGCTAGATTTTGCAAAGATGCCTTTGACAAAAATTACAAAGCTACCATTGGTGTAGACTTTGAAATGGAGAGGTTTGAGGTGCTTGGAGTTCCATTCAGCCTACAGCTGTAAGTTTTGGGCATAGTTCAACTTGTGTCTTTCAGCTGTACAAAACACTGAATAGTTACTTGTCTGTTCTTTCCTGATCTAGGTGGGACACTGCAGGTCAGGAAAGGTTCAAGTGCATTGCTTCCACATACTACAGAGGAGCTCAGGGTTAGTACATTCTACCTAAAAGGAACCTAATGAGGAAGTTCAGTTGACATAACTCAACTTCTACGTTACTTTAGGATTTCATTCAGTCACCTTTAGCTTTGACACAATGGGGTTGTTAGTTCGTGTGAGAAAATTATTGCTTATTTTCCCACAATGACCTTTTACAGTTTGAGTCCCGGAATTTGACCGTATCATCAGGAAAGAAAAAGTCCATAGATGTGATAACCTGGTCATTCAGTACGTTCGGCTCATCATCATTGCCAAATAATGTTGTTGAGCTTAGACCGGGCCATCTGAAGCAACCCAGATCATAACACTGCCTCCAGGGGCTTGTACAGTGGGCACTATGCATGTTGAATTCCAAGTTGCATCAAATGGAAAGATGGTATGTTATGCAGGGTGTACAATTCTTGTTCCAAACACAGACTCTGGAGAAGAATCAGAAATCTACTAAATGCCTACAAATGATTAGAAATTAATATTCCAACAGGACAGTGATTCCAAGCATGAGGCCACAGCTAGGTGGTTGTTCTCCAGTGACCCTGAGTTAAAGTCAATTGAAATTCTGTGGCATGACTTGAAGATTGTTCTCCATTATTGAAAACCAACAAATCTCACAAATTTGGAGAAGGGAATGTTCCTTCATTCTGTGAATTTTTTTGATTGTCTATCATCCAGTCACACCTAATATAAACTCTCACACCATCCATGAGCTATGCACTTCAGGATTTAAAATAAAAAGCTCAGGTGCATCAGTTACAATCAGTTCTTTGGTGAAAGTCAGTAAAAAGTGCTTTTTTAAAAAAGTTACTTTTTTGCCGACATTATTAATAATCTAATCTATACACTTTCTCGTTTTTCAGCCATAATAATCGTTTTTGATTTGACTGATGTGGCCTCGCTACACCATACCAGGTAACATAATTTCTAACATTTGTTATATATAAAAAAAAAAGAATGTATGTACAGTATTTATGAACGCATGTACAACATACACTGGGGGAGTGTTAGCTCAGACGACTAAGGCTCTAGGTTTCAGATTTTTGCCGGTCCCATGACCGGATAAAATGGAAGGGTTGTGCCAGGAGGCAAGTTATTGTGCGGATTGATTATCCGCTGTGGTGACCCCTCCGGATGGGAGCAGCTAAAAGCCTAACAAAAACAACAAATATATGTAACACACCACAGGTTTGTGGATGCCCGTTGTTGCCAGTTAGAAGCACACCAGTTATCCTTAGCATTACTTTTTCCATTTACTTGAACCAAGAGGCCAAAATCTGTATCAGCATGGCAATGACCCTGTGCACAAAGTAAGGTTTATTAAGAACCCTGATTGCACCCCAGGCCTCCGCACCCGATATTAGTATCTGACCTTACTAATCCTGTTGTGGCTAAATGAAAAGATCCCCTCAGCATTACTTCAAAATCTGGAGACAAATGCACGTTATTAACCCAGCAATGACTAATGCCTAATTTGGAATGGGTACATATGAGTTTGAGATGTCCCTATACTTTTGGCCACAAAGTGTGTATAGAAATGCATTTTAGACCATACTGTACATGTTTCCTTTTTAAAGGCAGTGGCTGGAGGATGCCATGAAAGAGAATGACCCTACTAGTGTGTTACTCTTTCTAGTAGGCACAAAGAAAGATCTGATTGTGAGTGATTCTTTTTTATATTGTAACGCTTAAGGTATTTTTTAAACTACTAAAAAGTGTTTCACCCCACTATTGTGTGTTCCTGTAGTCCGCAGCACAGTATTCTCTTAATGAACAGGACACCATTAAAGTGGCCCAAGACATGAAAGCAGAGTACTGGGCTGTGTCTGCTTTATCTGGTAAGATTTACCCATTATTAAAAAATGACTTTAGGAGAGATGTGATGATCCTCAAGTATTGTAGCATCAAAAACAATCCAAGTAATCCAAGTGTTATTCTATTTAACTGTTATACCATAATTATTTTTTGTCCATTGCAAAACAAAAATAAGTAAGTAAACAACACTGGCCTATATAGTTCAACAGTCATGATTCGTGGGTACTGTAGTATTCAGATCCCCTTAAATTTGTTCACTCTTTGTTATATTGCAGCCATTTGCTAAAATCATTTAAGTTCATTTTTTCCTCCTTAATGTACATACAGCACCCCATATTGACAGAAAAACACAGAATTGTTGACATTTTTGCAGATTTATTAAAAAAGAAAAACTGATATCATATGGTATTCAGACCCATTCCTCAGTATTTAGTAGAAGCACCCTTTTGATCTAATACAGCCTTGAGTCTTTTGGAGAAAGGTGCAACAAGTTTTTCACACCTGGATTTGGGAATCCTCTGCCATTCCTGTAGATCCTCTCCAGTTCTTTCAGGTTGGATGGTAAACATTGGTGGACAGCCATTTTCAGGTCTCTCCAGAGATGCTTAATTGGGGTTTAAGTCAGGACTCCTTCTTTATTTTAGCTGTGTGCTTAGGGTCATTGTCTTGTTGGAAGGTGAACAGTCTGAGGTCCTGAGCATTCTGGAGAAGGTTTTCGTCTAGGATATCCCTGTATTTGGCCGCATTCATCTTTCCCTCAATTTCAACCAGTCGTCCTGTCCCTGCAGCTGAAAAACACCTCCACAGCATGATGCTGCCACCACCATGCTTTACTGTTGGGACTGTATTGGACAGGTGATGAGCAGTGCCTGGTTTTCTCCACACATACCACTTAGAATTAAGGACAAAAAGTTTTTTCTTATATCAGAGAATATTATTTCTCACCATCTTGGAGTCCTTCAGTTGTTTTATTCTTTTTAGCAAACTTCATGCGGGCTTTCATGTGTCTTGCAATGAAGAGAGGCTTCCGTCGGGTCACTTTGCCATAAAGCCCCGACAGGTGGAGGGCTGCAGTGTGGTTGACTTTCTACAACTTTCTCCCATCTCACGACTGCATCTCTGGAGCTCAGCCACAGTGATCTTTGGGTTCTTCTTTACCTCTCTCACCAAGGCTCTTCTCCCCCGACAGCTCAGTTTGGCCAGACAGCCAGCTCTAGGAAGGCTTCTGGTCGTCCCAAACGTCTTCCATTTAAGGATTATGGAGGTCACTGTGCTCTTAGGAACCTTAAGTGCAGCAGAAATTTTTTGTAACCTTGGCCAGATTTGTGCCTTGCCACAATACTGTCTCTGTGAGCTGTAAGGTGTTGTATATACAGATGTGTGACTTTCCTCATCAAGTCCAATCAGTATAATCATACACAGCTGGACTCAAATAAAGGTGTAGAACCATCTCAAGGATGATCAGAAGAAATGGACAGCACCTGAGTTAAATATACGAGTGTCACAGCAAAGGGTCTGAATACTTAGGACCATTTTGATATTTCAGTTTTTCTATAAACCTTCAAAAATGTCAACAATTCTGTGTTTTTCTGTCAATATGGGGTGCTTTGTGTACATTAATGAGGAAAAATGAACTTAAATGAACTTAAATGGCTACAGTAAATTTACAAGTAGTGAAAAATTTAAGGGGGTCTGAATACTTTGTGTATTCAACTCCAACTCCAAAGCATGGTGCTGCCACCACTAATTTTTGTGGCAAATATATATTTTGTCTCACAATCTTGAGAGACTGTCATATGAGGGAGTCACCAGCACTTGTTACATGTTTCTGCAACTTGTGTAATGTTACTGTACGTCTTTGGAGAAGCAGCCTGTTCTTGATAATGTCACTGTAGTGGCCCATTTTGTGTTTATTTTAAGTTGGCTTTTAATCCTCACTTGATTGATAATTTTTGAGACTTTGAGATCCTGTGCCTGCTTTTCACTTTTTTGCAGGCCATGGCTTTACCAAGTTGGATAAAACTAGGACGATGTTTTATAGTAGTGGTCTCCAACCTTTTTTGACTGGTTTTATGCAAGACAGTTTTCCACGGACCGGCCATCACTCACTCGTAATGACGCTTATTAAAGTGCATAACATAGACAACATACACATACACAACACAGAATCCGTGTAAGCTCTGAACTTGTTTTGCGGTGATGAGATGGTCCCATCTAAAAGGGAAGGGGGACAGTGACACTTGAAGTGTATTCCTCGTGTCAAGAATGCTCCGTAATTTCGTTTTCTCACTGCAGACAACCTTGTCTGACAAAGACAGGTTATTCCGCGGAGTTGAAGTTGCTTCAAACACACTTTTAAAGCCACATTTATTATACACTCTGTAGTCAATAAAATGGAAATAAAATCAAATATTTATTTTTGATTCCTTCCATTCCTGGTACAGGTCTGCGGCCCGAAGGTTGGAGACCACTGTTCTATAGAAACAGCTAATCTTTATATGTGCTTGATCAGAATCACTCCATTGATGACAGATCTATGACAATTACTATTGAATATAGAATTGTATGTGACATAGTCTCAATCTCAGTGCACACTTATGCAGCCTGAATATTGTAAGAATTCCACCTACAAAACCTTTTTCATGGTTACTGTAATCATGTTAACTGTGGGAAAGATCTGACCTAATTTATCTTGCTTGCAGGGGAAAATGTGAAGGAGTTTTTTTTTCGTGTGGCATCACTAACATTTGAGGCCAATGTGGTGGCAGAGCTGGAAAAAAGCAGTTCCAGGCATATTGGGGATGTTGTCAGTAAGTGAACAGTGTGACTGATGTAGCTATTTAATTCATTATTAATTCAATGTTAATGTCTACCTATAATACCTACAGCACATCCGGAAAGTATTCACAACGCTTCACTTTTTCCACATTTTGTTATGACACAGCCTTATTCCAAAATGTATAAAATTCATTATTTACAATTCTAAATTATTCATTATAAAAAATTCTACAAACAATGACATGAAAGAAGTTTGTTTGAAATCTTTGAAAATTTAAAAAAATTAAAAGTGAAAAAAAATCACAAGTACAAAAGTATTCACAGAGAAAACGCTCGACCTCTTTTAACATGACCATCAGGGTCATGGTCACCTTTCTGACCCAAGGCCCTTTTCCTCTGAATGCTCAATTTGGCCAGGCGGCCCGCTCTAGGAATATCAAAATATCTTCCATTTACAAGTGATGGAGACCACTGTGCTCATTGGGATCTTCAATGCTGCAGAAATTTTTCTGTATCTTTCCCAAGCCCTGTGCCTCACTACAATTCGGTCTACAGACATTGCCTTGGACTTCATGGCTTGATTTGTGCCCTGATGTAACGGGTTCGACCCAAAGTTGCATGGGCGGTACCATGAAACACAGACACGAGGCGAGATCTTAGAGGAAAAGGGTAATTTATTTGGAATAAATAGGGGAAGGAAAGGGAAAAAGGAGGGAGGACGGAGAGAAAGGGAAGGAATGATGTGTGCAGGGTCCGAGGCAGTGCCCAGCTGGCATGCGGGCACGCGGCTGGCGGCGGTGGGCGGAGTGGCCAAACGGAGCACGCGAGGCAGCGTTCCTGCACGCTCCCTCTCGGTTTCTCCCCGCTGTCGACGGCCGGCCTGGCCCCTCCCAGCTCTCTGTGGGCGCGGCCTCAGGCGGGAGTCTCGTTCGGACGTCCATCGGCTGGGCGGCTTTCCCGGCTGGGATCGGCGGCCTTAACGCTGTCCACCTCGCGGCCTTTTCCTCTTCGGCGGCGAGGACGCGAAGGCGGGCTCGACGCGGGAACGAAGGATGCCGTGGGAGCTCGTGCAGCTCTTTCTGAGGACAGCGCGGAGATCAAAAGGGCGGAAATCCAATGTCCTTTTTTAAGTCTCTGAGGCACGTTCCACTTTCCCACTCGCATGCCACTCTCAAACTCCACCGCGTTACGCTCTTCCCGGACCCCGGACTAAACTCCGCGCCTTGCTTTTATAATGCGGAGCAAGCCCGAGATCCTATTAACGTTAATCACTGCCAGCCGGCCCGCATAGGCGGCCCCGTCTCTTCGCACACCTGCAAAAGGGGTGCCGCCTACTTAGGGAGCCTACGAAGTGAGCGAGGAGCGATAATAGATTTGGGCGCACGCCGTGACACCTGACTTGCACTGTTAACTGTGGGACGTTATATAGACAGGTGTGTGTCATTCGAAATCGTGTCCAATTAACTGAATTTACCACAAGTGGACTACAGTCAAGTTGTATTAAAATTGAACAGTGGACACAGGAAGCACCTGACCTCAATTTAGAGTGTCATGGCAAAGGCTGTGAATACTTGGGTACATGTGATTTATTTATTTATTTATTTTTAACTAGCTTTGCAAAGATTTCCAACAAACTTCTTTCACATTGTCACTATGGGGTATTGTTTGTAGATTTTTGAGGAAAATAATTAATCCATTTTTGAATAAGACTAATATAGCCAAATGTGAAAAAAGTGAAGCGCTTACTTTTTGGATGCACTGTACCTAACTACCTAACTGCTACAGTATATGGTTTACACAGATCATCCATTACATTAAAACCACATTTCATAGTATTGTGTGAAAATAGAATGCATGAGTTTAAGGCTATGCTGTGGTATCTGGCACCAACCCGCTGGTAGTAGATCATTTAAGTCCTGTAAGTTGCCGAGTTGGGCCCTTCATGGATCAGACTTGTTAGTCAAGCACATCTCACAGATGCAGGATCAGTTTGAGATCTGGGAACTTTAGAGGCCAAGTCAACATCTCAAGCTTGTGTTTCTTAAACCACTCTTGAAACAGTTTTGCTTTGTGTGCATTATTCAACTACAAGAGGCCACTGCCATTAGGGGATACTGTTCAGGTTCAGGGTTTCCTAGCAGAACATTGCCAGAGCAACACACTGCCTCTGCCAGTTTAACTTCTTCCCATAGTGCATCCTGGAGCCATCTCTTTCCCAAGTAAGGGAAATGCACACAAACCTTGCCTGTTGTAAAAGAAAATGTGATTCATAAGACCAGGCCACTTTCTTTCTTTGTTCCATGCTTCAGTTCTCATGCTCACTGTAGTTGGTTTCGGTGGTGGACACGAGTCAGCATGTTAACTCTGACTGGTCTGCCTCCATGCAGCAAAATACACAGCAAGCTACAGAGCACTGTGTGTTATGACATCTTTTGATCATAGCCAGCAAGCGAGTTATCAGTGTTCTTCATTTCAAATGTCAGTGTTTTTAATGTTATGGCTGACCAGTGTATTTCAAACCTTTATAAATTTGATTTGTGATTCGTGGAGTATCATGGCATCTTAGGACATTTCTTGAACCACCATAAAACATACACAATAACTGCACATTATTTTGTACTGATACTGTTGTGTGTATAAACAAAATGTGCAACAAGGTCTACAAAATTTTCTGTCTTTTTTTCTTCGTCACAGAAATCAGCAACAACACAAGTAACTTGTATGCAACTTCAAAAAAGAAACACCCAAACTGCTGTCAGTAAATGGACTGAAACCTTGGGAAATTTGCACTGAATTAAATAACGGTACCAAAGCAGAAACTATGGGGGAACAGATGAGACTACGGTATAAAGTGTTTTTTTTTGTTGTTGCTTTTTTTAAGTGTTAATTAAGAATCTGTTAGGTCAGGCTGGAGTTAATATTTCTTGGTAGTATTTTTTCACTTTTTCTTTTTTTCTGTGCTTTTGCAATATCTATGCACAAAATCTGTTCTGCTAATGAATGATTATGGTACTATGGTGTTGGGTATAGTAGATATTACAACAGTATCTACTATGGTATTAGGTATGATGGATATAACAGTACCAGATAATTTATAAATTCTTTAACAGTATCAGATCATTACAAATTATCAGATAATTTATAAATTTGTTAGTTTACATGAAACTCTTTATTAGGATCATAATTAATGCACAATTAGGTTACATTTACTGTAGTTTCATATTAAGAAACAGTTGAAATAAAGTAGTTTTAACTACACAAACATTTTATACACATTTTTATAGTTAAAAGTTTTTTTTACACTTTTACTTTATAGTGTGCTGAACATACATACATACATAAACTGTTTTTGTGTTACATATATTACACGTAATTTTTTTTAAGGCTTGTCTAATGTTCTTGTATTAAAATCTCCTGAAATGTGTCCTATGGCTTGTTGTTTAATATATATAAAAAAATAATAATTAAATGCTATAAACATACTATAACATAACATCAAGTATTGATGTACAAAACACTGTGAGTTATATACCGTTTCAATAATCATATGTTATGAATGACTTCATGATCTAAGTCTGAATAATAAAAGCAATATGCAAAAATAGCAAAAGAAAAAAAGTATATGGCAGAGCAAATCACAGAATTGATTACAGTACTTCTTTTAGCATCACTAGCCTCATAGTTACCTTAATAAAATTAGTGCATCTCACTGTTGAAGTTTTTGAAAGATTCCAGATACTGCTTGTCTATTTGAGACTGAAGTCCCTTAGGGATGCAGTGTGAGTACTTGTAGTTTTCCTTTATCCACTTTCCACCCTCGCTGTTCTCAATGGCTAGGGCAGCAACACCTACAAGGTGTGGAAAGTGACAGATGACAAATTAAAGGAAAACCAAGATAGCATGTTGGTTAGGTGTTAGGTCTGGTGCTGGAGCTGTGGTCATTGTCTAGACCATAATATGCTGCATCATTGACAACATTTTTATATCCGTTAAATCCTCCAGTGGTCTTCGTGCCCTGTAACTGGTGATGTCATCATAGAGCAAAAAAAGAAGACATTTTTAAATCATAGGTTAAAACTGATCAGTAAAAATAACTTTTATGGATTTTAGACTCTTCTCTGTAAGGGACTATAACGTAACCCATGTCAGCAAAATATCCCCACAGCATAATAAATCTATCCTTCTGTGTTGTGTGAAGACCTGAAGACTGGTTATAAAAACCAAAGTTTTTGGCAATCTGTCTATAAGTGGAAAAAAATATGAATGGAGATCACTTAAAAGCTTGGGAAGTTCCCTCATTAAACAGTGACAGTATAAATTACAGCTGTGTTTAATAGTGAAAATATGTAGGAGCATTTCCACATGCAAAATGTGATGCAAGCCCATAGGATTGTGACCAAACAGCTGTGTGCCCATAATAAAACCTTTTGCAAGTGAAAAAGGGCTTCAGATTGTTGACCATAAAGATTGGACTTTGAAGCAATGGAAACAAGTCATGTGGTCTGATGAGTTCAGATTGACCCTGTTTCAGAGGTGGGCACATATTCCAGGAATCAAATAGTCAAAGACTGGTTCTGGAAGCATGAGGAATAAGTTTAGAATAAGAAATTAATAATACATTAGACACTACTCAAAGGTAAAGGCAGCTGAATAAAGTATTGTGCATGTTTTGTGCAGTGTATTTCAGCATATTAATGTTTCATTACACATCCTCAATTTTTCTTGATCAATCGCTGCCTTTAATTGTTTATATTTCCCATTTCTGTGAATTCGGTTAAAGACAAATGCATGCTTACCTACTACACTTGCTCCCTGTTTTTCTACAAGTTTGATTGCAGCTTTCATTGTGCCTCCAGTCTCAATCCACTGATCAACTATGAGAACACACAGGCCTGGAGAAAAAAGAAAGAAAAAAAAAAAACACCATGACATAAAACACTGTACAGAATAGCCAGATGAGAGGTCCTAATTGTAACAGAAAAATGTCCTAACCAGCATGATATAAGGCAAATGGCATGAAAGTGATAGCAGTAGAGAGAAAATGGAGAAATAGAACGAGGAAGAAAGTATTTGATAGGTTTCTTAAGGCCAACTGGAAAAGATCATTTAAATTGAATGGAAGATGAGGTGGAAGAAGTGCAACATGGTTGATGCCAACCGCCAGTTAACAGTGACAAGTGATAATAGCAGAGTTAAATAACCTAACTTCATCTTATTACAGCCAAGGCCAAAAGCAGACATTAGGGTGAAGGGTGATCTGTATAATTTATAGTGCAGAAATACCATTATTAGCATGGGCACAGCAGCCAGGGCATTATATACATTGGGCTAGAGCCAGGGCTCTCAAACCTTCTTGCACGTTTTGGGGAGATGGGATTTGGAGGCTCCTCACAAGACAGGTTAGATTTCTAATATCACAGAACCAAGTTAAACAGTTTGTAAAATTATGAGTGAGGCTAGTGAGAGAGAAGCTTCAAAGTAACAACCAGCAGTGAAGCATATGAAAAAAGAAAGTATTTCATGGAACACTGTATTTAAAATGAAGACATAATTCTTTCCACTTAATATGAAATAAAATAGTAAAATATGAAGCTTGTACATATTTATTTCATGCATGTTACTACGAAAGGTGTTCAAGTCAGACTGAAACAAACCAGCATATGGGTTTAGAATGCCAGATCTTTGCTTTTGCTTATCAAACCAAACAAAGTTATATGCTAGGCTATGTGTTGGCATTTGTGCAAGTGCTAAACTTTAATGTGTTTAAAACCTCTTGGTTTTAATTCACTTGTGTGCCAGTACCTGGTTTTAACACATCAACTCGTACTTCCATTAACTTGTCTCTGCCAGAGTAGTCAGAATATTCCTGAGTCTGAGTTTCTACACACAGATGTCCTGCTTTTCGTATAGCCAAAAATCCTTTTCCCAGAGTCATGGCCACAGCTGAACCTGAAAATACAGAATTTAAGTACTATTGTTTTTGAGTTACCTAAGTTACCAAAAGCTGCAACATGTATGTAACAATTACACAGTAAGTCTGTGAGTCTCTAATAACCCTATTAAAACCTAGTACTGTACATTTTACATCTAGAAGCAAAATCTGTATGAAAACAGCACGAAGATAGAATAATTGCAAAATATAGCTTTAAATAAAAAGTGTAATATATTTGCCGAAGTTGTTCAATGTAGGTTGTTTAATATGGAACACACATTCTTTCATTATATAAGACTGGAAGTACACGTGCAAGTCTGTGGTTGGTGCATAGCCAAGATTTTATTTACAGCCCTACCAACATGTGGAATGAGCTAAAAATAAAAGAGGAGTCATCCCAGTCTTACAGGCTCACTGCTCACAGCAAAATGACAAAATGCAGTGTACCGAGGATAAAACCCATTGCATCTAATCCAGCCACCAGGTCGATCTTGTCATTTTTGAATGGTTTGAGAAGATCTGTCACACACTCTGATAAAGCCTAGGTGGAAACAAATGAAAAAAAAAAAAAAGCGAATAGGTGCCAAGAAATAACTACAATAATGAAATCCTGCAGTCAAGCACTTGAAATTTTACATAATGCACTTGAATGCATTTTACATACATGCATAAGAAAACGTCCTACCTGGGAATGACAGTAAAGTCTGGATGGATCGAGCCATGCATAGTTTGGGCCCTTTGTGTTAGGTGCCATAAGTGACAAATACCAGCCTTCATCTCTCTTCCAAGGAGTAGCCAACTCATTCATCCTGACGAAAAACAGCTCTGTTTCTGTAACTTCGTAAAGTTCAGACAGCAGAAACTTTGCACTGTTGCCACGGGTTGGAGGAGCTCCCCGCTAACCCTGACACCAGAGGGCGTCCTAGGACGGCAGGGTTGCCAGGTTGAATAACTGTTTTCCAGTCCTTATACTGCAAAACCACACAAAAAATTCCAAAGGGTGGAAATCTCGGATACTCCTTTGCATACACGGATGCAGTTCATTCCCATTTTATACAGGATAGAAACGTTGTTTTGCTGAAAACTTATTTAGCATTGATTGGGTTATAAATTCAATTAGAAAAGCTTATCAAAAAGATAAAATATTAATAAATATACTGACTATAATTCACAGAGTTACGATACGAAGTCAAACATCTCAATCTGGCAACACATGCTTACTCCGTAAAGAAAGGAAAGAAATGAGTCTTTCGTGTTTTTCCCTGCATAATAATAATAATAATAATAATAATAATAATAACTAGAGAGGTACATTTCCTGAAGAAAATGTGAGTGGTGCTTGCCGTGACATCACAGAGCTTTCTATGTCATAGTCATAGATGTAGCTGATGTCAGTGCTGATGTTGGCCTCAATGTTAAGTCTATGGGACTTTTTGGGGCAGTTTTTTTTTACTATTATTATTAACCGTCGACCCCTTAGAAAAGTCATGGCACCCCATTCCCGACCAAGTCGCACGTTTTGACACCTCATTCATGGGTCTACGACAAACGGTGCGGGACTAGTTACGCGCCAAACTTTCATACGGAAGAAAAAAGAAACAGAAAAAGAAGCCTGCACCACTAATAATAGGTGGCGAGACATGATGAGCTCGTAGTGCACTTAAATAAAATCAGTGCCATGTCGGTAAACCTGTTTTTAACAGAGAAGGCGGTTTTGCAGTTGAGTCGTGTAACCCATCTTATTTATGAAATGTAATGAATGTGCACACGTTACATACCGAATCTGTATATTTCTGGGACAGAAAGAAAAGGTGACTTTTTAATGTTCTTATCAACCATTAGAATGAGTCTCATTGATTGATGATGCACTGAATAAAATACTAATCTGTCAGCGTTTAAATGAGACTTTCCTCTCATGTAACTACAGTATGTAAGTTAAACAAAAAATGAATGGTCAAAATAATACAAAAGTTTTATACTTAATTAGTATGTTTATATTTTTCATTACAAATTTTGTCTATTAATTAATCTAATAGATTCCTGCAGATCCCGATGAATCATAATTCCTTGATGCAATTGTGTTAATGTGGACAAGGATCCCAAAGAATGTTTCCAACATCTTGTAAAATCCATATTAAAGTCCAGGCCATAATGAAGTACATTTATTTTGAAAGCAAAAGAAGGCGATTATTAATATTTTCCTAATAAAATGCTAAGTGTTCATTCTTTATTTTTATTGCTTTCAATATGGTATATTAATATACTGAAATACATTGAAATTATAACAAGTTCCCAGAGGTGTTGAGTGTATTTAGCTGCTCCTTCACTCTCCAGCCTCATCCCAACTCATCCCAAACCATCTCAATTGTATTTAGATCTGGTGATTGTGAAAGCCAGGACGTCACTCTCCTTCTTGGATTAATAGCTCTTACATAAACTACAGGTGTATTTGGGATCATTGTCCTGTTTGAAAACAAATTATAGTCCCACTAAGTGCAAATCAGATGAGATGCCATGTCACTGTAAAATGCTGTGGTGGCTGCCAATTTTTACTAATTTGTCACCAACAGTGTCACCAGCAAAGCAACCACACACCATCACACGTCCTCCTCACACGGAGAAGGGAATCAATCCTAGCCGGGAATTGAACCCGGACCCTGGAGGTGCAAGGCGACAGTGCTATTTATATTACATTAAATAAAATTTCAATAAAAAATTTATTTCCACATCCTTAACTAAATTAAAATCCCTTGGGGGACAGTAGAAGATAGGGAAGTAAAGAAAAAAGTAACCAGTGCATGCACAGATTTTTCCTACAATGCATGTGCCTTTATGTTGTGTTCTAAAAAGCTTTACAATGTACAGGATAGTTTTGGTGAATCCAAAAGTTTTATTATAAGCATACAACTGGATTAACTTGCCTGGGTAGTCCAGGAGGAACTATTATAATTTCAAGGCTTTGTGAGAGTATGTCCTGTTTGCCTTTGCTGATATTTCATCATATTGTTTCTGCCTACACAGCAAAATCCTTAGTCTTGAATGAACACCCCAAGTGTTTATCTATGACCTAATGGTCACGAATGTACTCTGAAAGTGTTAAATGAACACTCTGGGTGTTCATTCAAGACTAAGGATTTTGCTGTGTACCAAATTCCATTGTACACAAGCCCACAGTGTGCATTACACAAGTTCTTAGCAAGAAGAGTAGAACACAGAGCATTTCCACTCAAATATGGATATGTTTGTGGGAGAACTATTTGCATCATCTTAGCATTGTATTCTTGTTTCGCTAAATTTGATCTGATATGTCTGAAGACTGTTAAGATTTTCCTGATCCTATACAGTAATCTGATACTAGCTTCAGTTAAAATTACATAATGGCCTATTGTGAACAGTTGTACACAAAGGGAAATTATCACAAATTCTACATGACATTAGAACTATTGTTATAATGGAACAAAACAATCACATTATTTAAATTCTTGCTGAATCAAATTCCAAGGCAAATTATCCGAGGCATAATTCAATCCAAGCATGGCTGAGCATTTGGGGCTTAAGAGACTAGTTTGAGGGCATTTTACTGCAGAGGCTTAATCCTTGAACTTCTATTGTCTTTAATTTATATTATTCTGATAATTATTTAAATAAGCTCCATGTAAATTAAGACATTTAAAAAAATGCCATTATTGTACATGCAAAAAGAAAAAAAATGTATGGGGAGTAAGATTACGGTCATCAAATCCCATTCTTTCTTGAATTATAATATAGTTGTCATAGAGATGTACTGTGCCTTGAATAAATACTTCCACTCTTGAGCTTTTCCACATTATGGAGTGTTATAAGCTGTAGCTGTACTTGTTAGGATCTATAGGTCAAGAATTTACATGAAATAATATGGTAAAGAAGGGAGAATCAATATAATTGCACAATTATTTGCAAATAAAATGCAAACATGCTAGATAAGAAAGATATATACAGTACATGTCATCATATATCCTTTTAGACTTATACTACACATACCAACTGTATTCTGTTGGTTTGGAAAGCATTCAGACCTATCAGAGCCAGAATGGACCTTTTAAGCAATTTGTGCTATAGTAGCTCTTGGGTTTGGACCAGACTGCTAGACCTCCCTCTACACACCCATTGCTAAGCCTTGAGAGCCCATGACCCTGTTTCCTGTTTTGGCTGTCCTTGTGTGGAACTATTTTGGTAGGTACTAATCACTGCATGCTGGAAACTCTTGTAACAAGACCTGCTGTTTTTGAGATGCTCTGACCCAGTCATCTAGCCATCACATCAGCTTCGAGGAACTGACTGCTCACTTGTTGCATAATATATTCCACCCCTTGATAGGTCCCACTGCAATGAGATAATACATGTCATTAACTTCAACTCTTAGTAAATGTATTGCTATGACAATTGCTATTGTTTTTGTGTTATTTATTTAATTGATTGATTGATTGATTAATTTATTGAAATGGTCACTTACTAGGGTAGAATTATATGACAATATGCACAATTAACAGAAGTAAACTCCAGGAATTTGGTGCACAATTTTTTATTTCTTTTTTCAGTCTTAGAAGAATTGGTAGTGTTCAAATAGACTTGTTGGGTTTCTGGCACAGACCTCACTAAGAATGGTAAATAAATATCAGCAATAGGGTTGCCACAAAACTTTAACGTTAGCCTGCTTTAT
The DNA here is from genome assembly GCA_013621035.1 of Clarias magur. Taxonomy (NCBI): domain Eukaryota; kingdom Metazoa; phylum Chordata; class Actinopteri; order Siluriformes; family Clariidae; genus Clarias; species Clarias magur. The sequence goes on from QNUK01000015.1 coordinate 4,532,237, forward strand.
TCATCCCAAAACCAGCTATGATATGTATTTGATTTCATTGCTTTTTTGGAACACACAATGTTGTCCAGGTTTCACCTGTTTAGCTTGTAAAACTTGTTTGTATGTAAAATTTGTTTAAATGCAAAGAGTGACACTCATATTGCAGCAGTCTTCAGTATATGACAGGCCTGTGCCATGATGGTTCCTGAGTTGTTTCTGATCATCCAACCCAATTTGCCCTCAGCCAAGGGTGATAGTGTCTTTCAGGCATTCGCAAAGCTACTACACCACATAAAATCTTGTACTTAAATCTAATTGTTTGAATTTACCTTATAATCTACAGTTGTTTAGAAATGGCTCCAACAAACCTTTTTTTATGTTGCCACAAAAAAGCTGTCAGCTCTAGTCTATCATGATTACTGACAGGAAGTTGACACCCTTAAACTTAGCAAAATAAAACACATTTCAGAACCTTGTAGCAACACTGAATTAATAAAATAAATGAATGTGTGTATACGTTTGACCCATTGTTGATGTCAGAAAGGCAAAAATAAATGAAACCATGTCCTTTAAGTTTTTGAGTTTTTCTTTTATTTAAAAAATTCTGAATATAACCTACAAACAACTTGTACAGTTCAGCTGCTTGCTACAACCTAGACATAATAGTACTACATCATAGACATTTTAGCACTGTGCATGTTGTGCACAATTTGTATATAAACAAATGTACCTTCATTTTTCAGTTGACCTTTCTGAGATGTAATTATAATTTTCACTTCAGTTCTAATGTTTAGATTGTGGTTTAAAAAATTGCCAGATTTGTTGAATGGTTTCTCTTTCTCAACCATTGTTTAACATTCTACAAACACTCTCCAGATAGGTATATTATATGTCAAATGAAAGAGGGTGTGTGTGTGTGTGTGAGTGTGTGAGATGCATTGTGATGTAAGTAAAACCACTGGTTTACACTGGTGGTTAGTCTGCACCCATGCTTAGTCTCAAGAGGGAAAAAAAAACACCAGTGTGGCGTCAATCCAAATCAGGTCACTTGCTTTGTGCAGTGTGAAGCTCAATCTCGTTGGGCCCTAGGAATCACCCCATCTCTTGTTACCGTGGAGACGAAGACAGGCCCCGCCCCTCGCCGCGTCAGCGGAGTAAATCTCGAGCTTGTTGAGAAGAAGGGGTAACTTTCGGTCAAAGTACTATTTTTCAGTTCACTCTCCGAGTTCATTCTTCAAATTCAGCCCTGGGAAAAAAAACATTCGCTGCACATTAATTCATTCATAAACTTGATTAAAATATGACACCAGTAAAATGCAAGCGAATGGGCTTAAACGGTATACAGCTCACATTAATGAGAGACAATATTTAACTTTTTTAAATGATAAAAATGCAAGTAGGCACTGGAGCTGCGCTTGTACACATAACTTTATACTAAGTGTTTTTGCATTGTGTTGCAAAAGCAGAATAATCAGAAGATATAACACAGTACATAACTTCACTGCATGCACTGTCCAATATGCACAGAATTGCAATTTTGCAGGTTTGTACAGGTTAAGGAGTTCGTCTCATGATGGGAAGATGGTAATTAAGTGTAAGAGTCCCTCCCATGGTCAGGAGCCTATTAAAACCCGCTCGGTCGCGCATCCAAAGACTGGCCGTCTGGTGCTGTCTCAGAAGTCGTGGTGCTGAAAGTGCAGAGCTGTCATGTGGGCAGTTTTTTTCTTATTCCTGTCTTACTTAGACAGAGACTTGGCTAAAGGCCAACTTTCCGCTTTAGACGCGGAAAAGGAGAGCCACGTTTCATACTTTCTGCTCAGTACGACGTCGTGCGCGGATTCTTCGGCGTGCCGTGTAGGTCTGAACCCTCAGAAATCCGACGATGCGAATGCAAGGAGTGCAAGAAGACGAGAGGCTGAAGACAGAAGATACGCGGTAAGACACGAACACAGTTTGCGCAGATCCAAGCGGGGTTTCACCTATCCCGGAACTCTGTGGTGTGGAGCAGGAAACATCGCAGATAACTACGATCAGCTAGGTGAGGATCATTATAATCAGGATATATAGTCTACAGCTTATATTAAGTTTTATTCTTTGGTATACACTTTGTCTAAATGCACTTACAGTCCAGGTAAAGCATGATACAATTGACAGTATGTCTCCTAAACATATTTGTCTATTTAAAAAATTAGCCTAATTCTAATTAGCCTAATTAGCAAATCTTTCAGTTGTAGTATGTATTTATCTTTGCTGCCTTAAAAAATATTTTTGCTTATTTGTGAACACCTGATTAAAAAAAAAAAAAAAAACCTTTTGAACCATATTTCACTTTCCTCTTTGACTTTAATTTGTCTGTCCTCTCCAGGAGAGTTTGCTGAGACAGACAAGTGCTGCCGTACACATGACCATTGCCCCCATGTCATTCATGCATTTACTTCGAAATATGGCTTCACCAACTTTAAGTGGCATTCCATTTCACACTGTGACTGTGACAATGCGTAAGTAACCCAAAGCTTACCTTGCATTGTCCTGGAAGCTGCCCTTACCAAATTTCAGGCTTTGCATGTTTAAACACGCATTAATCATTTAATTAGAGAGGAATATTAAGATTATGTAGGGCAAAATCTTTCACACTCAATCTATAACATTTAGCCTTATGTTTTGTTTAAATTAGAATGTTTTTAAATCTGATTACCCTGCAGAATGAAGCAGTGTCTAAGGGAGGTTAATGACACTTCATCACGAGTGGTTGGCCAGGCATTCTTTAACGTGATTGAAGTTCCCTGTTTTGAATTCTCCCTTGAGGAGCAGTGTGTTGAGCGGTACTGGTACGGAGTGTAAGTAAAAAATCCTACAGATTTTACTTCAAACAAGAATTCGACTTTGACTGTTATTATATGATGTAATTCTTTCTTTATTTTAAAGGTGTAAGAGATATGACAAAGTGCCTGTTGCTGTGTTGAGAGAGTCAGTGCTTTACGATTTTGGAGACATTGAAGTTATTGATGTGTTGACCATAGCACCTCCAAAGATAAAATTATCTGAGACAGATGAGGACAAGCAGGAAGAACCCCACAGGTCAGAAAACACAACACAGTCACGCACCTCAGGATCCAAAATCCCAGAACCAGTAGAACCCTCACTTACAAATGTTGTCACAGCAGCTGAGGACTTCATCAAAGTACTTGCTACAGTTTCCACTTCACAAGGGTCATCTATTGATGGTGGAAACACAGCTGAAACACAGACTTCAGACAAAAAGAAGAAGAAAAAGGATGCAGGAAAAAATAAAAAAGACTCAAGAGGAAAGAGGAAGTTAAAAAAGAGAAAGCAGAACGCAGGCAGCGTTTCAAAAGACAGTCAGAGTGTCACAGGTACTCCATCTGCAAACAGATCAGAGGGCGTCATTAACAAAAATAATTTTGTGGAAGACTCTAGAAACTTGGCCTGGGGCAGCAAGAACGGCAACTTAATGAACAGCAAATTCACTTCGATGGGAGTCATTGAGCACTTCAATAAGATGATGAGGGATGAGCAACAGAGGACACTTGACGGAAGTCAAGTTGACAGTACCGCTGCACCAGATGCAAAGCAAAAGGCCAGTGGTTTGGGCCCACAAAAGCAAGTCAAGGATAAGGAGCTTGTCCAACTGTTCTCCACAGTGCCATTCACTACCACTAGCAAACTTTTAACTGTTATACCGAAACAAAGAATGGCAAAAAAGAGACAGAGACATCCAACTTCGATTTTCTTGCCTATAAAAGGCAATCTACACAACATGATGCTAGATAACACCACAGTGAATACAACTGAAAGTACTAGCTTAGCAGGTCTGACAACACACACTCCCATCAGTGTACCATGGGAGGAGGCCCCACACAACGTTGAATCCCACCATGAAAAGGGAGCTGCCTTTAATGCTATTGCACAGAATACACCCATTGTTGAAACCAAAAGGCTGAAGTCAAGACAGAAAGGGGGGAGGAGAAAAAGTCGGAAGCTGTATAAGCCTTCCTCCCCCACAGATTCTTTAACAGCAGAAAAAACTAAATTTCTCCCGACCGACACAGCTCAGAAGCTAACTGACCCATTTCCTGAACCACACAGTACATTACAGAGACTGCAGTCTAATGGAACAAGGACAATGGAAAAAAAATCAAAGACAGGGGTGTCTCTTGAAATTCTGCATAAAACTTCAAAAGATTCTGTGCTCAGAAAGAGTCCTCGACAACCCCAGTCCAAATCATCCATGATGGACAAGGCACGGCAAGAAGGTTTAGCAATCATGGTTACCAGTACCTCAGCTATAACTGATCTGGCTACTCAGGTAAGCAATATTGAGGCAAGCAGTGAACAGCTTTTCTCTTCCGGACTACAATCTATTACTCCATCCATGCTGCCTCTGAAAGCCAGAACACCCAAGATAGGAAGATCAAAGCAGAGGGCTGAAAAGAGTAGAAAAAAAGCAAAAAGAACATGGGTTTAACTACTTAAAACAAGAGAGTGGAATGGATTCTTATTACAGTAATTAACATGTTGTGATGATCAGACTTGTTAGTACAATAAGAAAGACATGATTTAAAGTATAGCAATTTGTAAAACTCAGTGATGGTAGTCAGCATGGTTGCCTATACTGAAAGCTGTCACTAAATAAAGTGAGTTGGAAAACAACACTTTTTTTCAGATTATTTGTTAACTTTGTAATTACAATATCCATTAAATTTCAGCTTTGGACTTTCAGGCTTTACCATGAGTAAAATGATTAAGTGGGAGGAGGTTTCATTCTTTGTAAAATGATAATCTGTATTTGGTGGCTTTCAAATCTCCCATCAGCTGACCCTCACATGTTATAAAAGACTAGACATAGGTAGAGAGAGTAGGCAATAACACATAAAATATAAACTAAATCTGGGTAAAAAAAATTTTAAATCTAAATTCTATGTAACATTTTAGTGATTTCTCATTTTTGCGATATAAATAATCCAAAGATAAAGCAAAATAGAACAAAATAAAAGTATCCATATTAATACGCTTTTCTTTGCACAGATGGACCAGTAAGGAGTAAGGAATACCAGTCATCCGATTATTTAAATTATGGTGTGATGTGAAGACTACACCCATTGTTACTCATGACTCCTCCTTCAATGCTATATGGTACTTTTCATTTTTAGAATGGGAGCTAAGAAACAATGTGCACCTTTATTCCGATGGTACAAAAAAAGTCACAATAGCATATTGCAGTGGTTTGTACTACAAACCTGCATTCCTTTAAATAGATCAAAAGTGACCCAGTTTTAAAAAGGTGGGACCTGAACCTGCTGTGCAACGGCGTGTAACCATTTTTTTTATGTACATGTTTATGTTTTAATACTAAGTTGTTTCAATGACAAAAACTCCAACTCATTAACTAAACATGATCTGTGTAAGATAATGTTACATAGATCATGTAACATTATAATCTTGAAAAACATGTAACAAGGAAGAAATGAAAATACAATTTTGAATATTGGTAGATTAGGGGCATTTTGTGGCTTTTTGTAACATTCAAGGATTTATTGTATCTGGTACAGTATGCATCTAATGTGAAAAAATAAGCAATTCATTTTCCTAACAGTAAGGTTTCACAAGATTAAAAAATCAGTGATTTGTGAACTATCCTGAGCTTTTTGTGGTAGCATTTTTTCATCCATTTTTATACTTTGAAGGTCGACAAAGGTTGTCTTCTGTGCTCCAAAACTTTGAAGGGCAATTATATTTAGATCAACTAGTTGAAGATAGATGTGATTTTACTCTTATCTCCTATAGTAGATGATCTTTTTGGAATATGAGTGATTAATTTATAAAGATGCTCCATGCAGGAGAAACACTGAATGTAAAGACTTACATTAAAGAGCTATTTTAACTCTTATAGATAAGTAGCATATTTAACATTTGACAACATGTAAATGTTTTGTATTTGCACACTACAATTTCTTTATAAAGTGGTCTGTGTCTTGGCATATTGCCCATGAAGACGAGTGTTTCATTAAGCGTATTTCAGCTTACAGGACATTGCTTTTGGAGACTGGGCTGTAGTGCACTCAGTATGGCACTGTTCATATTTGTGATGTTTTTTGAGGCAGAAATGAGTATCAACAATATTTACCTCAATTCTGTGACCTCTACCAGAATAAGCAGAATAAAAAGAATATTACATTTAATTCTGTTATTATGAAGTTTCAGTTTTAGTGGTGCAAACATTTACAGTAGAAGCAAATAAAAATGTCAATACTTTCAAAGCAAGAATTTTAAATCCTTTTTGCATTTTCATGCAAATATTAAGTATTTATTTATGTTTAATCCAAATATTATGCAACTTGCATTACTGGTATAATTCTATAAGACTAATTCTATATATACATTGTACAGTGACCCCAGGTCTTTTCTTCATTCTGAGAATTAGCTTTTGGTAAAATAAAAGAATTAACACACAATCCAATTCTTAATTTTTTGCTTGTTACAAAGTCTATGTTGACACGAGGAACCCAAACACCAATGTACCTCTTACACCAATGTCAGGTGGTTTAATGATTACATTAAACCACCTGACTCATATGGTGTAGGTTCCAATTGTGCTACCAAAAGAGCTCTGACACTTTCAGTCATGGACATTACAAGACAGGAGGTGTGCTGTGGAGGTGGGAACTTCATGGATCAGACGGGTTTGGATAGCAAATCCCACAGTTCTTAAATAATTGTGGTAGAACATACCACAATTAAATCCTGCAGAAAGAGGCCACTGCCATTAGAAAATGCTATTGCCAGGTGTCAAAATAACGGCCACATGCATGCCAGGACCCAAGGTTTCTGAGTGGAACATTGTCCAGAGCATGGGTGTAAGCATTCAGGGGCACTTCTTGAGATTCCGGGCCCCTTGACAAAGCCAATCCTCTTTTAATTTGCCATAGCATTTACTCAGGGGTGCCTAGAATCATCTATACAGTACTGACCATCCCCATAGTACCTTTGTAAAATTATACAGCCCCATACACAGCAAGCTGCTCTGTCTGTTCTGACGTATTTGTGTCATAGCCAGTATTAACTTTTTTTTTTTTTTTAGCAATTTGTGCTTCTGTACCTCTTCTGTGGGATCCGAACAAAGAGGCCAGCCTTTGTTCCAGACATGGATAAATGTGCCATGAGCACACAATGCCCTGTTACTGGGTAATTGGTTATTCGTTTTTTGGACTACTTTGTTAGGTACTAACCACCCCATTTAGGAAAACACTTCACAAAACCTGACATTTTGGAGGTTTCAGGTGCCATTATCATAAGATAATAAATTTTATTCACTACAACTGTCAGAGATTTTAATGTCATATCTGATTACTGTATATGTTATTGTACAGTAAAGACTGAAAGCCTGAAAGATCAAAGTGGCACTCAAAATTGAAAGAATGCATAATGGCATCGACAGATTTCCCAACTTTTATACTTAAACAACATCAAATTATGGGTGGTCTCTGCGTAGAAAGGAAATAAATCCTATTTAAATTATCATTGGTGATAACATAAACCGTCATTGAGCTTTCAAACTAATCATATCATTGGTGAGTGATTTACCAAAAGGTTTACAGTTCTATGCAAAAATTTAAAACTACTATAATGAAATATACTATATACCATGCTAGTTACCATAATATATTATTTGATGATACATGTCTTCAGCCTTTACTATAATGCAAAAACTGATCTGGATTTTGTAATAGTAATTATGACGTCTTTAATGTACATGTGATAGTATCACAATACTTTAGTTGGTTAAACAACCATTTTCTCATTTGATTAACCTTTTTAAAGAATTTTTGGCTTCCAGGGTGGTTTCTGTATATTTGGATTGTCACAGCTCTAGGTATGGCTGTCATATCTATTCAATCAAATATTTGATAACTAATAAAAAAAAAACACAATGTTGTAAACAAAATGACAGTGCAAAAGTATTTAATTTGTATAATGAGATCATTAATTTGGAACCCAGGTTGACAGTGACACTGTCTGGTGAAGGAATAATATGGCAAACCGAGGTACAAAAGCCCATTTAGTAACAAAAAAGTCTGTAAGTGTCCACCAGATGGCATCTTAGCGTTTTTTCCCCATCTGAGCAACTTTCAGTGTGTAAAAATGTTTGCAAAAGGAAATAAGAAAAAATAATCAATATTGCTCCCCTCTAAACAACCTGATGAAACACAGCAATATCCTTCAGCCCTGTTCACAATAAACGTACATGTAGAACATATTAGCTGTTCTGCCACATGCCTATAGCCATTGTATTATGTATACATTGATTCTGTTAGGCTTTGCATTTTGCATTGGTTTCACAAATGCCTTTTAGAGAAGCATCACTTTACCTATGAAGGAAAACTTTGTCTCTTCCAGGATGACCCCACCCCTATCCATAGGGCACATATCTACAAAGAAATACCATACACAAACTGTGTCAGTCAGGATTTAGGCCTAATCACAGCACAGAGACAGCACATGTTAAAATGGTAAATGCCCTCTTATTGGTCTCTGATCACTATGCTTCTGATACTTGTATTTTTCCTCACAGATTAGAAAATGCTCACTGTAAAAAAGCCAACTTATGAAAAGTTATCTAAATAAAGTATAAAAAGTAAGTAAGATATTTAAATTTTTTTGAAATGTTCAGAAATAATACTTAGTTTATTCAACAAATATGCTGCTTCAATGTTCAATCTTCAATGTACAATCTTCAATTGTATAATACTAAAAATGTTTTGTAGAACTTATACATTAAAATGTTAGTTTTGCGTTAAAGCATGCGTTTCTTATTGGCGCATGCGCATATGAAGCATGATAATTTGTAACTAGACCTGGGCGATTTAATCATTATTTTTAATTAATTCAAATTTATGGTTTATGTCGCTTTTGAAAAATGAAAATCGATTTTACAGTTTCACTTTGGTCCGGCCCCGCAAGCTTCTGTAGTTCTGCAATGCCCCTCTGTGATTCACACGTGAGAAATACGAGATACAACATGGCAACAGTCTCTGATGAAACCAAAGAGCTTGTTTCCAACAGAGTCGCGGTTTCTTCAGTCGTATGGAAATTGTTTGTGTTCGCAACTTTACACATTGAACAAGCCAAAGCCCAGTGTAAAATTTGTCTGAAGTTTGTGGCAACTAAAAGAAGCTAATTTCCTTGCGCACCTCAAACAGAGCCACACTGTTGAATCGGCATCGTGTTTAGCGCCGCGAGCTAAACAAGATAAGCGGCAACGCGAAAACACTGGCTAAAAGCCCGGTGAAAACAGTGAGCACATTTCCCCACTGTATCCCATATGATAAGAGGGGCCTCGATGGAAAGATATTACTGATGTTGTGTCGTGTTATAGCGCTAAAGACATTATGCCCATATACACAGTTAATATATATATGCTGTTAATCCAAATAAGAAGTTCATGTTTGATTATATCGTTTTGCTTAAATAAATAATAATAATAAACCCTATACTGTCTGTTCATTTTAATTTAATTTTTTTTTTTTTATTTTAAGCAACAAAAAAAAATCATTTTAAAATCGAAAATCGAATTTGGTCTGAAAAAAAATTGAGACAGACTGTATTGTAATGTGTACGGACAAACTATTTAAAAAAAGAGACATTTGTTTGGGGGCAATGGTAGCTCAGTGTGTTAAAGTTCTGAGTTACAGATCAGAATATTGACGGTTCAAGCCCCAGCTCCGCCAAGTTGCTGCTGTTGGGCCCCTGAGTAGCACCCTTAACCCTGTCTGCTCCTGGGGTGCTGTAAAAATGGCTGACCCTGTGCTCTGACCCCTGCCTTAATAGGACAAGAAGCTGGGATATGTAAAGAATAAAGAATTTTACTGTGTAGTAATGTATGTGTGACCAATAAAGGCTGACTTAAAAAAAAAGAGAGATTTGTTTTGTGGTTTATTACGTTTACATAAGGGATCAATCTGTCATAATTGCCTTTAGCAAACAATTTTTTTTGTTTTGTTATTTGTTAGGTAAACAAATATATTTATTTTGTGAGAACTAAGGATTTTAACAAAATATTTTGAGTTGGTTTGTCTTCAGACCCTGTTTGTTCAGTTAACTCATAAAAGTACTTGTGATAGGTTGCCTTATTATTTTAAGTTAACTCAACTTTTTTTTTTTTTTTTTTACAGTGCAGTAGGAATTAAGGGAACTGCCCTATCCTGGCTCAGATTCTATTTTGCTGATCGTTATCAGTTAGTTATAGTAAGTGGTCACTATTCTGCATGTTCTTAAGTGGAGTTTGGTGTTCCACAAGGTTTTGTTTTCGATCAACTCCTTTTTAACCTTTACAGTACATGCTTCCTCTGGGTAACATTTGTAAGCATGGTCTTAGTTTTCACTGTTATACTGATGGCACACAGTCTCAGCAAAAACAGATGAGACAAACAAGCTTAATAAATGTGAGCAATGTGTGAAGGACATAAGAGTGTGAATGTTAATTAACTTCCTTCTGCTTAATCCTGCCAAGACAGAAGTCCTAGTCATAGAACCACATGCAGCTAGTAGCAAGCTTTTTGATCACACTGTAACGTTAGGTGGCCTTTTTGTTCCATCAAGTGCAACAGTAAAAGACTAAAAGGTGATTATATAGAAATATTATTTAAGATATGAGCACATCATTCCTATCTTATCCCCACTGCATTGCCTTCAAGTAAAATTTTGCATAGATTTTAAAATGCTACTCTTGATCTATAAAGCATTAAATGGTCTCTCACCACAGTATCCGAGTGAACTGCTAGTGTCTTGTGATCTGCCTTGTATACTTCGATAAAAGTATGCAGGCTGCTTGTCGGTATGGCGTATTATGAAAACTATAGGTTTTTCTTACAAAGCCCCAAAGTTATGGAATAGGCTTCCAATTAATGTTTGAAGCAGTCTTAGTGTTTAAGTTCAGGCTAAAAATCTATTTATTTAGCCAAGCATTTATTTATCTTTGGTAAAAGAGCAGATCTAGAGAACTTATGGATGTAGAGTATTGACCTCATATGTTTAAATGTTGTCTTCCCCTCTCTCATTGATCACTCAGGTTTGTTGATGGTGAAATTATTGGTTGCTTAACATCCCAGACAGCCCTCATGTCTGTGTTTCCTCCTGGCTCTCTCTTTTAGTTACGCTGCCATAGTTAGTCCTGCCAGAGTCCCTGCAGCTCCTAAGTTTTGGAATAGCCTTCCTGATAATGTTCGGGGCACAGACACATCTCTTTAGCCTGGCATACACATAATTCATCCCACACCCTCATACTCCAATACATTTGAAAGCACACTTTCATCTAGTGCTGCTTATTTAATGAACAGCAACTACGCTACTTCTTTCCCACCTGTTCTTTTTTTTTTCTACCCATCCCGACCCCCTCTGCCCTCTGGACCGATCTGACTCATCCTGGTACCCCATTTCTGGTTGAAGATCTCGTTGCATGGATGCTCTGTGTTGTCTGCTTGGGGTGTGTGGTGACTGAGGGCCATTTCCCTTTACCATGAAGAAAGTTCTGGCCTCGGCTGATGCAGACAACTGAGACTCCAATAATGAACTGGACTCCACATTAACTGTTATATTGACTTTCAGCTGTCTACACACAGTATGACTGCAAAACAATCCCCGCTATCTGTTATCACCAAAATGAGAATGAGTTCCCTGTTGCGTCTGGTTCCTCTCAAAAAATGTTCCTATTGCTATCTCAGGGACAAGTTTTTCCTTGCCACTGTCGCCCTCGGCTTGCTCATCTGGGACAATCTGATCATTTTGCTTCATACACATTTTTACATGTACATGTAGAACATATTAGCTGTTCTGCCACATGACTATAGCCATTGTATACATTGATTCTATTAGGCTTTGTATTTTGCATTGGTTTCCCAAATGCGTTTTAGAGAAGCATCACTTAACCTAGGAAGCAAAATTTTGTCTCTTCCAGGATGACCCCACCCCTATCCATTGCGCACATATCGACAAAGAAATAGTATGCACAAATTGTGTCAGTCAGGATTTAGGCCTAATCACAGGACAGAGACAGTACATGTTAAAATGGTAAATGACCTCCTATTGGTCTCTGATCACTATAGTGATACTCGTATTCTTCTTCACAAATGAGAAAATGTAGTAGGAATTAAGGGAACTGCCCTATTCTGGCTCAGATTCTATTTGACTGATCGTTATCAGTTTGTAGATTTAAATGATCACTATTCTGCATGTTCTTAAGTGGAGTTTGGTGTTCCACAAGGTTTTGTTTTTGATCCACTCCTTTTTACTTCCTTTACAGTACATGCTTCGCTGTCGCCCTTGGCTTGCTCATCAGGGACAATCTGATCATTTTGCTTCTTACACATTTTTCACATTTTATACAAATTTCTATAATTATCCATATAATTTTTGATTGTGTAAAGCTGCTTTTTGACAATGTTAGTGCTATGCTAATAAAATGTAATTGGTTTGAATTGAAGGGCTCACTGAACACTCACTCACTCAACGTCTATACCGCTTAATCTTGTATACAGAGTTGCAGGATCATAGAGCCTATCCCAGGAGACTTAGGGCACGAGGCGTGGCACACTCTGGACAGGGTGCCAATCCATCGGAGAGCACATAAACACTCACACCCTCTTTCATACACTATGGGCAATTTGGGAACACCAATTAGCCTAACCTGTATGTCTTTGGACTACAGGAGGAAACCTTAGTACTTGGAGGAAACCCACCAAACACAGGAAGAAATTGAAACCTCCATGGACAAAGAGGTGGGAAATGAACCTGGCCTGGAATCAAACCTTGCCAGGATCTGAACCAGGACCCTGAAGGTGGCTCACTGAACAGTTTGATGAAAATTTTAATTATGTAATTCACATGCTATTGCTTTTAAAGTCCCCAGATTCCAACACAGTTGAAAAATTTTGGAGCATGTTACACAGGTTTTTCCTCCATCATCATCAAGGTACCAGTGGAAAATAGTTTTTGGAAGAATGGCCTTTATCCTGTCAATAAAAAATAAAATAAAAAATCTTTAAAATGACATTGATTCGGTAAAGCGGATTTGGCAGCTATTTGTAGCCCAACACCAAACTTTCACACTAGATCTGACTCATAAAGTAATAATCCAACCCACAATGCATAACTGTGTTTAAAGAAATAAAAAACTTTATTTGAGGCTTCAGGACTGATGTTAATAAAGCCTGCTCATGGGAAGACCCATGAAAAGTTTATCTCAATTTAAAATGTTTTAGCATAGTGAGCATTTATTGTAATGTTGACTGTATTCAGTATGGTTGCAGTCTTTTGATCTCCTCAGTGATCACGGCCCATTTTTACTTACTTACATATTTTCTTATGTTCCCTTCAGTGCACACGTATTGTAGACTGTATAAAAATAACTGGACAAACCCTCCATCACCCTCAGGTTTTCTGAAAACTGTTTTTGAAGCTCAACCGTGGAAGGTCTGGTCATCTTTGTCTTGGCAGTAATTGTGTCCGCCTAAATCCTGGTTAATCCATAAATGGGCATATGAGAGGCATAAACAGTTTCTGGCTGTTGCTGAAACATACCTACTTACTTCAGTTACCACAAACCAGCAGGCTTAGCTTTAGCTCAGCTAAAATGCTGTGGTGGCATCATTCATGCCTTACGCCTCTCTGTGTCAACTCCTACATTTCTTCTGGTAGGTTAAACTGTAATGATTCCAGGTGTTGTCAGAGAGCCTTTATAGCAAAAGTAGCATGTCAGATTATGAAGAGAAGAATAAGCTTGGCCAAACTCAGAGAATCTAGTTGGGGTTTGGTTGTCTGCAAATAAATTTAGTTGGTTACTGTAGGTAAAGTGATGCATAGTAGATAGATAGCTTTTTGACACTTAGCCACACCCCAGTCCGCATGTGAGCCAGGTTCTTTGTAACGTTTGATGGTTTTTGTGACTGCACTTGGTGACACTTTCAAAGTTTTCCCAATTTTTCAGACTGACTGACCTTCATTTCTTAAAGTAATGATAGCCACTCGTTTTTCTTTACTGAGCTATTTTTTTCTTGCCATAATACAAATTAAAACTCTTTGAATGAGAAGGTGTGTCCAAACTTTTGGTCTGTACTGTATATTCTACCCAAAATATGTGAATAACTGATCTTTACCTGTCTCTGTGGAGGTCACTCAAGATATTTAACTTATTATATAAATTATATTTAGCTTGCTGGAGAATGCTTGGGCCTTTACTTCCAGTGAATGGAAAAATGTAATGTTACAGCATATAAATACATCTTATATAACTGAGTGCCACCAAATGTGTGGCAACAATTTGGGAAAGAAAGAAATATGGGTCTGATGGTCAGGTGAGCACAAATATTTGTCCACCTAAGCCCTAGTACCTAATAAAGACAGGTACATGTTCAACAATGTTTCCAGTCTCCATCATGCTTCCACATTTATTCACTGATTATTCCTCTTTTCTAAGACCATGTTGCCTTTTTCAGCACTGTCATGATCACAGTTAGCAGTTGTTTCCCCCAACATTTTCTGTCATGAGTGGTTTTTCTAAGTGTATGATACAATTTGCACCAAATACTACTTGTTTTAATGGCACTATACAGCCAAAAGTATGCGAACACCTAATCTTTACAACCCATGTGAGCATTTCTCAAAATAGTGGCACAAAATGGTGAAGCATACAATAGTCTAGAACATTTTTGTATGTGATAGCTTTAAGAGCTCTATTCAATGGAACTAAAAGGTTTAATGCATGACAGCATGACAATAACAATGTGCACAAAAAAAGATTCTTTAAGGCATTGTTTGTGGGTTGAGTGCCCTGCATTCTTGAGGGGTGCTCTAGGGTGGAATTTTCTAACAAATAAATAATAAAAACACAGTTTATAGGTAAACTGTACTGGTGAGAAGATTTTGCACAGTTTTATGTGTTCTGCTGTGTGTCACTCTCTATGCCATTTATCCTGTACAGGGTTGCAGGCCTAGACCCAATGCCAGAAGTACACACCCTGGATGGAGTGCCATTCCATTCCATGGCACAAGCACACAAATACTCACACACTCACCCGCAATTTACGGCAATTTAGGAACATCAATTAGCCTATGCTGCATGTCTTTGGGCTGCGGGAAAAAAAAAAACAAGAGTACATGGAGTAAACCCACCAAGCACTGACCATGTTGCACAGGGAGAGCATGAAAATTTCATGCACATGGGCCTCAAGATGGGAATTAAACCACTATGCCACTGTGCCACCTTAGATCAGTGTTTTTTTAGTTATATTTTTTAAGACAGGAAATGACTTGTCATAAAACATTTTATTTCATAATTTTGTTTTGGCTATAATATGTAGTCTGTGTGTGTGTGTGTGTGTGTGTGTGTGTGTGTGTGTGTGTGTGTGTGTGTGTGTGTGTGTGCATTTAGTTATATGTTCGATCTCCATTAAAAACACTACAAAATTGTCATGAACACATGATTAAAAAACATATCTGCATATTGGTTACTGTAACAAAACTATAGTTGTTTAAATAAAATGCATTTTACATACAAATTCTTCAAACAGTTACAATAACATTAATCATTGATAGACTTCATATCTCTTTTTTTCTAAACAGAATAAAATTTAATGATTAAAGTACTAACAACCAGTACTGTACTGACAGATGCAGCATGACTTCCAGAATAAAATATTATTCGACCATTGAGTGGCTGCACCGGGCGAAATGTTTCAGTCATGGCAATTCCATTTTCAAACCAGAGACTGGAGAATGCCTTCAGCTGTAGAATAAGAGACACAAAAGTCAACTAAAGTCAACTGGCCGGACACAATGCACTCAGCTTCACACAGTGAACTTCAGAACTTCACACAATGATTGCAGATTATTGAGTTCCAGGGGATGGAAAACATTATTATTTCCTTATTTTTGTATTTTCTCAGAGTAACACCAATGAAATGTGAAATGTGAATAGAAGAAATGTACCCTCAGCATATTGAGAACTAAAATATCTATCTAAACTGGTATGTCTGAATGATTAAGGGCAATGAGTAATGGTTAAAGGCAGATTTTAGTTGTACACTTGTTGCAATTTCTTAATATTGTGTGAGACTGAGTTGTGTTAAAAATGTCAATCACAACTTACTTGCTCCTTGCCAAGTTTAATTGTGTTTTCAAATACAGTCCAAATGACAACCTCTGCACAGTCAGGTGTCGTCAGAGAACCATCATAGCGAAAGTAGCGTGTCAGATTAGGAAGAGGAGGAATAAGCATGGCCAAACTCAGAGAATCTAGTTGGGTTTGGTTGCCTGCAAATAAATTTAGTCAATAAGAAATTCAGTTAGTCTCGGTATATAACAGTAAAAGAGTTGGCACTAAAACCGAACCTTTGAACTTTATGGTATGCCATAAAACCTTATAAAAGATATGATTCTCAGAAAACTGACAAAAGGAACATGATAATGGATGAAGCCATATACAGTACATAACTGAGATTACCTGGGAATTTGATGCTATTCAGTGCATTTATGATGGACCCATATTTCTTGTCTTCAGTGTCTGATTCCTATGGGAAAAGAGATAGCAACAACTGCTTTGATATACACAAATCTATTTTTGATTACAATTTGATCAATTTGAATTAAACTTAATTTGACTTAATTCATTTTGAATTAAGTCTTAGGCACATTGAAGTATTTATGTAGGACACAAATAAGCTAAAAATAAACCTTTTAAATGTTAAAAGATGTAAGAATTAATGATGATTTGATCAGTAAAGAATGAAACATATACAGTAACATACAACTGGGTCACATATTAAAATCTATTATGATTATTTATGCTAATAGTTAACTTTAACACCTCTGGCAAGTTTATAAATCACCCTTCAAACAACTACAAGTTAGACTTTAATAATTATAACTATTATCAGCGTTTGCTACAGTTTACCAGGTGTAAGATTTAATTTTGATTACGGTTGTGTTGTCTCAAAGCAAAAGAAAAAACAGTCAGCCAAAAGTTTGACAGTTCTTAACAAAAGCATTAGTTATTAATAAAAATCAATCTGATAAATCATGGTTTTTCTTAGGATAATGAGCTATAATATTTATTTAAGTGTAATTGTTATTAATATGGGTGGCACGGTGGTGTCGCCTTGCACCGCCAGGGTCTGGGTTCGATCCCCGGCCAGGCTCAATTCCCGTCTCTGTGTGCATAGAGTTTGCATGTTCACCCCGTGCTTGGTGGGTTTCCTCCGGGTACTCCGGTTTCCTCCCACAGGAGGAACGACATGTAGGTTATGTTAATTGGCGTTCCCAAATTGCCCGTAGTGTGTGAATGAGTGAGTGTATGTGTGTGTGTCTGTGCCCTGTGATGGATTGGCACCCTGTCCAGGGTGTACCATGCCATGTGCCCTAAGTCTCCTGGGATAGGCTCCAGGCCCCCCGTGACCCTGAATACAGGATTAAGCGGTATAGATGATGAGTGAATGAGTGAGAGTGTTATTAATATGGCTATAAATATGTGACTTGATTTGTAATTATGAAAGCATTTATGAAAGTCATAATGGTTTGTGGACCTTAAAGTAAGGGGTTAAATGTATATCTTGCTCTGTAACTTCCTCTTGCATTTTATTTAGTTTATATATATAATAAATAATAAAAACTGACCTGGTACAAGAATCCAAGTACTGCTAGTCCATTTGGGTCTTCAGCAGCCTCTAGAACAGACCTGTAGTTGTCCTTTATGTGAACAATATGCATCTGTAGAGACAAAGCCAATTATGTATTAAAATAATACAATAACTAAATCAGCATGCTAACTTACCATTCAACATACCTCCATAGGGTACTGCTCTCCATCAATAGTGTGCTCTGATCCTGGCCCACCATTCTTCCCCCAGTGAAAATGCACTTCTACTGCTTTGTAATTTCCCCCAAGTCCTGCACCACTTATCATAGCTTCATCTGACACGTTTACCTTGACTGGGGATGAAGAAATAGAGAATAGCTCCATCACCCAGTTTATCAATTCTTTCATGCTGTCAGTTGAAGTGAATAATCCATATAATGCAGTAAAATTACAACAGGCACTAATCAAACAAGGAAATATTCATACTTATAATACGATTTCATGCTATTTATTTTGCTTAGTAGCAAAATTGGTAACATAATAATATAGTTCAGCGGTGATTTAAATATTCAATTCGAGACTCCAAAAGACTTTGTTTCTCATTGTCTGAGGGTACTTCAGGTGCCTTTTAACAACCTCCAGGCGCCTGTCATGTGTCTTTTATGGAGGAGTGGCTTCCATCTGGTCATTCTACCATGTAGGCCTAATTGGTGGAGTGCTGCAGAGATGGTTGTTCTTCTGGAAGGTTCTCCTCTCTCCACAGAGAAACATTGGAGCTCTTTCAGACTAACCATCAGGTTCTTGGTCACCTCCCTGACTAAGGCCCTTCTCCCCCAGTTGCTCACTTTACTTTGGCCAAACGGCCAGCTCTAGGAAGAGTCCTGGTGGTTCCAAACTTCTTCCATTTATGGATAATAGAGGCCGATGTGCTCCTCTGGACCTTCAATGCCTTCAATGAAGATAATTTTCCTGTATCCTTCCCCAGATCTGTGCCTCAATACAATTCTCTCTGTCTACAGACAATTCCTTGGATTCCATGGCTTGGTTTGTGCCTTGACAATGCACTGTTAACTGTGGGACCTTATATAGACAAGTGAGTTTCTTTCCAAATCATGTCCAATCAACTGAATTTACCAATAATGGACTCCAATCCAAAACCAAATTGAGTTGTAGAAACATCTCAAGGATGATCAATGGAAAAAGGATGCACTTGAGCTCAGTTTTGATTGTTATGGCAAAGGCTGTGAATACTTATGTACATGTAATTTAAAAAAATATATATTTTAAATAAATTTGTAAAGATTTCAAACAAACTTCTTTCACATTGTTATTTTGGGATAGTGTCTGTAAAATTTAGAGAAACAAATAAGGCTGTAATATAGCAAAATGTGGAAAAAGTGAAGTGCTATGAATACTTTTCGGATGTACTGTATACTGTACACAATGAGAATCACTCAACTTAATTCTGAAAAGTGAGATTTTCCAATTAACTTTGTGTGGTTATATATTTTTCATATAGTCAGTTTACAACATTCTCATTAATGTCATCTGATTAATGTCTCACCTGTGTGACCATTATTTGTGATTACACTATGAAATGTATGTTGGTAGCCTTGAAATCTGAATGGGGTAAGGTTGTTAATAACGACCCTTTTTGTTACAATGTTAACAGGTGACTGTGTTTTATTGCCACATGTTGATGCTATGTCCTTCCATTCGTCTGGTCCTACAGAGAAAGCAGTTTACAAATTTGTCACAATATTTATATATTGAAAATCTTTTGTGAAGTATCGGAATGTGAAGGATCAGAACTCACCTTTGCAAGTATTGTTACAGGAGAATTGGGATTTATAGCACCAATCTGAAAGTGTAGTTCAGCTTTATGACATGACAGACTTGAAGTTTTACTATTGCAACTAAACTGGAGGCTAGTAATTTCAGCCTAGTTTGAGTACACTGTTTGCACAATAGACTGATACTGAAATACGGTCTAACCATATGCTTCAGTTTGCAGACCTCAGGAAGGATAAATAAATGCATGTCAAAACCCTCACAGACTTGGTAGAAAACACCTCACAGATTAAGTAGAAAAAATTAAGCACAAAGGTTTTATACAAATTAAGTATAATTAAAAACATAGATGAATAAAGAAAATTAATAATTAAGCCCACTAATGAAAATCTCCATTAGAGGGTTTACATATTTACTGGTCCCTTAAGTGCGATACTTGAGAAATTCATGTTTCAAAGTAACAAGATTTGATGCAAGTTTTTTATGCC
This sequence comes from Clarias magur, assembly GCA_013621035.1. Lineage (NCBI taxonomy): Eukaryota > Metazoa > Chordata > Actinopteri > Siluriformes > Clariidae > Clarias > Clarias magur. The sequence continues at coordinate 4,552,139 of QNUK01000015.1, forward strand.
AGCGGTAACAGACCCTAAAACAGTTCCTCAAAAACTGCCTTATCATGTGAAATTCATCTGTGGTATTTAAGCAATATTAACATATTATGTACTGTATATCTCTTTACAAAAGGTCTAGACTCAGCTGAAAACTGTGCCAGAATCATATATGAATGACAGAAGAATACTATATATATAAAATGGTTCTTTTTATAAGTAATGTACAATGGGAATAGGAATGTTCACATTTTCTGTGATGTTTTTTTTCTGGTAAGTTTAAAATAAAATGCAACTGTAAAAAAAAAGTATATTTCAAAATATACACCTTATATTAAAATATACTTTTAAACTCAGATATTTGTTGGGGTGTTTTTTGTTGTTGCTGAAGAAGAGCAAGCTTGATGAAACCACAGTTTTACAGAAGTCTCAATTTTTATGCAAATTAATACACATTATTCTACTGTCTGCAAACATGAAAACTTAAAAGTTGCTTCAACAAGTAAATCTATAACATTTGAATAAATAGTATACTTAGAATGAAAGACACCTGAATCAGCTAATATCTGTAAACTGTATAGAAATATAAAGTTAAGATGTGTATAAAATCTAAATGAAATAATTAAAAATATAGAGAGAATTGAAATTCAATAACATACCTGCACCCCAAGTCATTCCCAAAACAGGTAACAACTTTAAGATTTGCATCATGCTTTACTTGCTCACTATGGTCACAAAACCCAACCAAGATTATCATTAGCTTAACTGTAAAGAATAGTGGAGGAGCCTTTTATAGTTTATGGCTCTGTGGTATCTTACAACACATATCAGTGACTCCTCCTTTCTGATGTACCCATCAACTGCAAAATTGTCTGTTCCCTGAGAGCATGAAATACTATATGTATCCAGAATATGTCAAGCATAATGATAAAAGAAATCAATATTTTGCAGCTTAGACTGCAAAAGTTTTATGGGACTTCCTACAAAATTTGTAAAAGTTTGTGATAAGTTCTAAGAACTCACTTCTTTAATATGCATGGAAATTACAATACAGTCGTGTCTGATGATGGGGTTAGGCCACAAGAGCAGCTTTAAAACTTTAGTAAGGATTCTTGAATTGTACTGGAGGGAGGAACATCAGGATTTTTAAGATACTGCTGCAAAAAAGACCACTCCCATTCATATAGAGCTGATTTATCATAGGGTAAAAGCAATCAGTCAGAATAACTTCGATTGGTTTGCAGTGATTTTTTTTTTTTTTATCTAAGAAGATGAAGTGGACCCAAACCCAAGTTCACCAGGTCAATGCATGCATAATCATTACATGTAACATGAATATGAAATGAAATACACTGGAAGCAGCAACTGTACAGTCATAAATTCTGTTGAACATTGAAAAGATTATCTTAAAACTAAATTAAAACATTTGGAGAGTATTGATCTTGATGTATAAATCCTAAGGTTTAATTAACCTACTTATCTCAAATATTCTTTAGTTTATGAAAAATTCTAATTGCAAGATACCTGAGCTAAAGAAGGTTGACATTACAATTGACCATTCACAGGGATTTAGAATTTTGTTCTACAGAGATGTCTAAAACATATACATAATTCTCCTCACTTATCATGGTCATGCTCTACAATATCATTTCTATTACTTATTTGGTCATTATTATCTCTGAAAAAAATTACCAGGCAAAAAACTTCAGATTTTAAATTTCAAGCTAAATAGTTTGATAAATAATGATATAGAACATGCTGTAACTGTAAGAGATTAAATAAAATTACTGTAATTTAAATGTTTTACCCCTCTCAGTGAAACTAATTTCACTAATTTTGTCATCAAAATCTTCAACTTCAAAATCATCAAGCAGATAATACCCTCAAAATCTCTTCTACTGTCATGGGTGCGGAAGTTGGGGTTGTGGACAATTACAACAGCAGATTAGACTGGAGGACCAAAACTGACGCTGTGTATAAGAAGGGGTTGAGCAGACTTTTTTTTTTAAAGAATTTCTGGAGGAACCTCAGATTTGTATGCATCAGGATGCTGTAAATGTTTTATCAGTCTGTTGTGGCTAGTGCCCTTTATAGTGCTGTGGTATGCTGTGGGAGCAGCATCAGTGTCAGGTATGCAGGCAAGATAAATAAAATCATCCACAAGGCTGAACACATAATTGGGGACAAACTTGACAGGCTGGAGACTGTGAGGGAGAACAGATCACTGAACAAACTCCTGCCAATCATGGAAAATCCATCTCACCCACTACATGATCCACTTTGCTGTCAAAAAGAACGGTTCAGGAAATCATTCCAACCATTCGCCATGGCACTGTACAATGACACACCTCTATTTAACAGATGATAATAATTACTATACTCACTGCAGTAACAGGCGGTTGCCTAGTTACGGGCTCCCGACCAGCGAGGGCGCTGTGGGAACCGTGTACATTAAATCAATAAAAGAAGAAGAAAGGCTGGGCTAGGTAACAGCAGCCATTACACAGCCAGAGCTAAGAAGCTAATGCTAAGGCTAAAAATAAATGACTTGTAAACCCGAATGCGGGATATGCCTATCCAATGCGCATGTGAGTATATATATGTATATATGGTTAAATAATGTTTGGTTGTGTAAAGCCCGCCGAGGCCTTTATGACACCCTTTGGTTACTGTGCACTTACGGTATCCCTCCTGCTGTGATTATGTTTTTTCTTTGCTTGTATTTTGTCTGGTGTTGTGAGTGTGTTCCCCGTGAGTTGACGTGTGTGACAGCTGTTCCTCCGGGGATAACTTCACCAGCGGCAGTGTGCGCGGTGAATAACAACCTACTGGCCTCTGAACAAGGCTTGTACTCCTTGACTTTAGTACAGCTTTTTACTGATTTTAATAGCTTACAAAATTTTATATGACATAAGGGAACAATCCTCTCCTGGCTCAGATGTTTTATAAGGTAAATATGACTTCTGTAATAATAGTAAAATTTTATATTCCACAAGGTTATGTTTTAGGCCTATATAGTGTATATTCAATGTGATGTTGTACAAAGGCCAAATGCCACAAAACCCAGACTGCATATACATACAGAGTTGTTGTTGTTAATTTTGGCTGCTCCTGTTGAGGGGTTGCCACAGATCAGCCACCACCTGATCCGCACAAAAACTTGGCACAGGTTTTACGCTGGATGCCCTTCCTGACGCAACCCTCCCATTTTAGCTCTCCCTTTAACAAACATAAATGCAAACATAAGGATCACCTTTAATGCTTAAAGGTGTTGAGCAATGCGTAAAGGATATAAGAGACTGGATGCTAATTAACTTCCTTCTGTTTAATCCTGATAAGACAGAAGTTCTAGTCATAGGACCGCAAAATTTTAGATCATACTGTAACTTTAGATGGCCTTTCTGTTCTATCTAGTGCAACAGTAAAAGACCTCGGTGTGATTATAGATTCAAGTCTGTCATTTGAAGCTCATGTAGACAATATCACCAGGATGGCATTCTTTGACCTCAGAAATATTGCCAAGTTAAGGAATGTCTTATGATCTGCCACGCCTACTTCGATCAAAGGATGTAGGCTGTTTGTCAGTACTGTGTATATCCAAATAGTGTTCGGGACTCAGACACAGTCTCAGTGATTAGGTCTAGGCTAAAAACCTATTTATTTATCCAAGTTTTTTTATTGTAAAGGAGCAGATCTGGGGACTTTGGTCTTCCCCACTCTCATTGATCACTCAGGTTTGTTGACAGAGAGGTGACTGGTTTTACATCTCAGGGAGCTGTGTCTGTGTTTCCTTCTGGCTCTCCCTTTTAGTTATGCTGTCATAGTTAGTCTTGCCGGAGTCCCTGCTTGCCCTCTACACTAAATTATAAATTATTTTACTGTGACCATACCTAACTGTCATCTCCCCTCGTCTGCTCTCCCCTTCTCTCTACACATGTCGTCCCTGAGCTGCCATTGATGACCTGCCAGACTCCCTCTGCCCTCTGGACCTGTCTGACTCATCCTGGTGCCCCGCTTCTGGTTGGAGATCTCGTCACATGGATGCCACGTGTGTCTCTTTGGGATGCGCCTGGTGTTTGCGGACGGTTTCATTCTATTATGAAGACTGTCCTGGCCTTGACTGATGTTGACCGCTATTTCTTTGAGCACTCGGCTGCAGTCACTCAATAGTTCAGGACTGGAATTTCCTACAAGTCTACCTGAGCCTCCAATAACTACCTGGACTCCATATTAACATCAATGAACATCTGTTAACAACTGTCTGCCACCTAACACACAGTATGAATGCAGATCAAATCCTGCTTTCTGTTCACCCAAATGAGGATGGGTTCCCTGTTGAGTCAGGTGACTCTCAAGGTTTCTTCCTATTGCCATCTCAGGGAGTTTTTCCTTGCCACTGTCGCCCTTGGCTTGCTCATCAGGACTATCTGACCATTTTGATTCATATAGATTCACATTCCATACAAACTTAAATAATTCTTTTGATTGTATAAAGCTTCTTTGCGACAATGACAATTGTTAAAAGCGCTATACAAATAAAACTGAATCGAATTGAATTGAATACTTGGATGAAAAATTCTTTGCAATCAATAACTGCCTGAAATCTAGAACGCATAGACCAAATGCTGAGTTTCTTCTCCTAAAACGCATTGCCAGGTCTTTACGGAAACTGACTTTCCGTAAAGCTGTTGCTTGTTTGTATGTCTTTCTGTCTTCAGTAAGTCAAAAAGCATTCTCTTTTGCTGGCATCACTAAATGGTGGACCGCAATAGAGATCCAGACTGAGTGACAGTTGTATCTGATGCTTTTCTGATAAATACAAATAATCAATATACCATTAAGCTAGCACATTTTTGGGTGTATGTGGCTATAGGCATCACTCGATGGAGCCTATCAACACAATAGTTTACTGTGTATAAACGGACTGGATGAAAGAAATAAAAATTAAAGCCTGACAGAGCATGGCTTATTCCAAGAAAAGGAAAGTAGAATATGAAAACTGAACCTTCACAGAAAAATGAACATAATATATTTGTTCTTCCTCTGGGAAGTTTAACCAGTTTGTCTCATATGTCCTGAAACCTGGCACAAATTAATGCACACAGACCCTGGAGGTGCAAGGCGACAGTGCCAACATCTGCTCCACAGTCCAGCAGTGTGAAAATGAAGATTCACTAAAGATTGTTCTTTGTACTCTACACAAATACAAGAAAATATACAAGGCCCTCAATGATCAAACTGTCCATATGTTTAACGTAGTTACTGAAAACTGGCAATAAAATTTATTGAAATGCTATGGAAATTTTAAACACCATTGATGCGGTTACATTGGAAGCCATGTATGTCTATGCCTCCACCATGTTTGACAGATGATGTGGTATGCTTTAGATCATGAGATGTTCCGTATTTTTTCCGCCAGTCTGGTGCAGGTTCATTTTGGTTTCATCAGTTTAATGAATATGGCAAAGTTTTTTGTACAAGTCCAAATCTTTCTGTTCTTGAAATAAGTGATTTACCTCTTGTTGTGAAGCATCTGCATTTACTTCGTAAAGCTGTAAATGCAATGACACATTTACCTGTCCAATAGTGCTAATAAAATCAGCAATTTTAGGTGTCTGTTACTTCAGACCACATGAGAGACACCAGCTTAATAAAATTGAGGAATATGAAAAAGACATTGGACACTGCATGCTTATTAACGTCCCACTACTTGCTTCTGCTTTCTGTTCACATTGTAACTTTGGATCGCCTTTCTGTTTCACCATGTGCATCAGTAAAAGACTTTGGGTGGTTATTAGTTCCAGCCTTTTATTTAAAGGTCATAGAGATAATAAATATTTCACTTGGATGACCTCCTGTTTGACCTCAGGAGAAATGCTAATGTAAAAAACATAATGTCACTGAATTTTCAGTTAGATGACTATGACATTTTTCAAACCGAAGTCCCGAAAAGTGACTTAATTGGTATCATCAATAAAGTGGACTTAATGTTTACTAAAATTTATTTGATGTTATACAGTTACACATCTGACCGCGTAGTACACAATTACAGAAGGGATTTAAATGTGATCGCACTCATATCACAAATGGATTCCCTTTTGAGTCTGGTTTTTCTCAAGGTTAAGTCTCCTGGAATAAGCTCCAGCCCTCGCAACCCTGTATACAGTGCTTTTTCACCATTTGTTTTAAGCAATCTCAGTTCCCTTTCAGCCGATTCACTTGGTACAACACATATTGCATGGGGTATCACACACTCTTGTGCCCACTGAAGACACCTTTATTTACCTTCATTCCAATTCCCATGTGCTCGGGAATTCTTCAAGCTTTCATGTCATGTGCGTTTTGTCACTAGCTTCAATGTCAAACCCTAAAATGGCAGGTCATGTTTGTAGAGAGAGTACTAGGGACAAATATGGTTACTCAATAGGAACCCTCTTGTCTCCAGGTTAACAGCACCAGCTTCACCTGCATCTGCTGACAAGAACCTTCTAGCCAAAGTTATTATCTGGGCAGATGTATGTCTTTAAGCCGGTCAAAACGTGTTTGGGTCAATGGAAAGCCAAGCAAAGCGAGTTTAAAAAAAAAAGTTGTTTTTTTTTGCATTTTGCAATATTTAGTGAAGACATAGCTCCATGGTACAGTAGCAAGAAGAAAAAGGAGCCACTTTTATTTTTGTTTTTAAAGCAGCCATTGCTAAGCGGCTAAGTGAGGTTTAATTTTTTATTTATTTAATTTTTTACTTTATTTACATGTCTTTTCTAAATGTTTTAATTGTTTTTTTATTCCAAGAAATTATTATAGTGTTGGAAATTGGTAATATTCGTAATATTTTTGGGTAGCTGGAACGGATTATCTGCATTTAAAGTGCACTAAAAGGAATCTTGCCTTAATTACCTACCTTTGGAATGGATTAAATGCGTACGCCGAAGTACCACTGTATATCAAGGCCCAATGTATTTTGATCTATTTCCCAAACAGTAGAGAACTAGTATATGTTCCAATCATGGACATGTCTTATTCAGTGTGTGTCTGATATACAGTACAGACCAAAAGTTTGGACACACCTTCTTATTCAGCCTGCAGTGCTTCCTTCTCCACTCACATGCTGTGGAGTTAACTCTAAAGCTGTTGCCTATAGCGACCTCCAGCGTTTTGCATGTGCAACTGCACAGCGCACAGGACTGAAATGCTGTTTAAAAATCAGCGCCAATGTGATGCCTTTTATAAAGCTTTCCCATCAGTGTTTTCCCTTTGTGTGTTTCAGTGATCAAATCAAAATCACAAAATCTTAAGGCTCTTCAGAGGCTCCAAGTATCTGATGGGAACACCAATTTGCCGCTGATGGGCCCTTGAGCAAGGCCCTTAACCCTGTGTGATCCAGGGGTTCTGTATAACGACTGACCCTGTCCCTGTCTCATAAAAAAAAGCTGGTGTATGCAAAGAATAAAGAATCTTGCTGTGCAGTAATGTATACAGTACAGCCCAAAAGTTTGGACACACCTTCATTCAAAGAGTTTTCTTTATTGTGTTCTTTAGCCCAAACAAGTCTCTTCTGCTTGTTGCCTGTCCTTAGCAGTGGTTTCCTAGCAGATATTCTACCATGAAGGCCTGATTCACACAGTCTCCTCTTAACAGTTGTTCTAGTGATGTATCTGCTGCTAGATCTCTGTGTGGCATTGACCTGCTCTCTGATCTGAGGCTGCGATAACCTGAGATTTCTGAGGCTGGTGACTCGGATGAACTTATCCTCCGCAGCCGAGGTGACTCTTGTTCTTCCTTTCCTGGGGCAGTCCGCATGTGAGCCAGTTTCTTTATAGCGCTTGATGGTTTTTGTGATTGCACTTGGGGACACTTTCAAAGTTTCCCCAATTTATCCCAATAATAATAATAATAATTATTATTATTATTATTATTAGTGGTGCTTGCGAAGCACTACTATTGTTATCTCACAGGCTTATTATTATCCTCCCCGCCCTTTTTTTTCTTCCGTGCAAAAGTTTGCCGTGTACAGTAACTAGTCCCGCACCATTTGTCGTAGACCCATGAATGAGGTGTCAAATCGTGCGGCTTATTCGGGAATGTGGTGCTATGACTTTTCTAAGTGGGCAATTACCGCCCCAAAAAGTCCCATAGATTTAACATTGAGACCAACTTTGACGGATTGTAGCACAGAGTGAGAATCTGGTAAAAATCTCAAATTCACCACATTTGAAAAGGCTTGCAAGCCCTGACAAAACATACCCTGCAAGAGGGTATAAGTTTTGCCCCTGGGGCAGAAAAGGTGCCCAAATGTGCCCCATTGACATATAATGCAGCTTTTGGCGCATAACTACTACAGTGTCATTTGTCGTACACCCATGAAACAGGTGTCAAATCGTCCGGCTTATTCAGGATTGGGCTGATAACACTTTTCTGAGAGGCGGGCAGTAAATTGGGCAATTAATCTCCCCCAAAAGTCCCATAGACTTAACATTGATACCAACTGATGGATTCTAGTGCAGAGTGAGAATTTGATAAAAATCTCAAGTTTACCACATTTGAAGAGGCTTGCAAGCTGTGTCAGACATACCCCGTAAGATGGTATAGGTTTCACCCCCGGGGCGCCCAAATTTGCCCAAATTTGCCCCATTGACTTATAATGGGGATTTTGGTGTGTAACTTTTCCTATACTGTTGTAACAATTCCTATTCCCCTATGGGTCGCAGACCCATGAAAGAGGTGACAAATTGTGCGGTTCATTTGGGAATGTGGTTTTTATGACTCTTGTAAAGAGGTGGAGGATAAATTGTATCACCCTAAAAATCCCATAGGTTTAATATTGAGAATTTTTTTACAGTTTCTGGCAAAGAGCGAGAATTTTGTAGGAAGATCAAATTGACCACATTTGAAGAGCTATGTCAGAACATACCCAGCAGTAACTTCTATAGGAACATTGAAAGTGAATTTAACTGTGGATCCCACTGTCGTAGAGACTTGGGGGAGGGCTCATTAAAATTACACAACAATTTTGATTTTAATTTAAACAAGAAATGACGTTATATAGGCTAGTAATGTGTAAAATATTAATAAATCCCAGTACACCTTTAATCAATTATTATTAATAGTAAATAAATTATTTACAAATTATACAAGTTTCAATAGTATGTTTTATAATGTTATCAGTTTTTGTTTCAATAAATATTCAATATTTACTGTCCATAGTGTGAAATTTCCACAGCAGAAGTAACAGGTATCCAAGGTGCTTATGTTACCACGGTAGAGAACAGAGGACGTGATGTCTGCAATGGTGACTTCGCAGGGTGTCCCGAATGGTGGAGTTTTGTTGAGGGAGGGGCAGGGAGCACCCTGTGAAGTACTTCAGAATGGAACGCAGCTTCTTTTTCATTCCCTTTTCCCACTGAACACCTGTTGTTCACTCTTTCCCTAACGTTCACAGTTCCCGTTAAACCGAACATTTTCACTCTATGCAGTTTGGAATCACACTTAACATGGGTGATCACCCAGTGTAGTAGACATCGCTGGATACTTCAATGCACCTATAGTTAGAGGACAGAGCACACCTGCAGGTGAAAGTGTGTCACTGTGATGGCGGAGGCCATTGTAATATTTTCACTACTGGAACTGTAGCCAAAGTGGTATGGAGACGTGTTGGAATTCTGTTTATTAAAAATCATCAAAAGAACGAAGTGAACTAAATGACTCAAAAATAGATTTGTTCATTTTGATGAAAGAGATTCAAAGAATCGAGTGACTAAAATGATCCAAACTTCCCATCACTACCACAAACAAGCTGCAGTAAAAGTCTGGCAAAGCATCTTATCAACTTGAATCATGATTTTTCTGGTTTTAAGGCTCTCAACAATCTGCTGATTCACAAACTATTGCTCCCAAATACTGTATGTATATGCAAGATTTTTTATAACCATAACTAACCACTGTAGGTCTATTCTTCACATATATAATCTGTATATTTACTACACTTACTTTATATCTGGTTTCAAGAGGATATACGTTTTACAAATGCAAGCAGTGTTGGGTAATATATTACAAAGTAGTAATTTACTGTAATTAATTGTATATTCATTTGTAATGGAGTTACGCAATTCATTACTTTTCCTAAATTCAATGTTTACACTGCAGTTAATAATCAAGGAACTTGCTTCAAATAGCTTCTTTAATTATCTGCATATCTGACTACTTGGTAAATTGATTTTCCTCACCAAAATGGGCTGTAGGATGCAACACTTCAGCAGTGAGAAGGACTTCCTTGCTTTAGATGAGAATATAACTTCTCTTAAATTTGACACTGTGGTGACTGAATATTTAAAGTCAGATGGAGATCCTGAACCAAGCAGGAAAGTTTATATCCATGGAATCAGCATAAAGACTGTTCACTTACAGAGAAGCATGCCAGGGCAGTGAAGAGCCCTCTGGACCTGTTTGACTCATCCTGGTGTCCCGCTTGTTGCATGGATGCCCCGTGTGGTCTGCCTGGGATGCGAATTGTGTCTGGGGACTGTTCCACTTTAACATGAACACGGTCCTGGCCTCTGTTGCACTCATGACTGCAGTTTCTCGATAGTTCAGTACTGGAGTTTCCTATAGTCTACCTGAGCCTCCAATAATAAACTGGAATCCATATTAACCTAAACATATCTCCTATTATATTGAACTTCCAGTCTCACACAGTATGACTGCAAATCAATCCCTGCTATCCGTTTTTACCCAAATGAGGATGGGTTCCCTGTTGAGTCTGGTTTCTCTCAAGGTTTCTTCCTACTGCCATCTCAGTTTTTCCTTGCCACTGTTGTCGTCGTCCTCAGCTTGCTCATCAGGGACAATCTTATCATTTTGACTCATACACATTCACATTTAATACAAACTTAATTCTTTAGATTGTGTAAAGCTGCTTTGCAAAAATGTAAATTGTTAAAAGCATTATATACATAAAATTTAACTGAATTGAAGAGCTAATTCCAAGGAGCAATAGTTTACAAGCGATTAGAGAAACTCCTCCTCATGAGGTATAACCATTGCTTGAACATGTCAAATAACCTAGACTAATCTAGTATAAATACATGCTCTGGTGACAAAGCAAATCGATTGTACTTTTGGCCTGTAAAATGCAGTTGTTTCGCAATTTTGTTTTAAGTTGGACACCATCTAAGGTTGTTCATTTTTATGAGTAACAACCTCAGAACTGATTACTGGACATGTATTTAATATGTTTAAGTAATAAACACACATTAACATAAAGTATAGGATATTCCAAAAAAGAAAAAAACATCTACATAAATATCACATATATATAATTTTTGTTTACCTGGTGATGATAGCCTGACATACAGTATTTTGCAGTAAGTAAACAAACGTTATCCTTATCTCCATTGTGAGGCCAGATGATGCGCTTGAGAAGCTATATTGCTATATTAGAAGCAAAAACAAAAAGGTCAGTGACTAAATCAAGTTGCCCTGAAGCATTATTTACACACATACATATGTTCAGCATCATTATATCTACCTTTGTAATAAATATATACAATGGTGGCCAAACGTATTGAGACAAAAGCTAAAGTCACATTTTTCATGACAATCTCAAACATTTAAATAATGACAATACAAAAAAAAAAAAAAAAACTAATTATTTTTAAGCAAATAAACTGCCATACAACTATCAGTATTTAGTATGAATTCATTTTCTTCTAAACCTGAAGATTTCGTGCAGAGGTGGACACCACAGGTTCAGAAAGTAAAAGTCCTGTCACTTATTGGTTCCATCAATTAACTAATGTAGCTGATTTTAATTTACATTTAGGCAATTGGGAGGCACCCTTAAGCAGAGCGACTTACATTTTATCTTGTTATCCATTTGAGCAGTTGAGGGTTAAGGGCTTTGCTCAAGGGCCCAACAGGGGGAACTTGGTGGATTTGAACTTCCGTGCTGTAATCCAATGCATTAATCACTGAGCTACTCCTAATTAACTTGACTCTACACCCAGATCCGAACTAATTGGTGACGTCAACTGCTCTATACATAGGGAGAATTAATAAATGGCGTATGCTATCTTAATACTTTTGCCGACCACTGTGTCTCTCTCTCTCTCTCTCTCTCTCTCTCTCTCGTGTGTGTGTTTGTGTAACAAACATCAGTCTGGGTCTCATGCTAGCAATCTCAACTTATCTAAACTTTGACTAAGTCATTTTTTATCACTGGCCGGGCGCTGCCCTCTGCCGTCACAGTGAAGTACTTTCTCCTGCAGGTGTGTTCTGTCTTATAGCTAAACGTCATTCGAAGATGCCCACTTTCCTGGGTCACGTGACTAACGGATGGATTCCATTCTGGCTTGATTGCTTTTCCTGTATTGAATTTTAAATTAAATGTAGATTGAAAAGTCTTTGAAATTTCACAGCTTGAAATGGACTATTGAGAATTTCATGACAATCAGAGCACAAAAATTAAAAGATATTGCAAGTAAAATATTTCAGCTTAATTCAGTAGTGTTTACATTTCAAAACTAACTATTCAACAGTGATTACATTTCAAATATGTTTTTCAAAGCCTGATATAATTCAAATTACTTACTGGCCATAAGTAGTCTTCTTCTTTGTTGTTTAACTGCGGTCTCATTTTTCCTCATCTTCCCAGCCTCTTAATACCGATTTTCCAGACCAGCCTTCCTTAAAACATCTAATGCACCCTTCCTGATCTGTACTTGACTTGTTCTATGTCTTGAACACATCATCTGCTTTATCCTATACTGTACCTCAACACACTCTTTCTTCTTGACACGTTTCCTCTCAGTACGACTCAGCATCGAGTTGGAGTTCTGTAGGTTGCATCGCTGCCACCTATAGATCACTCTCCTCACCTTCCCAGTCCTTTAAAGTTGACTTTTCAGTCCAGTGATCCTCAAAAACAATAAATGCTTCTTTCCCTGATCAATGACTCCCCATTCTAAAAGACTATTAACCTTGATTTCTACTTTCCCTAGCTCTTGGGGATGTGCCACCATATCTAGCCTCTCCTGCATATATTTCTTCTTCTTTTTCTTTGTTGTTTAATGGCGGTTGGAATACAGTAGGTTGGTTACATTAATAGCGGCTGTTTCATTCTCCCTAATCTTTCCGGCCTCTTACAGCCGATTTTCCAGACCAGCCTTCGGTAAAACATCTTACACATCTTTCCCTGAACTTGTCTTGACTTGTTCTGTGTCTTGAACTCTTTTTCTGCTTTATTCAGTACTTGCGCACACTCTTTCTTCTCAATTTTTTTTTTCAGTCAGTACCACTCAGCATCTGTAGAAGGAGTTCCATAGGTTACATTACCACCGCATATAAATATCTCTCTCCTCCATTTTCTTCATATATTTTCTTCATACACAAGATGCACTTAACTCATATAGCCACACTTTATAACCCTGGTAAGCTCAACAGCATCTCAGAATGTGCAGTGCACTAAATCTTGGGGAAAATAGGCAACAACAGAAAAAACGTACTGTGATGTGTTTTTGATAGTCGCTCTACATAAGAGTATCTGCCAATTACTGTACGTATTAAAAAAAACTGGAATCTGTAGATTTAGTAAACATGTATAAGAATCAGATTATAATTTTTTACAAAATCATACACGATTAAAACAGAAACCGAGTATGCATCTTTATTTAAAAATAAATCGCTCTGATTGGTAAATCGACGAAATAATTTACCCTAATTTGGCCTCTAAATAAGGAGCGTTACATCACGCGCGAGGCTCGCGCCAGGTTTAGACACTGACGTAGAGCCGCAGAGCGCGCGAGAAGGAGGGCTGAAGCGGGGCGGGAAGAGGAGAATGGGAGGGGTTAAAGGGGGTCCCGTCGGCAGCAGCGCAGACAGCGAGGAACAGCTGCAGAGTGGTGCGGTGCTCCTTCACCCAGTTTACAGCAACTAAAGAAAACCCTCAGCGTATTTAAATTTTCACTCGTGTCGTAAATTAAACTACCGCATTAAACATGGTTGACCGTGAACAGCTGGTTCAAAAAGCTCGACTAGCTGAGCAGGCGGAGAGATATGACGATATGGCAGCAGCCATGAAGTCGGTGAGTCTCCCTGTTTCATTTCTGATGGCACCGATCATTTGTCTTTTCTGTCCTTTTTAAATCGTCAAATACATAACCCCGTCGCATGTAAACGCTGCAAAAATATCTGTGTGATGCTCAGCTATAAAATGGACAGAGAATACTCCAGAATACTAGACTGTCCTCGTCTATAGGATATGGCATTTTCAAGGATAGCCGAATAAATGTTTGTCTTTCTGTATGAGTTTTTCATCTGATTATTAGAGCAGTAGCGCGGGATGGTGTGTATCAGTATGTGTTATATCAGGGTGTATTATATCAGCTGCTTGGGCGGTGCCTCGTGTCTTCTAGCTTACTGTCAAATGAATGAAGAAACACAGGGACACAAAATGCAACCAAATGTCCTCTACAGAGACATCTTAAACCTTTCAAACGATGTTTGTCCATATAAATCGCTTGACTCTGCGCCTTGACTGATAGTTCATTCATTCATTCATTCATTTTCATCAAAGGCTCTACATCTGAAGAAGACAGAATATGCAAAGACAAATATTATACACATTTTTGTCATTTAAATTATTGTGACTAAATTGGCATGGCCATAATGATAATCTTCACCAATGTTGCATTTATGTCTTTGTGTGTGTGTGTGCTTCATTTTTCCTAAATGTGCCTTTTCTCTATAAGCCAGTGTCAAAGGCGGTAGAAATCCTTCTCGAACCTTCCGTGGCTGTCATATTGCAGTGGGGCCCATCATTACTTCCTTTCTTACACCCTTACTTGTTCACATTTCAGCTGTAGTAATTATTTTGTCAGTATATTCTCATATATATTTTATTAAATATATTATACATATTATATTTTATATGTTCCATGATGTTCTGTAAACAGTACACTTTATTTGTATAAATGAACAACTAGAATTATTAGAGAGTTTTTTGACACAGTTTAAGCCAAATTAAGCCATTTTCACAAAAGAGGAATTTAGATGGTGTGATCTGCATCTGTCAGTGCCTTAGACACATATTTTTTAATCTAATCATTGCGCACACACCGAGGAGATGACCCTCCCCACCTCTGCCTTATACAGCTGACATCATTTCTTTTTAGCCATAGTATGTTCCTTCTTCCTTCCTTCGATTTAGCATATCTACATGTCTGTTAAACTGGTGTAATTATGAAGAAATCTAGTTTTATGATGTACTTTTACATGTAAAACATACATGTGCTTTTAAAAGCAAGCATGTTTGTTAAAGTTCACTGAATAATAACAGTATCTGCTTACGTTGTGTGCCTGTGCCGTTTAACCTATTTTATAATTTAATTAAGTATTTCTTTTGTAAACAGAATTAACTTTAAACAATTTTTTGTTGTATTTGAAATCACATATATTTGTATGAACCTTTAAACAACCTTTAGGTTGTTCTAGGCCATGTTATTTTTTTTTCCAGATATTTGCAGGTAAGTTAGTAGGTCTCAATTCCGTGTAGATTTATATCTTTTCCTAAAGCGTTAGTACAATAACTACAATAATAAGTACAATAACTACAAATATTTTAGGCAGGAAGATATTGAAGAATGATTTTGTGTACTGTGATATCTATCTCAGCTGCTAATTTTCAGATTTCTAGCTTGCTTGTTGTTTTTTCCAGCAGAGTAACACAGGCGGCCAATCAAATTCTACCCTCCCTTTAACTACCTTAAATCCACTTAAGTCCATCATGGACACAAAACTACCATGCAGCCGATGTTCAGCCAAACAAAGCTATAACTATTATGTAAAAAGATACCCATGTAGGTATAACCATGTTCTAAAATTTTTTAGTATTATTTTAGCAATAGGACAATATTCATTGATGCTGTCTTACCTTTAAAATTTTATAAGTTACAACGTTAGCATGTCCAGTATGTAACTGCCCATTTGTTTATTTGTTCATTTAAAATAAATTCGCTTGACCCATATTTGAAAGTATAATTACTTATTTGCATTTAATGTTTTAATTTAAAAAATTGCTAAATGTAAAAAAGATAGTTGATCAAACAAATTGAATGCTGCTGTCTCATGCTATGAACAGGATGTGAAATTGTCATTTTGTACAACCTGTAAAACATGGAAGGATAGTGCTGAAACGTGGTCAGAAAAAATTAAGTATGAGCATGATTGAAAATTACTCAAATGCTTGGTGAAGCTGCTGACAATATTCACAGTAGAGATCACATCTATGTTTAATAGTGAAAGGATCACACACATTGTGATGAGAACTCACAGGATTGGAACTAAACATCTGTAAGGCAAAAAGAAAACCACTTGAAAGTGAGACTAATCAGAACAAATGCTTCATTTTACAAAGAAGCATAAACATGGGACTGTGGAGCAATAGATAAAGTCTGGGTAAAGTAGTGCATACATACTTAACATACATACATACATACAGGGGTTGAACAATGAAACTAACGCCTACACTACAATAATTCATTAGAGCATCAATTCGTCTTGGGAATGACAGTCCTGTACAGTGGCCAGAGGGATTTTGAGTCATTCTTCTTGCAGAATAGTGGCCAGGTCACTACGTGATGCTGGTGGAGGAAAACTTTTACTGACTTGCTCATCCAAAACACCCCAAAGTGACTCAATAATATTTAGATCTGGTGACTGTGCAGGCCATGGGAGATGTTCAACTTCACTTTCATGTTCATCAAACCACTTTGTCACCAGTCTTGCTGTGTGTATTGGTGCATTATCTTCCTGATACATGGCACTGCCTTCAGGATACAATGTTTGAACGGTAGTCCTTGGCTGTGACGCGCACAAGTATTGGGCCTGGGGAATGCCATGATATTGCAGCCCAAACCATCGCTGATCCACCCCCATGCTTCACTCTGGGCTTGCAACAGTCTGGGTGGTACGCATGTTTGAGGCTTTTCTAAACTGTAAGTCTCACGGATTTAGTAAAGACAGTGAAGGTGGACTCAACAATACCATAATTAAGTTTGCAGATTACACAACCTTGATTGGCCTCATCAATGACAACGATGAGACTAACCACAGGGCAGAGGTTAAGCACTTGGCCGAGTGGTGTGCTGACAATCATTTGCTCCTGAACACCAGTAAGACCAAGGAGCTCAATGTGGAGAATAGGTAACACACAGTCCCCTGTCTACATCAACGGGACAATGGTCGAACGTTTTACAAACTGCAAGTTCCTGGGGATACACATTTCTGAGGACTTAACTTGGTTCACTAATATCTCCAGTTTCCTCAAGAAAGCTTCCCAGCGCCTCTTCTTCCTGAGATTACTGAGGAAGAATCACCTTTCTAAGGACATAATGAACAATTTCTACCGTTGTGCAGTAGAGAGCATCCTAACCATCTGTATTACAGTCTGGTACCTGCTCTGTCTCGGACCGTAAATCCATCCAAAGGGTGGTGAAAACTGCCCAGTGTATCATTGGTACCCCACTTCCTGTCATTGAGGAAGTCTACAAGAAGAGGTGTCTGTGTAGGGCACGAAGCATCGTGAAGGACACCTCTCACCCTGCACATAAATTGTTTTCTTTCCTTCTCTCTGGAAAAAAGTTCAGATGCTTAAAAGCCAAGAGCAGCAGGCTGAGGAACAGTTTTTACCCCACAGTGGTTACATTATTGAACACAACTTCACTAACCCCTTACATGGACGGTACCACCATCACTGATAACCCAACATTCCTGTATAATACCTCTGTAAATACTCCCTGTACATTAATTTGTATAGTCTGCAGATAGACTGTATACTATATGTATATTCATATATGTAGATCTGTGAGTATAGGTATACTCTCTGCATTTCCATCTAGCTGTTACTCATATTTATTCATAAGTATATTCATACTATTGCACATACTGTAAATTCACCTATATATAGTTTCTGTATATCTTTATTCCACATATTTATATTTAGACATATCTGTAGATTTACAATTATTCTGTATCATGAATATACAGTGTAATGTACAGATTAATATAGATTAATGTACACACACACACATACACACACACACACACACACACATATACATACTCACCTAAAGGATTATTAGGAACACCTGTTCATTTTCTCATTAATGCAATTATCTAATCAACCAATCACATGGCAGTTGCTTCAATTTAGGGGTGTGGTCCTGGTCAAGACAATCTCCTGAACTCCAAACTGAATGTCAGAATGGGAAAGCAAGGTGATTTAAGCAATTTTGAGCGTGGCATGGTTGTTGGTGCCAGACGGGCCAGACTGAGTATTTCACAATCTGCTCAGTTACTGGGATTTTCTCGCACAACCATTTCTAGGGTTTACAAAGAATGGTGTGAAGGGAAAAACGTCCAGTATGCGGTAGTCCTGTGGGCGAAAAGGCCTTGTTGATGCTAGAGGTCAGAGGAGAATGGGCCAACTGATTCAAGCTGATAGAAGAGCAACTTTGACTGAAATAATCACTTGTTACAACCGAGGTATGCAGCAAAGCATTTGTGAATCCACAACACGCACAACCTTGAGGCAGATGGGCTACAACAGCAGAAAAGCCCACCGGGTACCACTCATCTCCACTACAAATAGGAAAAAGAGGCTACAATTTGCACGAGCTCACCAAAATGTTGCCTGGTCTGATGAGTCTTGATTTCTGTTGAGACATTCAAATGGTAGTCAGAATTTGGCGTAAACAGAATGAGAACATGGATCCATCATGCCTTGTTACCACTGTGCAGGCTGCTGCTGGTGGTGTAATGGTGTGGGGGATCTTTTCTTGGCACACTTTAGGCCCCTTAATGCCAATTGGGCATCGTTTAAATGCCATGGCCTACCTGAGCATTGTTTCTGACCATGTCCATCCCTTTATGACCACCATGTACCCATCCTCTGATGTCTACTTCCAGCAGGATAATGCACCAGAAACCTTATCTGATCCTAGCGGGTCTTAGTATCAGGCAAACAACCTCAGACAAACAACCACATACACACGTGGACAAAATTGTTGGTACCCTTCGGTCAATGAAAGAAAAACTCATAAAGTCACATAAATAACTTTAATCTGACAAAAGTAATATTTATAACAATTCTATGAATGTTAACCAATGAAAGTCAGACATTGCTTTTCAACCATGCTTCAACAGAATTATTTTAAAAAATAAACTCATGGAACAGGCCTGGACAAAAATTATGGTACCCCTAGAAAATACTGAAAATAATGTGACCAAAGGGACATGTTAATTCAAGGTGTGTCCACTAATTAGCATCACAGGTGTCTACAATCTTGTAATCAGTCAGTGGGCCTATATATAGGGCTCCAGGTAGTCACTGTGTTGTTTGGTGACATGGTATGTACCACACTCAACAGACCAGAGGAAGCGAAGGAAAGAGTTGTCTCAGGAGATTCAAAAGAAAATTATAGACAAGCATGTTAAAGGTAAAGGCTATAAGACCATTTCCAAGCAGCTAGATGTTCCTGTGACTACAGTTGCACATATTATTCAGAAATTTAAGATCCATGGGACTGTAGCCAATCTCCCTGGACAAATCAAAGAGACGGATAATCCCAATGGTAACAAAAGAGCCCAGAAAGACTTCTAAAGAGATCCAAGGTGAACTTCATGCTCAAGGAACATCAGTGTCGGATCGCACCATCCGTCGTTGTTTGAGCCAAAGTGGACTACATGGGAGACGACCAAGGAGGACACCATTGTTGAAAACAAATCATAAAAAAGCCAGACTGGAATATGCCAAACTACATGTTGACAAGCCAAAAAGCTGTCCTATGGACAGATGAGACAAAAATGGAACTTTTTGCCAAGGCACATCAGCTCTATGTTCACAGACGGAAAAATGAAGGATATCAAGAAAAGAACACTGTCCCTACTGTGAAACATGGAGGAGGCTCTGTTATGTTCTGGGGCTGCTTTGCTGCATCTGGCACAGGGTGTCTTGAATCTGTGCAGGGTACAATGAAATCTCAAGACTATCAAGGGATTCTTGAGAGAAATGTGCTGGCCAGTGTCAGAAAGCTGGGTCTCAGTCGCAGGTCATGGGTCTTGCAACATGACAATGACCCAAAACACACAGCTAAAAACACCCAAGAATGGCTAAGAGGAAAACATTGGACTATTCTAAAGCGGCCTTCTATGAGCCCTGACCTCAATCCTATTGAGCATCTTTGGAAAGAGCTGAAACATGCTGTCTGGAAAAGGCACCCTTCAAACCGGAAACAACTGGAGCAGCTTGCTCATGAGAAGTGGGCCAAAATACCTGCAGAGATGTGCAGAAGTCTCATTGACAGTTACAGGATTCGTTTGATTGCAGTGATTGCCTCAAAAGGTTGTGCAACAAACTATTAAGTTAGGGGTACCATCATTTTTGTCCAGGCCTGTTCCATGAACTTCAATGAGTTCTTTTTTTTTTTTTTTATAATTCCGTTGAAGCATGGTTGAAAAGCAATGTCTGACTTTCATTTTTTAACATTCATAGAATTCTTATTTATTATTACTTTTGTCAGATTAAAGTTATTTCTGTGACCATTGTGAGTTTTTCTTTCTTTGACCGAAGGGTACCAACAGTTTTGTCCACGTGTGTATAAGGTTTTTGACTGTGCCCATATTTATTTAACAAAAAATGAAGCAAAAATAAAACATGTTAACTCGCGGATGCTTGCGGACCATGCAGAACTTCGCGGAACGTCAGCGGGCAATCGGGTTGGCTCACGGTGCCTAACACCGCATCTCACTGCAAGTCAAACCGCATAGTTGAGATAGGGGTATGAATGGTCTGTTTCTGTATTATGCCTAATTTTTATAAAATTAGGCATGATACCCTATAATGCAAAAGTGACTTGCAATTCATAATTGCAGTTGTGCACTAATTGATTGATTGTACTTGCACAGTAATAATAGTAGAGTAAGCATGGCTAGTCCTATCTGATTAATCATTCTTAAAAGTATTGAAAAGCAAGTTTTGTGTCTTTGCTGGCTACATTTACCATGATTATATTCTTACGCTACTTGGTCAGTTCGTCACTCTCAGTTTCCTAGGACAACGCAATTTTATCGCTTTTGCAATTTAATCTGTTGGTTGGCCATGTTTTTACTTTTTCTCACTGTTATTTAGGTAAACAAATATAGAAAATACAAATTTAGCAAAATCTCACGAATACCTGTATTTTGTGAGAGCACTGTGTTTTCATCCATTCATTAGTATCGATATAGTTGCGCTCGGCAGGTGTTAGTTTACGGGAAAAGAAGGTGCAGGGGTAGAGTTTCTTGGGGTGGCCCTGGCGTTGTGACAGCAACGCTCCTATACCCACTTCCGATGCATCGACCTCCACGACAAAGGGCTTCTCTGGATTAGGTATTTTTAACATAGGCGCGGTGGTAAACGCTCTTTTAAGTCGCTGGAACGCCATGCGCGCTTCTGGTGAAAATGCGGGTAGCAGTTAATAATAAATTAGGAGATAAATTCAATGGGCGAATCAATTAATTGTTTGCCATCCAGAGCTTTCACTGTGATCGGACACGGAAGCTTCGACACGGGAGCTCGCAGCGAGGAAAGGATAGATGTGGAGATGAAATTTCCGGCCGAACCCAAATTCAAATCAAATTCAAATTCAAATTTTGTCACATACACAGTCATACACAGTACGATATGCAGTGAAATGCTTATACGACCGCTCCGTGACCTTAAATATTTTTACAAATGGAACCTATAAAACAGATTCCATCAAAGTTACAAAAAAAAAATATATATATATATATAAAATCTGAAGTATAATGTAATGTAATATATTACAACTATAGTCTGTGAAAAACTTGAGGTAGTATTTTAATGAGATGAGGAGGGGTGTGAAAAGAAGTCCTTGAAGTGTGCAAATGTGCATATGTGCATATATGTGCAATGTGCATTGACATAATTGTCCGTTCTGTGTGTGCAAGAAAATGCAGAGGTGTTTTGTCCAGTGTATTGGTTTGATTGAGAGACCGTATCGCCTGCGGGAAGAAGCTCCTTCTCAGTCTCTCTGTATTGGCCTTCAGGGAGCGGAAGCGCTTGCCAGACCGCAACAGAAAGAACAGTCCATTGCTGGGGTGGCTGAGGTCCTTCTTGATCTTCCTGGCCTTGGTCCAGCACCGCTTGCTGTAGACAGAGTGCAGGTCAGGGAGCTCAGTTCGGATGATGCGCTCAGCTGATCGCACCAACCTCTGTAGGGCTCGTCTGTCCTGCATGGTGCTGTTTCCGAACCAGGATGCGATGTTTCCCGTCAGGATGCTCTCTATGGTGCAGGAGTAAAAGTTCCTGAGCACCTTAGAGGGCAGTCTAAAGTCTCTCAGGCGTCTGAGGTGGTAGAGACGCTGTCGGGCCTTTTTCACCACGGTGTTGATGTGACAGGACCATGATAGGTCCTGCGTGATGTGAACACCGAGGTACTTGAAGCAGTCCACTCTCTCCACTGGGCTCTCGTTGATGACGGGGGTCTGGTAGTTCCTCTCCTGCTTAGTGCTGAAGTCCACTATCAGCTCCTTTGTCTTACTGACATTTAGAAGAAGGTTGTTCCTCTGGCACCAGTTCTCCAGATTTCCAATCTCCTTCAGGTAGGCCGTCTCGTCGTTGTCAGAGATCAGGCCCACCACGACGGTGTCGTCAGCAAACTTAATGATGGTGGTGGAGCTGGTAGTGGCCGCACAGTCATGTGTGTACAGAGAGTACAGCAGGGGGCTGTGGGGCTCCAGTGCTGAGAGTGAGAGAGGCTGAGATGTGTCCACCCATCCTTACTGCCTGTGGTCTCCCAGTTAGGAAATTAGAGATCCACTGGCACAGAGATGAGCTGAGTCCCAGGTGCTCCAGCTTGGTGGTGAGTGTGGAGGGAATTATGGTATTAAATGCTGAGCTGTAGTCGATGAAAAGCATTTTAACATAATTCCCCCTTCTAGTGTCCAGGTGAGTGAGTGTTGTGTGGAGGAGATGAGAGATGGCATAATCTGTGGAACGGTTCGGGCGGTATGCAAACTGTAGTGGGTCTAGAGTGTTGGGTAGTGAAGAGATGATGAAGTCTCTGACCAGCCGTTCAAAGCACTTCATCACCACTGATGTGAGGGCTACAGGTCGATAGTCATTGAGGGAAGCAGGATGTGGTTTCTTCAGAACAGGAACAATGATGGACTCTTTGAAGCATGTGGGGATCACCGACTGAGATAAGGAGAGGTTGAATATCTCTGTGAACACAGGAGCAAGCTGGTCTGCGCAGGCTCTGAGGACTCTACCTGAGATGCCGTCTGGTCCTGCTGCTTTCCTGATGTTCACTCTCTTGAAGGCTCTCCTCACATCATGCTCGGAGATGATGAACGCGTTTCGGGTGCTGGCAGTGACTTCCTCTCTGCAGCCGTTAGCGCCGCTAGCATTAGCAACGCTAGCGTCTTTAGCTGCAGCCTCGAAGCGAGCATAAAAGGTGTTCAGCTCGTCTGCCAGAGTCATGTCCGCGTTCGTCATACCGGATGTTGGTGCTTTATAATCCGTTATTGTCCTTAGTCCCTGCCACAGGCTCCTAGAGTCACTCTGTTGGAGTTGTGACTCTAGTTTCCTTCCGTAGCGCTGCTTCGCCTCTTTAACCACCTTCCGGACGTTATAGGACGCAGCCTTGTACTGGTTCATGTCCCCCGATGCAAGTCCCGCATTGTAGGCAGCGGCGCGAGATCTCCTACGGCTTCTGATTGGGAAACGTTCTGATGGGCGTTTTCTGTACGGTATCATCCGCTAGTTTCCCGACGAATCCCACAACCGCTTCCGTAAACATGCTGACGTCATCGGAGCTGTTTCGGAACATGTCCCAGTCTGCGTCATCGAGTGCGTCCTGAAGCGCGGCCACCGATTGGTCCGTCCAGCGCGCGACTTCCCTCTGAACCGGAAGTTCCTGTTTAAGCCTTTGTTTATATTTTGGCATGAGGAAGATGGCGGCATGGTCGGATTTACCAAACGGTGGACGAGATTGTGCCTTGTAACCGTCCTTAACTGATGTGCAACAGTGGTCCAGTGTCCTTTCGCCCCTGGTTGGGCAGGTGATGTGCTGATAAAAGTTTGGCGCTGCACGTTTGAGGTTGGCACTGTTAAAATCCCCCGCCACAATGAGCGCAGCGTCCCGGTGTTGGGTCTGGTGCTGTGAGAGTGCCTCATGCAGCTCACATAAGGCAGTGTCCGTGTCCGCTTGTGGTGGAATATAAACAGCGCTGATTTATGACCGATGTAAACTCCCGAGGAAGATAAAAAGGACAACACTTGATAGTCAATAGTTCCAGGTTGGGTGTGCAGGAGCGTGCGAGAGGAACAACGCTCGCGCTGTTGCACCAGCCGCTGTTCACCATTAAACACACGCCGCCTCCCATTGTCTTCCCCGAGTCCCTTGTCCTGTCCATGCGGTGAACCGAGAAGAACTCGGCCGGCTGGATGGCCGGCCGGCAGCCATGTCTCGGTGAAGCAGAGAAGATTGCAGTCCCGAATGTCTCTCTGGAACTTTATCCTGGCCCTGAGGTCATCGAGCTTGTTCTCCAGTGACTGGACGTTGGCGAGCAGGATGCTAGGCAGAGGTGTGCGGTGTGCGCGGGCTCTCAGCCTGTTCCTGACGCCGGCTCGTTTTCCTCGGGGCCGCCGCTTCGCGTCGCGTCCTTTGTTTTCCCTCAGGATCTCACTCGGCCAGCTCGGATCCGGAGTTAAAAACGTCGAATTGTGAGTACATTGTAGACCAATAGAAATAAGAGTATCTCTATCGTACCTAATGCACTCAATGGTGATGAATTTGCCGGTTTAAAGTTGCTAGAAATTAAATTAAAAGATGAAAACAAAGTAAAGTAGGTTGGAGCAGTCGTGACGGCAGCCGACCTCACCGGCGCCATCTTGGATGTCCATCTTGGAACCCGAGTCTATAAGGGGAAAAACAGACACATCATGGTTATTAAAAGACAATGAAGCTTGTAAACAAAAAGGTTGATGGTGCGAGCTGCCCCATGCTGCAGGCGAGATCATTTACCGCTCGCGCCAGGCTGTCGATCTCCCGTTGCTGGCAATGGAGGTACTCGTACATGGGGGTGTCGTCATCGGGCAGGGGAGTCCCTGCTGCGTCCTGTTGGGTCCGCTCATCTGTCATGTCTCATACACTGAGGGCGGACGCAAACGCAGGTTGCACAAGCACGTTTTATTAGTGGTTGAGTTCAACAAAGTCCAAAACACAACAAAACACAAACAAAACAAACCAAAAGAATACTCCCCAGGCTGGGTTTGATGCAGGCAGGCTGGCAGTGACAGAAACTGTCCAAACAAAAACCGATTTCCACTTGAATCACGAACTTGAACTGAGAATGACTGAGATTCCCTCAGCCGCGACCTTGAACTAGGCCCTTTCCCAGCCTCGCCTGCCGATATACCTCAGTCCTGGGGAAGAGACGAAGCGAACACTTTTCTTACACTGACAGACATGAAAACAAAGGTGTGCACAACGGTGAACGGACAGGTGTGTACGGGTTCGGCCGGCCTAAATAGAGACACACAGGGAAGACACAGGTGAACTCAATTTGTTTAAACAGTGACAACAATTACACACGTAGACACACTAGGGGGGGACAAAGCGCCGGCTCAGTAATCCTGTGAACCCGATCTCTCTCTCCCGGACCGAGGTGGCACAGATGTGACATTGAGAAACATCTTAAAACTCTAAGAGGATAAAAGCCCAAAGATAAAAGCCCTTTTAGCCATACAAGTGCCCACAAATAACATTATTTGGTTATTAACACAGTGCTTATAGCCCAAGAGCCAACAACCATCGTACATTGATTGCTTTTTAAAACTCTGCTTCTTTGATACTTCTCTCAGTACATGTTATTTAAGATATAGCTTCACATTTCTGTTCTCATGTGTTTACCCTTTTGTGCCGTAATGACCATATCCTGAATATTTTAATGCCCATAAATTCATGTTCTGATCCTATTTTTACTATACAGACATTTTTTTTGGAGGAGCCAGAGAAACACCATCACTACTGGTTGTTGCCTAATGTGGTTGAAAATTTGTTTTGCAGGGGTACTGACATGCAGACCAAGTAATGAAAATTATAAATATTTGTGTATGGCTTTGCAATTTATAATCAGTAGTAACACACACACACATACACAAACACACACACACAATAATGTTTTGCTCCTCATACTCGGTAGTAGTTCTTTGCAGTTTCACAAAGCAGATTCGCTGATATACAAAAGTAGAAGATTGCCATGGAAACTGGAAACTGCATAAGCTCTTGCTCATCTCTGTGCCTGTGTAGTCGGATTCATGGAGCATAGTGTGACTATAACTGTTATGCAACCAAGGACATACATCTTGGTGCTTTTCAAATGAAAATAGTAATTTGTTGACATTGGGCCTCATTTATAATATGTATTAAAATAGTTTGTAGGTGTTTTCCTAGGTCGAATTCAATTTAAAACATCTGTCATATTTAAAATCTGGGTAAAGCTGATTTGGCAGGGTTACAGTACAGCTGATTACACTGAATTCCATAAAAGGCAAAGTTCTCATATGGGGCTTCACTAAATTTTCATCAAATCTCTGTGCTTATATTGAAGTAAATAAGCTATATAAATTTGATCTAGTGATCTGTGTTCAGATTTGCAGTGATTACTTTTAGGGCTGCAACTAATCGATAAAATCGATAATTATTGATAATGAAATTCGTTGTCAACGAATGCCGTTATCGTTTAGTTGGACTGCTCACATTACTGAGGAGCGCGACCACAAGATGCACAAATAAATACATAAAGATACACACAGATACACAGCCGCTCGCGCATTGGAGGTTACAGAAGCGTCTGCAGGAAAAAGCGCGTGCCTATGGCGTTATATTCCTGCCACAATTCTGAGCGCGCGGTTTGACATTTTGAGAGCAGACAAAGCACTCTATGCACGTGCAGTATCTGCGCGCTCAACAGCTCGATTCTGCGCGTGCGCGCTCTCCTGCTCGCGCAACATGTTCTCCGCGCACGCGCGACTTCTTGATTCTGTGCGCACTCGACTCTGTCTTCACGCACAAGCATCATTTATTTTCTGTGCGCGCTCGACTTTGTCCAGTGTTACAAGACTGCCACAAACCCAGCCAATCACAGACTTCCGCACACTACTTCTGATTGGCTGTTCTTACTATCAGCTGGCAATATCTGCAATTATTGTAAAAAAAAAAAAAAAAAAAACTGTATTTGGCATACTCAAATGCTGTTATTTATTTATTTATTTTTAGAAAGAGACAAGTCAGCACAAGTGAGTTCATTAAAAAAATAAATCCCCCATGCACTCCTCATCAAGCAGCCACTATAACAGATGCCATCCAATATAATAAGTTTACATCAATTGTTTTGCTTTTTTATTTAAAGTATTTAATTATATTTTGGATATTTAGAGTTTTACTGTTCAAAAACAAACTATGTCAAAATCAAAGATCATTAAACTCTATATGTGGCTTTTGCATTTTTTTAAAGTTTAGTGTTATACATAACTAATACCCTGATTTATGGTTTTATATAGTTATAAGCAAAACATCAAATTAAAGAACCAGTTAATTTTTATCCGATTAATCGAAAAAATTATCGACCAACTAATCGATTATCAAAATAATCGTTAGTTGCAGCCCTAATTAGTTTACAGTTATGTTACTTGAAGTTGATTGAGCAGCTTGATTTATGTATCTGATTGATTGTCTGTCCTTATATTATATGTAAATTCAAGAGCTCTCATAGGAGGATGTTTTTTCCCCATTTTGTAATACTGTTAACCCAAAAATAATTAATAAATTGAAATAAAAATAAAAATGAAACAGCAGTTTACCTTTGAAAATAATTCTGACAGAGCAGTGTTTCCATTAGTGTGTGTAGTACATGTGTGTGTTTGTGTACGTTGTGCGGGCACACGCGTGTGTTCAGCTGATGTAAGATGAGAGGAGGGAGGGGGTACAGTACACACACACGCGTGCACACAGACACACACAACGGAAACGCTGCTCTGTCTGGAAACTTCTTTAACAGACTGTGGACGGTTCCACTTTACCATTACGACGGTCCTGGCCTTAGCTGATGCAGACAGCTGTTCTCTGAGACCTTCTAACTACAGTTGCTCAATTGTCAGAACTGGAATTTTCTACATTCTACCTAAGCCTCCAAAATCAAATTGGACTACATATTAATTTAAATACATCTGTTATATTGAACTTCCAGTCACAGAACACATTATAACTGAAAACAATTCCTGTTAACCATTTTCACCCAAATGAGGATGGATTCCCTGTCTAGTCTGGTACCTCTCAAGGTTTCTTCTTATTGCCATCTGTGTTTTTCCTTGCCATCATCGCCCTTGGCTTGCTCATCAGAAACAATCTGATCACTTTGATATATAGTATGTCACAAAAGTGAGTACATACCTCACATCTCTGCAAATATTTAGTTATATCTTTTCATAGGACAACACTGCATAAATGATTTCTTGACACAATGAAAAGTAGTCAGTGTAAAGTTTGTATAGCTGATTTTTTTTTATTATTATTTTATTTAAATTTATTGTCCCCTCAAAATAACTAAAAATACAGCCAATAATAGCTGAACCCCTGGCAACAAAAGTGAGTACACCTCTAAGTGAAAATGTACAAATTGAGCACAATTAGTCATTTTCCTACCCCTTTGTCATGTGACTCATTAGTGTTACACTGTCTCTGGTGTTACTAGATAGCAGGTTAGTTAAATTTGGTATAAAAGCTCTTCCACTCTCTCAACCTGGCCAATAAAAGTTCAACATGGCACCTCATGGCAAACAACTCTCAGAAAACCTGAGAAACGAATTGTTGCTTTACATAAAGATGGCCTAGGCTATAAGAAGATAGCCACACACAGCACAGTGGCCAAGACTATCCAGCGCTTTAAGTGGACAGGTTCTTTTCAGAACAGGCCTCGCCATGGTCGGCCAAAGAAGCTGAGTGCACGTTCTCAGCATCAGATCCAATGATTGGCTTTGGAAAACAGACGGATGAGTGTATCCAGCATTGCTGCAGGGATTGAAGGGATGGGAGGTCAGCCTGTCAGTGCTCAGACCGTACGCCACACACTGCATCAAATTGCTCTGCATGGTTTTGTTCTAGAAGGAAGCCTCTTCTAAAGGTGATGCACAAGAAAGCTCACAAACATTTTGCTGCAGACATGCAAACTAAAGACCAGGATTACTGGAACCATGTCCTGTGGTCTGATGAGACCAAGATAAACTTATTTGGTTCAGATGGTGTCAAGCGTGTGTGGCGGCAACCAGGTTAGGAGTACAAAGACAAATGTGTCTTGCCTACTGTCAAACATGGTGGTGGGAGCATCATGATCTGGGGCTGCATGAGTGCTGTTGGCATTGGGGAGCTACAGTTGAGGGAAACATGAATTCTAACATGTACTGTGACATACTGAAGCAGAGCATGATCCCCTCCTTCCGGAAACAGGGCCGCAGAGCAGTGTTCCAGCATGATAATGACCACAAACACACCTCCAAGATGACCACTGGCTTGCTAAAGAAGCTGAGGTTAAAGGTGATGGACTGTCCAAGCATGTCTTCTGACCTAAATCCCATAGAACACCTCTGGGGCATCCTGAAAAGGAAGGTGGAGGAGCACTGGGGCATCCTGAAAAGCAAGGTGTCAAATGTCCACCACCTCTGTGATGTTGTGAGTGGAAGAGGATTCCAGTGGCAACTACTACTTTTTATTGTCAAAGAGTCATTTATGCAGTATTGTCCTATAAAAAGATATAACTAAATATTTGCAGAGATGTGAGGGTTGTACTCACTTTTGTGACATATACATTTTTCACATTGTACACATAAAATTTAATTGAAATTACATTGAACATTAAGAACATTAATGGAAAAAATGTGGTTGAAAAAGGTGCACAAGAAACAGGGATAGCCGCAGCCTTAAGAGGATTGTGAAACGAAGCCCATTCAGGAATTTGGGGTAGATTCACAAGGAGTGGACTGCAGCCTGAGACTGAGTCAGTGTTTCAAAAGCCACAACTCACAGACATATCCAGGACATGGGCTACAATTGTCGCATTACTGGTGACAAGCCACTCTTGAACCAGAGACAATAACATTTTACCTAGGCTAAGTACAAAAAGGCCTGGACTGTTGCTCAGTGGGCCAACTGGGACTTTTTAGATGAAAGTAAATTTTGCATTTATTTGGATATTAAGGTCCCAGAGTCGGGAGGAAGAGAAGAGAGGCACATATTTCAAGTTGCTTGAGATCAGTGCAATTTGCAGCCATTGGTGGTTTGGGGAGCCATGTCATCCACTGGTGTTGGTCCACTCTGTTTTATCAGGTTTATCAGTTTAAGAGCACTTCATGCTTTCCTCTGCTGACTAGCTTTATGGTGATGGTGATTTAATTTTTCAGCAGGACTTGGCACGTGCCCACACTGCCAAAAGTACTAATGCCTGATTAAGGACCATGGTATCCCTGTGCTTGATTGGCCTGCAAACTCTCCCTAAACCCTGTAGAGAATCTATGGGGTATTGTGAAGCGGAAGATGCGAGACACCAGACCCAACAACGCAGAAGAGCTGAAAGAGGTTATCAGAGCAACCAGCAACCTCCATAACACCTCTGCAGTGCCACAGGCTGATCTCCTCCATGCCACGCCACATTGCTGCAGTAATTCATTCAAAGGAAATGTTTGGGTTTTCATTAGCTGTAAGCCATAATCATCAAAATAAAAAAAAATAATAATTAAAATTTATCAGTCTGTGTGTAATCTATATATTAAATAAATAAAAGTTTCAGTGATGTTGAATAGCGATAGCACCTGTATATATACACTCACAATGTATGTATATGGACAAAAGTATTTAGCCAAACCTGTTAATTATTTACTTCAGGTGTTTCAATTAGACCCATTAATCCCAGTGAAAGGCAATTATTTTGCTTTAGTAAAAGACATCTTGGACAATGCTATGATTCTAACTTTGTGGCAACAGTTTGGGGACGGCCCTTTTCCATTCCAGTCAGGTTTGGACAAATACTTTTGTCCATATAGTGTATATAAAGTTAATTATATTTCACTGGAATTTTAAAAATGAATGGTTTATATTTATTTACTAAAGCAGGGTAAATGACCAAACAGCAAGGAGTGATCTGACAGCAAGGATACATTTTGTTGACTGTTATTTGTTACTACTGCCTCAAGCCGTGCTGGAAAATGATGGAGACCACACAAAATATTGACATTTCACATTTTCACTTAGGGGTGTACTCACTTTTGTTGCCAGGGGTTCAGCTATTATTGGCTGTGCCAAGCGCTGATTAGGCAAGATTAGGAAATGGAATCCAGAATTGCAGATATTTATATAATATTTATTTGAACTTTTCTTAGTGGTCAATTTTAGCATGAGGTTTGAAAATGTTAAAACAATAAATTGTTATAAAAAGCAGTTAGCTGATAAATTGCAGGTTAAGTCCCTAAACACTTTAATCAAATTCAAAATTCAATTAAAAGAGAAACACAGCTCCAGCAGCCAATTTACTAAATTATTTTACGACTTTATCAAAATGAATGAATCTTTAATATTTAAAGGGGACTTGATTTAAAAGGATTGATGCTACCTGATACATCTGCTTAAAGTGCAGAATTCTTTATCTACATCTAGGCATTTGGCAGACGCTCTTATCCAGAGCGACTTACTTTTTTATCTCATTATATATCCGAGCAGTTGGGGGTAAAGGGCCTTGCTCAAGGGCCCAGCAGGGACAACTTGGTGGTAGTGGGACTTGAAACTGGGACCTTCCGAACCGTAGTCCAATGCCTTAACTACCCCTGACCCCTTGAGCTACCCCTGACCCCTTTATAAAACAACACTGCCCTATGATATGGTCAAACACACTGAAGGTCAGCAGACAGTTCATTATCTTCCGTTTGGACAGTAACTTTTTAAAAACCCTAATCCTTTTTAAACCTACAATCTGTCAGAATTGGGTGGGAGGTTTCTTCCCAGTGAAATAAGGTCAGTGAAATAAGTGTGCTGTTTGTGCAGTATTTATTAAAGTGCCACTGATTGCTTAGGTGGGCTTTTTATTTCACTATAGCATTAAATATGAACCTAGTTAAAATGAAAGACAACATAGGCTGTGCCAAGCGCTGTAGGAATACTCTATGATTTAACCAAACAAGAAGAATTGACTGAATTGCATTTTTCTTATTACTCTATTCATCTGGAATTATCTTGTTTGTGTTGTAGGTAACAGAGTTGAATGAAGCCTTGTCTAATGAGGAGAGGAACCTGCTTTCTGTGGCATATAAGAATGTGGTAGGTGCACGCCGCTCCTCCTGGAGGGTGATCTCCAGCATTGAGCAGAAGACCTCAGCCGACGGCAATGAAAAGAAAATTGAGATGGTACGAGCCTACCGTGAGAAAATTGAGAAAGAGCTTGAGGCTGTTTGCCAAGATGTGCTCAGCCTGCTCAACAACTATCTGATTAAAAACTGCAGCGACGCACAGCATGAAAGCAAGGTGTTCTACCTGAAGATGAAGGGTGACTACTACCGCTACCTTGCAGAGGTGGCTACAGGTGAGAAGCGATCCACAGTAGTAGAGTCTTCTGAAAAGGCATATAACGAGGCACATGAGATCAGCAAAGAACACATGCAGCCCACACACCCCATCCGCCTGGGCCTGGCACTTAATTACTCAGTTTTCTACTATGAAATCCAAAATGCACCAGAGCAGGCATGTCACCTTGCCAAGACAGCATTCGATGACGCCATTGCTGAGCTTGACACCCTCAACGAGGACTCCTACAAGGACTCCACGCTCATCATGCAGCTGCTGCGAGACAACTTGACACTGTGGACGAGCGATCAGCAGGATGACGAGGGGGGTGAGGGCAACAACTAAGTGGTAGTGATCTTACCCTGTGCAGAAAAAAATATTTAAAATGTACGGCTGGTGGACTTTGGCAAGCAGCTTTCGCCATGGTTTCCTCTGCAGCGGCAGTTCTTTATTTTTCCATGAATTCAAAAAGAAAAAAAAATATTGAGGGCAGTTAAAAAACGGGGTGGGGGCTGAAGTCTTAGATGGGGATAAACAGATATCTATAATAGCTGAATGAGCCTCCTTTGTCTTGGTTCTCTATGAAGTTAGCCAAACCACTGAAAATGTCAGTCAGTCAGGCAGGAAGAGGTCGTTGTTGGTTTGAAATAGCAGCCACGCACTAGCATATATGGACTGAAGTAGTTCAAAGAGATAAAGAGGTGCTGCTCATTTTTGTTTCTGGGTAGTAGAAAAGAATTGAAAAAGAGGGTGAGCTAAAAACAAACAAACAAAAAAATCTCATGAATTAACGTCTGCAAAATAGCCTTGAATGGTTCCAGTATTAGTTACAAAAAAGATTAACATATACAGTATAAGGCAAATTTTTGAGTTTAGCAGTTGTGGTAATTAAACACAGCATATTTATCAGAATAGTCTAATTTTTTGATTTCCTAAACAGATATACAGTAATATAATAATCAGATATACAGTAAAAACAAATATTATGATTGTCTTATTCCATATTCCATTACTGGAACCACAGGTTATTTTGAAAGGTCACATGTGAGAGGCAGCGATTAAAAAAACAAAACAAAATAAAATAAGAAAAATATTGCAGCTTCGAAGTTTGTGGTTTACTTCTGTGTTTAATTTATTTTTGCACTTGCCAACTATACTGTTTTGTCAGTGTACGATGATGATACTATCAATGATTCAATATTGTGCATGCTGGTGATGTATTTATACAATAGCTTGACTTTATTAACTTATAACTTGGATGTTATGTATTCCTATGATTGAGAAGTAAAAATGCATTATATTGGTTACTTCATATTTATTTATTTATTTATTTTGATTTGCTAATTTAAAAATTGTGATTGTGTGAATAAATCTATCTGTTATGGGCGTTGCTGTTGTGACATGAAATATGTTTTATTTCTTTAGCTAGACTGAAATTTGAAAAACACTCCTGAACTGTGCACATGTTTTTCCTGAGTAAACTATATTATGACATTGTTTAACAATGTTTTTGCTCTGAGCAAATTAAGTGCTTTTTTGTCATGTTATGCACAATTCAACATGTATGGTTTAAGCTACAGTGGAGTATCAGAATCAGTGTTTCTGTGACAAAATCAGAACATGGACCATAAATTGTATTTGGCAGTATTATTTTATCATTCATATATTTACTTTTGGTTCCTTTGTTAACTTTTAACTTTAACACTTATCTTGAATGTGAATAATTATGTAGCAGTTGCACAAGAGCCAAAATAATGAAACATGAAAAAAGTAAATAAATAAAGAAAAAGTGGTCACAGATGCATTGCCTCTATGTTGGTCATGTGTAGTGAAGGATATTACTCTGAAACATACTGAATAATAAATATAATATTATATAGGATATAATGGATGAACACTGCAATATTTTCCATGTTGTTTTGTTTCTTTGACAACCCTGTATTTATATTTTATGCTAAAGCAGAACTTTATCATTTAACCTAAACCATATGATGTCTTTATAATATTAAGAAGAAACAAAGGCAGGTTTCTGCATGCCTTCTACATGCTAGAATTCTGTATTTGAGTTCCAAAAAAAGGGAGCCTATGGAGTGAACGACGAGCAATAACAAATTTAGGGTTTATTTTGGTCATAATTTAAAATAGTACGCAAAATCAATCTTTATTAATATAATGATAATTAGAAATATAAATACTGCTTAAAAAAATTAAGTTTATTCCATTCCCTAGCTCTACTCACGTGAAATGTTTTCCAATAGAACCAAGAAAAATACTCTCACTCAGAACATCATTCAGACAATAAAGGATGTTGTCAATATGTTAAACAACACAGACATACATGTGTAACCACTACAAAATTATATTACAAATAATTTGCCCAGTGTAGAGCACTGAACTGCAGACTCATGCAGTAACACCCAGCTGTGCAAGAATAATCTCGGTTTTACTGTCACCCAATAGCAGACCATCTGAGGTTCCAGGTCAGCCAGTAGATAGCCTGTTGTCAGGGCTGAAAAAGCATTTCCAATTGTCACTGTGTGGAAACCCAGGACAAACTGCTGGCTAATAAAAATGAAAGGAAATTTTAAATCCAAGGCCTCCTCACTATCAAGGATCGACATGTGAGGTACATCTATCTATAAATTCACACACACACACACACACACACACACACACACACACACACACACACACACACACACACACACACACACATCTATCAGCTATAACATAATTTCCAATACCATTTACAAACTAAAGACAGGATCATGGGCACCCATGGCTAACTCATGCTCATGGGTTCAGGCTTTAAAACCAGACAATTAAATAAACATTGATGCAGTGATGAGCTAACCATATCAGATCAGCACCTAGAATATTTTACTCTTCTTCAAGATAATGAACTAATTTCACTCACTTTTTCTGGAAAATAATCAACTTGTGAACTATATCCTATACCTATACATTTTCTCAAACAAATAGTATCAGAACTAAATAAGTATTTCAAATAAGCAGTTATTAAACCTCAGAGGTGGAAAGAGTACTAAAATTTTGTACTCAAGTAAAAGTACTGTTAATTCAGTGAAATTTTACTGAAGTACAAGTAAAGCTTACACACACACGCACACACACACAGCTCAGTCGATCCCGCTAATCATCATTTACAGACTCCCAGGGCCGTACTCGGAGTTTCTCTGTGAATTTGCAGATTTCCTCTCAAACCTTGTTGTCCAATTGCTGAAGACTTTAATATTCATTTTGAGAATCCAGAAGACCCTCTGAGAACAGCATTCTTGTCCATACTGGACTCAGTAGGAGTAAATCAGTGTGTAGTAGGACCCACTCATAAAGCAGGTCACACTTTATTATCCTTCGGATTAAGTATAGGAAATATAACCACAATTCCACAGTCTGAAGTTATCTCAGATCACTAACTTGTCTCGATTAAAGCGTGTCAGAGTAATAATGTATGCACAGCACCCCGCTACCGCCTTAAATATACATTTACATCAAATACAACACAGAGCTTTATCAATAATCTTCCAGAGATATCAACTTTGATTGGATCGCCATCTGACTTCACAGAACTCGAGCAGGCGAATGAATATCGAGAGTCAACACCTCGTTATAGCTTAGATAATGTAGCTCCAGTTAAAAGGAAAATGATTAGAGATAAGAAACTCGCTCCTTGGTATAATGACCACACACGTGCTTTAAAACAAACCGCTCGAAAATTTGAACGTAAATGGTGCCAAACTAAATTGTTAGTATTCCAAATAGCATGGAAGGAGAGCATCCTGAACTATAAAAAAAAAAAGCTCTCAGTGATGCTAGATCAACGTTTCTCTCCACTCTTATAGAAAATAACAAAAACAACCCGAGATTTTTATTTAATACTGTAGCTAAATTAACTAAAAACAAGACCACTGCAGAAATCTCCACAACATCATCATGCAGTAGTGAGGATTTCATGAACTTTTTCAATAACAAAATCATAAATATTAGGCAAAAAAATCAGGCTTTGAAACCAGACAATTTATGTAACACAGATGAACTAACCACATCACATCAGAACTTAGAATACTTTACTCCTCTTGAAGCGAGGGAACTAATTTCACTCATCTCTTCTTCAAAATCGTCAACCTGTATAGTAGATCCTATACCGACACATTTTCTCAAACAGATAGTACCAGCAATAATAGAACCCCTGTTGAAAGTAATTAACTGTTCACTCAGTAGTGGGTATGTTCCCAAATCCTTTAAATTAGCCGTTATTAAACCGCTAATCAAGAAACCTGACCTTTCTAATTACAGGCCGATATCAAACCTTCCCTTTACCTCCAAGGTTCTGGAAAAGGTAGTATCACAGCAGCTATGTTCACATATACACAGAAATAGCATAAATGAACTGTATCAGTCAGGATTTATGCCTCATCACAGCACAGAGACAGCACTGTTAAAGTAGTAAATGACCTCCTATGGGCCTCTGATCAGGGTTGCATCACTATACTTGTGTTACTGGACCTCAGTGCAGCTTTTGACACCATTGATCATAGTATTCTCCTTCACAGATTAGAAAAGGTAGTAGGAATTAAGGGAACTGCCCTCTTGTGGCTCAGATCATATTTGACTGATTGTTATCAGTTTGTAAATTTAGATGGTGACCATTCCTCATGTTCTCAAGTGGAGTTTGCTGTTCCACAGGGTTCAGTTTTAGGCCCACTGCTTTTTGTCTTTACATGCTTCCTCTGGGCAACATAATTCGTAAACATGGTATTAGTTTTCATTGTTATGCTGATGACACACAATTATATGTCTCAACAAAACCAGATGAGAAAAAACAGTTTGCTAAAATTGAGCAGTGTGTGCAGGACATACGAGATTGGATGTTAATTAATTTTCTTCTGCTTAATCCTGATAAGACAGAAGTTCTAGTCATAGGACCACAAGTAGCTAGAAGTAAGCTTTCTGATCATACTGTAACTTTAGATGGCCTTCTGTTCCATCAAGTACAACAGTAAAAGACCTCGGTGTGATTATAGATTCCAGCCTTTCGTTTGAAGCTCATGTAGATAATATCACCAGGATAGCTTTCTTTCACCTTAGAAATATTGCCAAGATAAGAAACATATCGTCACTAAATGATGAAGAAAAACTAGTTCATGCATATATAATGGTTGGACTATTGTAACGCCTTACTGTCTGGTTGTTCAACTAGGTGTATAAAAAAGCTTCAGTTAGTACAGAATGCAGCAGCGAGAGTCCTCACTAGAACCAGAAGATACGAGCACATCACCCCTATCTTATCTACACTGCATTGGCTCCCTGTGAAATTTCGCATCAATTTTAAGATACTACTTTTGACATTTAAAGTACTAAATGGTCTCGTGCCAGGCAGCCTGCATTCTTTGATCGAAGTAGGCGTGGCGGATCGTAAGACGCTAACAGTTCACTCAGATCACGACACGCCTACTTCGATCAAAGAATGCAGGCCACCTGTCAGTACCACGTATAATTAAAACTACAGCAGGGGCAGAGCTTTTTATTACAAAGCCCAAAAGTTATGGAATAGTCTTCCTATTAATGTTCGGGACTCAGACACAGTCCCAGTGTTTAAGTCTAGGCTAAAAACCTATTTATTTAGCCAAGCATTTTTGTAAATAGATTAGCTTTAGGTAAAGGAGCAGATCTGGGGGACTCATGGACATAGAGCATTCTGGTGAACTGGTATGTTTAGATGCTGTCCTCCCCACTCTCATTGATCACTCAGGTTTGTTGACGGTGAGGTGATTGGTTGCTTTACATCTCAGGGAGCCCTCATGTGTTTCCTTCTGGCTTTCTCTTTTAGTTATGCTGTTATAGTTAGTCCTGCCGGAGTCCCTGCTTGCACTTTGCACTAAATATATGTACATTCACCTTATACATGTTGACTGTGACCATACCTAACTGCCATCTGTCCTTATTTTCTGCTGTCTCCTCTTCGGCTCTCTCTCTCTCTCTCTCTCTCTCCTTTTCCCTCTACCTGTCTTTCTGTCAAGCTATACATGTCGCTCCTGAGTTGCCAGTGATCCAGACCCCTCTGCTCTGGTTGGAGATCTCGTCGCATGGATGCCCCGTGTGGTGGCTGGGGATGGTTTCCACGAAGACTGTCCAGTCCTCGATTGATGCTGACAGCTGTTCTCTGGGGACCTGCGACTTCAGTTGTTTGATAGCTCAGGACTGGAATTTCCTACAGTCTCCCTGAGCCTCTAGGAACAACCTGGACTCCTTTTAATTTTAACACATCTTCTGTTATACTTTACTTCCAGTCTTACACATTATTATGCTGATCAATCCCTGCTATCCGTTATCACCCAGATGAGGATGGGTTCCCAGTTGTGTCTGGTTCCTCTCAAGGTTTCTTCCTATTACCATCTCAGGGAATTTTTCCTTGCCACCATCGCCCTCGGCTTGCTCATCAGGGACAATCTTGTCATTTTGGTTCATATACATTCACACTGCATACAAACTTACTTCTCTTGATTGTGTAAAGCTGCTTTGCGACAATGCAATTGTTAAAATTGCTATATAAATAAAAGTGACTTGACTTGACACACACACACACACAACAGGAGGAGGAGGAGGAGGATCAGATTCAGGGTGGACCCAGGCCAAAATAATAAACTAAATGGTATTTATATTTAGTAGCTAGATTACCTGCAAAAAAAAACAAACAACACAAACAAAAATACCTCTTCCCAGGGACGCCGCTAGCAATTTTGGGCCCTATGACAAAATATGCGGTTGGGCCCCCCTACCACACCCATTCCGCACAAAACATACAAGCCAACCTAGCTATTCAAAGTTTTTGTCTGTAATATAATAGTACTGACCTATTACTTTTGTCTCATTATTAGTAAAATAGTTATCTGCTATCTTACACAGTCCGCTAGCAAAGTTAGCCAATAAGATAATGCTGGCATATTTGCTACAAATTCAAGATCTATATCTGGACAAAAATTACATATTTAATTTTCATAAAACGTAACTAGGGCTGTAGCTATCGAATATTTTAGTAATCGAGTATTCTACCAAAAATGTAATTGATTTATCTGATAAAATGTACTTTTGCTTAATTAAATAGCAATGTAAAATATACTGCTCAAAAATATAAAGGAAACACTTAGTCCCGGTTTGACTTGAACTTGCATACACATATGAGAGGCGTTCAAGTCAAACTGGGACTAAGTGTTCCCTTTATTTTTTGGAGCAGTATATATAAGAGAAAGATTAATTGGTTTTCTTTTTAGAAAACCTTTATTTTTAACTGCAAACAGCATTTTATCAAAAAAAAATAAATAAAGATTGTCATTACTCACAATACAAGGAATAGCTTAAAGTTGACTGAGATGAATTAAGTGCATTACAGTGCCATACATTCTTATTTTAAAGCCTTTTTGGAGAGAAACATGATGCAGGAATTTAAGGCTTCTGTACACACAAGTTCAGCGAGTTTCTGGAATAAAAATGGGCTATATACTAGTACACCAATAATGACACAACCAACAGCATAAACAAATATAATAATTGCACTGTTACAAATAACATATAAGGACAAATCTTCCATGGAAAATAATAACATACGCACGTTAAAATATAACACATCTATTAAATGAGTAAAGACAGCAAACCAGTTACCACCAGGGGGCATTCTACTATAAGGAGTCAGTTTAGTGCACACGTGCATATATAACCGTAGCTAATACCCATACCCATATTCATGTAAAGATAATGTAAGATAGTACATTGTTGATCCCCATATACAACAATCTCTGAGATTTACACATAATGGTGCTAAAATAAACAAACACGTCCTGTAAACAACCTTTGAGAGTGAAAAGCACCAAAAAACAGGCCACGAACAAAGTTGCAGCGATGGAATTTTTCCCCATTTTAATAGTTGATTTACATATTAAGCCCTTTCCATTATTTGCATAATTTTATGCAGTGTAGTGCTGCCACATGATTACATAAAAGTCCATGCCCCACTTGTTCCTAATAAACAGTAAGTTTAAACTAACTTCATATAAACTTCAACTCTTTAAACAAATGAATTAATTAAAAATGCAAAAGAGAATAAAGAATAAGAAGAATATTTTTTCACACAGACATAAACTATATAAACAGTGTTGTCTAAAGAATGTGTACAAGATTCTTTAGACGTCACTACCATGCAGTTAACTTTGCTGTATGCATACTTTACTGGTGTATTGGTGTTTACTGGTTTTATTGGTCTAGAGCTGTAAATGCCATGCACATCAACATGCACCTAACACATGTTGGGAGTTGTGGCAAGTGCTGATTGGACACCCTTTTAAAAAGCACCTAACATTCTCAGGCGACAAGACTTTGTCTAAATCAGACTTGCTTTTGACATTCTTTCTTGCCTAGACAGATGACTAATGAAAAAAAGAAGGTATAAAAGGATCACAGTTTTAAAGTACATCTCAGGCACCCTACAAGGTTCCAAATTACATGCTGCAGTCCTCCATCAACTCTGAACATTGATAAAGTCATTGGTAGCATGCATACATAAATATTAATTTTTTTATTTAAGAAAAGTATTTACAAAATTATTCATTATAGTATTAAAGATAATTAGATATATGATAACTAGCCAAACCAGCTTACTCTGCAGCACATTAATACAGGGCTACACAATAAGTAATTAAGAAGTGTGTTTACTGTTTAAAATAATAGTGTCTCAGCCACACTGGGAATAAAAATAAGTGGATTTTAATAAAAGGTAGAGCAGTCTGCAGTGAATTACACGACCAACAATGCCATCATCTTGTTGCATGGTAACTGTTGCTATAGTAACCTCTACTCGTGACCATACTCATCCTATGCTGTGAAATGACATAACACATATGCAAGCCTGTAAATGAACATGAAATGTCTTAGTAAAGTAAATTCAAACAGCTTGCATGCCACACATTATTTAACCTTTCCCATATTACAGTGGCTGTCAGAAATGCTGAATGTACGGCCAACGATCGTGAATTGCGATGAGACAAATTCAATGTTGAATCATTAGACATGATGATATAACCAAAACCACGGATGTGAATATAAGTAAATCACGTCCAATAACAAAACAAAAGGGATATGTGAAAGAAGGTGTTCAGATATTATCAATAAGCTTACTCCAGTAGGAGGGTTGATAATTTGGAGAAGGTACACAATGTTGCTCAAACCTGGAGAAGTAGCCTTCTCATTAGTGCTCATGTGGATTTCACATGGAATATCATGTCATGCCCAGTAGTCGAAAGTAGCAAAGTTAATTTACTTACACTTAAATGTTTAAAAGTAAATGTTTCACATCTCTGTACTTTACTTGAGTCAATTTAACTGTGGAAACTTGAAATTTTTACTATATTTTGTCCTATAGCAAAATTCTGTATTTCTACTCCAGTACAAGTCCTACAAGGCATTGCTTTACATTTTACAACTACATTGCTGCTTTTTATCAGATGGCAACATGGGTATTACTAGACCCCTTTTACAGGGGATGCTGCTGCTGTGACCCAGTAAAATAAAAAATTTGTGTTTGGATTAATTAGATTGAGAATAATGTGAAAAAATATATTTTTTAAATCCACAATGCCAAAGCCCTGCAGTTTAACCCAAAATACAAGCTGAGGTGCACCCTGCAAACTGGAATGTTACACCATGGCAGTGTTCATGACAAGCCAGTGAATGCATGCCTTACCATGTATATGTAGTGAAACCTTGGCCATGTATCATGGCCAAATCGAGAATTGGGAATATCGATCTTATTTTGACTCAAGCCTTTAATGGCTTGTGCAAATGGACATCAGTCACTGGATATTTTGGTGCTCTAGATTTACTACTGAGTAAAAAACATGCAAAGGTTTGTTAACTTTCCAACTACTCACAAAACTTTAGCACTCATATAAATTAAGCTTATGAGGCTATTTTCTTTTGCCACACTAAGTATATTTTAACTTGCTTGAACTCCTTTACATGCACACCAATTAATTATATTGGCACCCACTCAAATTCTCTCTTTCTCACCCATGCTTTTGTGCAAGTGTAGGTTGCCAGATCACATTACTTCAGCGTATCATTACTTATATCATCCAGTGCTGTGCTGAAATAATAGGCTAAATAATAGCTATACTAGAACTAATACTGCTGTACTAAACATGTCTTACCAAGATAAAATATCTTACTTTTACTTAAGTAGAAAGCTCAGTGGAATACTTTAGCTAGAGATATTTGATAACCCGTTTGTTTGTACTTTAATACATTTTGTAAAAAATTATTTGAGTACTTTTTTCCACCACTGCTCCTGCTACCGTAGGTGTTGGATTCTCATCCTCAGTCTCTTATTGCACAAATTAGGGCAGATATATAATAGAACATGCTGTGTCATATAGTGACATGAACTGGTTCAATAAATTAATACCGGCAATGCAAGTCAAATATACTGGACAAGGTTTTGTAACTAGACCTTTGCTCTGTGATGTAAGCTCAATTGCCAGGATTAATGATTTCAGGATTTCTAAAACAAAAACCTGTACTTTATTAGGAACACCAGTGTAATTGGCATTTGTGAGCAGCAATATGATTTAATGCCTAGAAAGAGTACAACGGATGCATATTTGCTTTGATGGAAAGGGATGGATAGGATGCAGAATGGAATGTAAAAGTACAGAGAAGGTAATAGAAAGTTACATTTTGTCTTTTGAGAAGTACATACTGAAGTACAAAAAATACAGGAGGCAGAGATGGACGTAACAGAGATGAAGCTGTTGAGGTTCTTTTTGGGAGTGACAAGGATGGATAGGATCAAGAGCCAGATTGAGGTTCAGAGGAGAGATTGTGAATATATCAGGAGAAGGATGCCGAGGTTGGAACTGCCAGGCAGGAGATAGAAGACCAAAGAGGAGAATTATGGATGCAGTGAAAGAGGACATGAAGTTAGTTGGTGTGACAGAACATAATGCAGAAAATAGGGTTAGATAGAGGCATTAGAAGTATTAGTCGCTGACACTGTTAGCCTATAATAAATAAAATAATATTTATAATATAATAAATATATATTCATGTAAGTATTCTCAAAATATACTTTGGTTGTTCAACTTTGGTTGTTCAACTAGGTGTATAAACAAACTTCAGTTAGTACAGAATGCAGCAGCGAGAGTCCTCACTAAAACCAGAAGATATGAGCACATCACCCCTATCTTATCTACACTGCATTGGCTCCCTGTGAAATTTCGCATCGCTTTTAAGATACTACTTTTGACATTTAAAGCACTAAATGGTCTCGCGCCACAGTATTTGAGTAAACTGTTAGTGTCTTACGATCCGCCACACCTACTTTGATCAAAGAATGCAGGCTGCCTGTCAGTACCACGTATTATTAAAACTGCAGCAGGAGGCAGAGCTTTTTCTTACAAAGCCCCAAAGTTATGGAATAGTCTTCCTATAAATGTTCGGGACTCAGACACAGTCTCAGTGTTTAAGTATAGGTTAAAAACCTATTTATTTAGCCAAGCATTTTT
The DNA here is from genome assembly GCA_013621035.1 of Clarias magur. Classification (NCBI taxonomy): domain Eukaryota; kingdom Metazoa; phylum Chordata; class Actinopteri; order Siluriformes; family Clariidae; genus Clarias; species Clarias magur. The sequence continues at coordinate 4,596,345 of QNUK01000015.1, forward strand.
GTAAATAGATTAACCTTAGGTAAAGGAGCAGATCTGGGGGACTCATGGACGTAGAGTATTCTGGTGAACTGGTATGTTTAGATGCTGTCCTCCCCACTCTCATTGTTCACTCAGGTTTGTTGACGGTGAGGTGATTGGTTGCTTTACATCTCAGGGAGCCCTCATGTCTGTGTTTCCTTCTGTCCTATCATCGATTGATGCTCTGGGGACCTGTGACTTCAGTTGTTCGATAGCTCAGGACTGGAATCTCCTACAGTCTACCTGAGACTCCAGGAACAAACTGGACTCCTTTTAATTTAAATTTTAACACATCTCCTGTTACACTGAACTTCCAGTACACATTATTATGCTGATCAATCCCTGCTATCCGTTATCACCCAGATGAGGATGGGTTCCCTGTTGAGTCTGGTTCCTCTCAAGGTTTCTTCCTATTACCATCTCAGTGAGTTTTTCCTTGCCACCGTCGCCCTCGGCTTGCTCATCAGGGACAATCTTATCATTTTGATTCATACACATTGCATACAAACTTACTTCTTTTTATTGTGTAAAGCTGCTTTGCGACAATGTCAATTGTTAAAAGCGCTATATAAATAAAATTGACTTGACTTGAATATATAATACAGTATGTACAGTATATGTAGCTGCCTCTTCTGTGTGATATGTACATTAACATTTTCCAGCTCTGATTACTGCCAGTGATAATGAAAGTTGCTTACATTTTTGATCAAACATTGGAATGTGGGAGAAGAGGCATCCACAAGCCCTACGCTAGTAAGTATGGAGTGCAATATAAGTCTAGTTTGAATCTTTTTATGGTGATTTAAAAGTTGAGTCCTTCAACTTTGGAACATTTTGAGTCCAGTTTTTTACTGTGTAGAGATCCTTTCCGTATTAAGGGGCCCCAGTTGAAAAGTTCTTGAGTTTCACTTTGACATTTCTACTGTCAAATATGATTTTGAGTATATTGTTAATTTGTTTCTCCGGCAACAATCTTGTTGATTTTAAATCTAAGATCTTAATATATTCTTTTCTTCTCTCTTCCAATCCACCCTAATGCACCAAGGATCCAGTTGTTTACTGCCTGTTTGGAGGATCTTTCTTGGACACACTGGACTGTCCCTTTTTGCCATTTTGGTATGCTTTAGATTTACTTGTACTAAGGCATTAGTATTCTGACCTAAAAGGGAAAGTTTTTGTACAGATAAATTATATAAGAACTATAGAGTAAAAAACGGGCCACATTGTACTTTATTTGTAATAAAGTTTCCAATCCAACTTTAACATTGGGAATCTTGTTTGAAATTGTTCATTTCTTCATAGGTTTTTAGTCATGGATATCTCACAACAATGTTTAAGTTTGTGAGAGAGAATGTTCCACTGTTATAACACAATAGTCTAAATATTTCATTTTGTTTTTCATTTTAGGATTTTACTGTAATGCTAGAAAACTGAACTTTTTATTGTATTTTGCATCATACTTGTACTATAATGTGTCACAGTTCTACAGGCTTTTTTTTTTTTTTTTTTTTTACAAATATGGTAATCTTGAGTTTGTGTTAACACTTTATTGAACGTGTGTTTATAGAAATTTATGAAAAAATTGTTAAATAACAGGGTTTTTGTGTTATTGCTTTATTTGAAGGTGTTTGATCTTCAATTTAGGAAAAATCTATAAAATAACAGTGTTTCTCTGCTAAATTTCTAATGTTTTTGCTTTATTGAAAGTGTAATAATTTTGGAAAAAACTGCAAAATAACACATCTAGTGTTGTTTTAATAAACGTATTAAATCATATAAATTTTGGGGAAAATCTGTGTGTTGCTGTATTGAAGGTCTTCAATCATATAAATTCAGCAAAAATCTGTAAAATATTGGTGTTTCCTGCTAAACTTCTAGTGCTGTTTGTTTAATGAAGGTGTTTAATCGTTTAAATTTAGGAAAAATCTGTAAACTAATGGTGTTTCTCTGTAAAAGATTAAATAACAATTTCTGTAAATTTTATGTTTTTGAGCATAATATGAACTAGAGTATTTTATCTTAATTTTATGTTTTTTGTTTGGCAGCTGTTGCTGCCAGTCATTTGACCGTGTTTTTTTTTTTTTTTTTTTACCAGTGTGAGAGAGGGGTTCTGGAATGTGATCAATTGATTGCTCTCTTTCTGGGCCTGTTCATCTCTACAGAACATTAAACGTAAACATGGAAAAATGCTGCATACATTTCTCTGTACCCTTCCCCAGATCTGTGCCTCGATACAATTCTGTCTCTGAGGTCTACAGTCAATTCCCTAGACTTCATGGCTTGTTTTCAAATCTGACATGCACTGTTAACTGTGGGACCTTATACAGTATAGGTGTGTCTTTCAAAATCATGTCCAATTAACTGAATTTACCATTGGTGGACTCCAATCAAGTTGTAGACTGACAATCTCAAGGATTGTCACTGGAAACTGGATACATCTGAGCTCAATTTTGAGTGTCATGGCAAAGGCTGTGAATACTTATGTACATGCATTTTTTTTTCATTTAAATTTTTTATAAATTTGCAATGAATTCAAAAAACTTATTTCACGTTGTCATTATGGGGTATTGTTTGTAGAATTTTGAGGAAAATAATGAATTTAATCCATTTTGGAATAAGACTAACATAACAAAATGTGGAAAAAGTGAATACTTTCCGGATGCACTGTACTGTACATGCGCCTCTGCAGTCATCCACATAGTTGCAGCATCTAGAAATGATCTGTAGACAGAGACGTTATTCATGCACTTACTGATGTAGTTTAAGTTTGTAGAGTCTCCATTTGTTGCAGTCTCCCTGAAGATGCTCAAAACAGCCCTGGAGTAGAGTAAGGAAAACAATTAGGCTAAGACACCAATTAGCATGATTTTGGATCTGGCTTTCACTGACTCCCTCCCCAGAACTACAGTAGATCCGATTGTGGATTGGCACTCTTAATACACATTTCCTAAGTCTCAGGTGTTCTGATCAGTTACCCCTGGTTGTTCAATGGTTTTACCTGAGGCTAAAGGCTAACTGTGCTTGTATGGTCACTGTTCTAAGGTTATATTACAGCCTATCATTAGTTATCAAGAGTGCTTCATTGGTTACTATTTTGAAATCAAAACTAAATAAATCTGATCACAGTTACATTTACATTTTTTATTCTATTTACCTATTTATTCTTTTTTCCTTATTTTTCTTTTTCTAGTCATTATCTCATCTCTTATGGTTTTTAATGTTCCCCATCTGTTTTAGGTCTCAATTTTATTCTTGTGAATGCACAAAAATTGGACAACTTAAAAACTTATACTTAAAAATAATACATTGCACCAAACAGAAACAGGAGAAAAGAAGATAATAATCTCAAAGAAGATACTGTATAAAGAAGATATAATCTCAAAATGAATATACCAGTGAGTTCACTACACTTCACTGGCCTCTCTATTCACCAGACGCAAGCCAGTAGAGCTCTTTGTGGTAGAAGAAGAGCAACAAGAAATTCTAAACAAGAATCTGTAGCTGACAAATCATACAGCTATTATGGAATGATCAACATGGACACCATATGGAATGCATGCCAAAAGAACTGGGCCAAGGACTGAGGGAAATTTGTCTGAATTAAAATTATATTACAGATTAAAGTGCCTACAATGTAGCAAGTGCAATAGTGCATTTGTCCTGCTATTAATATACAAAAAAAGGTTAAATATATTTTTTTGAATACTGGATGCTGCTAATTGTTTACCACCTCCTTTTCCTGACAATCTCTTTTTGCCTTATTAAATTTTATTAAAGGCCAAGCACTTTAAAGGGTAAATAGTATAAAATAATGGTGACTTAGTAAGAGTGCATAAATTAAAGAACAGTTGAAATAGAAACATCAAAGCAACCGGACTACAAAGCATTTATGTCATGTTATTAATTATTGATTTTAGACTTTTAAAATAATTTCATTAAATTTTTCCCTTTAAAATGGAAATTGAACGAGAGGTAAACATGGTAATACAGTACATCTGTGTGGAAACCCAAAACTGCAGGGCAGACAACAAGAATGTTAATGTACAACCCTAAGACACTCGTGAAGTGAGCTTCAGAGTGTTTTTTTCTTTCTCATTTTTTTACAGTAACCTATTAGGACAGAAATGTACTGTATCATAGATGGGGCCCCAACATTCATACGGAATGCCTCATGTATTTAATAAAGAGGAAGTTGGGGGATTTTTTGTAAGACAACGAGACTTTGCAGTGCATTGCCAGGAATACCCCAAAGGTAGGATTTCACAGATTATAGTAAAACAATAATAAATCAATAAAGTAAACAAAAATATGTAAAATTTAAAACAATGTTGCTATATGAGCAGAAAGCTCTTGTATGAGCTTATTTCATAAAGATAATTAAACTACAATTACCCATTATTATTATTAGAAGTAGTAGTATTGCCTCTGAGCTTTACCTGCTCATTGTCGAAAAAAACATTAAACCTCAGTCATATTGTTTTATTTCTTCATTTTCCGTTTCAGGAGCTACGGAAACAGAAAGAGTTTTTGTGCACCTCAGTACGTAAGCTTGCAGAGCAAAATCTATCCTATCAGTCATATCTGAAATACAACAATGTGTTATAGCTGAAAGGTACCAACCTCTTGGCCAGCTTATCACCACAGTAAAACACAAAATAGAAGGAACTGGGTAAGTACTGACTTTATCAAGCTAGTGCACTAAAATTTCATGGGCACAGGTCCAGAACTGCTTCGCATTCATTCTACTAATTTAGTTTTTGACTTTATAACATCTAGACAAGTTGAATGGGAAACTGAGCCTAAAAGCAAGTCACCAGCTTTTAAAAGAAAAGGTTGCTCATTTTAAGGATGTATCTGAGGTACGCAATTTCCGATTTTTGTATATGATTAAATGTAAATGTCAAAAGAAAGAGCTAAATATTTGTTTCTATCATTTTAGGGTCTTGGGCAAAACTTTGTGGAGGGTAGAATGTTGCTGATTGATTTTGTGGAATCTTTTCAAAACCTTCAGAAGTCCTACTATACTCATCTGGTCCAGCTGGAGAAAATGCAGAATTTCCACATGGAAACAAAAGAAACTGGAGAAAGAAAGAACTTCTTCCAAATTACCATCTGGTGCAATCAATATATTCTACAGCATCTATCTATGTATCACTCACTAACGCCATACTATTCTATTAAACCACCGTAGTTACCTCGCCTTAACCACTATGCACATACTGATTAACGCCATACTATTCTATTAAACCACCGTAGTTACCTCGCCTTAACCACTATGCACATACTGATTTTTGATGCATTTAATACAGAACATTCATAAGAATTTCAAAATATATGGCAACATATTGAAGACCATGCACCATGAAGTTGTATTTCAGCAGTGTTTAAAATGGGGCAAGTATTAAAATGAGAATTCAGATAAATCCAAATATGTAATAACCAACAGTAGATGTGTTCCTTTTTGACTGATCTTCTTCTTAAGGTTTTTTTTTTTTTTTTTGGATTTTTCCCCGATTTTCTCCCTAATTTAGTCGTGTCCAATTCCTCCCCGTCACTAGGGGGCTCCCACATTAAGGCTACTACTACCACTCAGCCGGGAGGGCCGAAGACTATCACGTGTTTCCTCCGAACCACGTGACGCCAGCCGACCGCATCTTTTCGAACTGCTCGCTCGCGCACCGTTGGGGACGGCGTAACACACTCGGAGGACAGCGCTATCCGCTCCCTCCGCTGCGCGAGCTCACAGACGCCCCTGACTGGCTGTAGAGCCGTGATTAATGTCGGAGCACTATGTACCTCTCATCCCTCCCCTCTGAGAGAGCTCGGCCAATCAGCTCTCTCTAGACTAGCGATCTCCGGATGATAGGGCGAGCGCTTTACCCACTGCGCCACTCGGAGGCCTTCTTAAGGTTTTAACAGATTTTTTTTTGGTCACTGTTTTCTCTGGCTTGCTCATTAGAGATATAAACCTCACCCACTTATCATAGAATTTGCTTTCAGCCAACACCTATTAACAAAAGCAGCAAATAAATACAGCTAAATTGAGTTTTAATTTGAACCTTAAGAGTAAAAATGCATAATCTTATAAGGTTATTTACTTCAGTTATATATTCTTACAGTATAGTCGTTTGTAAAATCTGGCTTATCAATAATTGGTGGCTATTAAATTTAATTCATGTCATTAAGCAGGTTTCCTCCCTAAATAATACTTAAATGTCACTTACACTACACAGTTCAGCCAGGGGTCAAGCTTCTTGTTCAAACTCTAATTATAGCAGATATAGGGAACACAAAGAGGGAGAGTGGGGACATTGTTTGCCTGTTTGCCTTTGGATAAGAGTTCAGTTACATCGCAGTCAGTGACTATCATTGTTTTCTGCAACTCAAATTGGGCAATTTTCTCATCTGTCAACCAAATTCTTAACATACTTGGTCTATTTTCTGTTTGCTCAAATAAACACACCTGGAATAATAATAGTCTTTATTTAGAAAAAAACTTATACTTCCACTACAAAGTACATAGTATTGCTCACATAATGCAATATTTACTGTAAATGCCATAAGATCCAATAAATAAAATCATCCAATTGTTATACAGAAAGGCTGTAGAGTTAGGTAAACCTACATTTTGCCTATTTTTTTTTTCAACAAAAAATCTACAAACTTAATTTCCTTGTGTAAAATGTGAAGCAAAGATTTTTGCTATTCTTTTTGTTTCTTCACTTTTCGCTGATGATGGAGTAACCCTGGGCCTTGGACGAATCACTCTCTGTTCTGTACACTTTTTTTCAGAAGCCTAAAACAAAATTATTTTAAAAACAGAATGAGAAATATGACATAAATGCATAAAATAATAATAATAATAAAAAAAACACTTCCTATAACAAGAACAATGAAAAACACAAACGGTAAATATCTGCCATTCAAGGATGCAGAAAATACACATGCTAAAGATGTACAGTCGTGGCCAAAAGTTTTGAGAATGAGACAAATATTAGTTTTCACAAAGTTTGCTGCTAAACTGCTTTTAGATCTTTGTTTTAGTTGTTTCTGTGATGTACTGAAATATAATTACAAGCACTTCATACGTTTCAAATGCTTTTATCGACAATTACATGACATTTATGCAAAGAGTCTGTATTTGCAGTGTTGGCCCTTCTTTTTCAAGACCTCTGCAATTCGACTGGGCTGCTCTTAATCAACTTCTGGGCCAAATCCTGACTGATAGCAACCCATTCTTTCATAATCACTTCTTGGAGTTTGTCAGAATTAGTGGGTTTTTATTTGTCCACCCACCTCTTGAGGATTGACCACAAGTTCTCAATGGGATTAAGATCTGGGGAGTTTCCAGGCCATGGACCCAAAATTTCAACGTTTTGGTCACCGAGCCACTTAGTTATCACTTTAGCCTTATGGCACGGTGCTCCATCATGCTGGAAAATGCATTGTTCTTCACCAAACTGTTGTTGGACTGTTGGAAGAAGTTGCTGTTGGAGGGTGTTTTGGTACCATTCTTTATTCATGGCTGTGTTTTTCGGCAAAATTGTGAGTGAGCCCACTCCCTTGGATGAGAAGCAACCCCACACATGAATGGTCTCAGGATGCTTTACTGTTGGCATAACACAAGACTGATGGTAGCGCTCACCTTTTCTTCTCCGGACAAGCCTTTTTCCAGATGCCCCAAACAATCAGAAAGATGCTTCATCCGAGGATATGACTTTGCCCCAGTCCTCAGCAGTCCATTCGCCATACTTTTTGCAGAAAATCAATCTGTCCCTGATGTTTTTTTTGGAGAGAAGTGGCTTCTTTGCTGCCCTTCTTGACACCAGGCCATCTTCCAAAAGTCTTCGCTTCACTGTGCGTACAGATGCGCTCACACCTGCCTGCTGCTATTCCTGAGCAAGCTCTGCATTGGTGGCACTCCGATCCCGCAGCTGAATCCTCTTTAGGAGACAATCCTGGCGCTTGCTGTACTTTCTTGGACACCCTGAAGCCTTCTTAACAAGAATTTTACCTCTTTCCTTGAAGTTCTTGATGATCCTATAAATTGTTGATTTAGGTGCAACCTTAGTACCTACAATATCCTTGCCTGTGAAGCCATTTTTATGCAACACAATGATGACTGCACGCATTTCTTTGGAGGTCACCATGGTTAACAATGAAAGAACAATGATTTCAAGCATCACCCTCCTTTTAACATGTCAAGTCTGCCATTCTAACCCAATCAGCCTGACATAATAATCTCCAGCCTTGTGTTCGTCAACATTCTCACCTGAGTTAACAAGACGATTACTGAAATTATCTCAGCAGGTCCTTTAATGACAGCAGTGAAATGAAGTGGAAAGTTTTTTTTTCGGTTTAAGTTAATTTTCATGGCAAAGAAGCACTATGCAATTCATCTGATCACTCTTCATAACATTATGGAGTATATGCAAACTGCTATTATAAAAACTTAAGCAGCAACTTTTCCAATTTCCAATATTTATGTAATTCTCAAAACTTTTGGCAACCAACTTAAAGGATTCCATAAATGTGCATTTACTAAAATAATAATAATAATATCAGCAATAAATCCAAAGACATGATATTAAATTGTATTTTATTTTTAGCATTTTAGCAATCACTTTGTCCATAAATGTTACCAGAGGTTTGCATCTTAAAGGAACCCTTCTGCATTTACATTTATTAAGGCTGCATCTCTTGATTGCAGATTTCGACAATGATGTACCTATTTGACTTAGTTTGATATTGTGAAGGCTTTTTTTTTCATCCACTTTGGTCTTATTTGGTCATTCAAGACCTTTTGGTAAGCATAACGCGTTCATTTTTTAAGAATGTACCAAATGGTCGATTTGGACACACTAAAGGTTTGTACCATCTCTCTGAAAGGTTTATTTTGTTTACTTTTTTGCATCAGGCCCTCTTTGGACTGGTTACTGAGAGTTTAAATGAAATGCTACCAAATGCAAATTCTTACAACACTTGGAATCAACTCCAGACATTTTATCTGCTTAATTTGTCATCAAATAATTAACTGGCCATCAAAGTGCTTTTATTATTAACTACCTTCTGAAAATGGAGAGACTTTGTAAAAAAAAAAAAAAGGCTAATTGCAAAAATGGGTAATTGCTAATCGGTTAATCCAATATTTTTATTTTAATTAATCTCTAAGGTCTAGATTTCAATCACCTCTTGATTGCTTCACTTTAAATCCTTTTTTAAATCCTTTCCAAATATTTATAAAGGCTGCTTAAAATTCTTATTACTGCCCATGTAAAATGCCTTTCTGCTGTCATCTGTGAAGTGTAAGCAACACTTACATGAGCAGGAATGTTTGTGGGAAAAACAGGAGCCAAACGCAGTGCTCTCATAGATGCCTCCAAGTGGTGAGATGGAAGAAAGAAGTTTGGAATCTCTCTGGAAGCATCAGAGCTAGGAGAACATTGATTAAGGTATACACAGAAGCCCAATGGCAGCTCTATGATATGATAAGATTCTCCTTAAGGATTCAGAGATTATAGTTATAAAGATTTCATTCTCCAAATCTTAGCAGCATGTCTTTACCAAATCCAGTTGGAGATCTGCATTAAACAAACATGCAGACATCAAGGTTTTTATGTTGGTGTTTTGGGGAAAGCTGCATATTACAAAGATGCATACATTTACATTTGCTACAAATGTCCCTTTAAAGAGGGTGTTACCCACAAATACATAACAAATAAATATACTGTATGTATAAAAAATGCATATATGGTGTATCTAACTTTTTATACCATATCACATCTTCAGCCTTCAATGTCTTCTGAACCTACAATTTAGCCTTCAAAATCATCCCTATGAATCACACATGGTTTATAGTCATTAAGATTTTTTATATAAATCTATGTCCAATCAACTTGCTACTGATGAATAGCATTTCACACACAATACTGCAGGTAAAAAGGATACAGTTTAACTTTTTTCCCCTCTTTTTCACTTATAGTGATTGTCTTTGTGCAGGACCTAGAGCTAGAAGATAATGTTGAGTCATCTTCTGTTGACTTACCATCTGTAGTGCTGTCATGCTGATCCCAATCAGGTACCTGCATGGTTTCTCTAGTGAAATCTTTAATAAAAAATACTTCTTCATCTACATGTTCATCACAAACATTATGCACTTCTTCTGCATCTCCTCCTATATTCTCACATGATTCAGAACCAGCAGAATAATCTGAATCAGTAGCATCTCTTTGAAATTTAGAGGTACTAACTGGTGGAGATGTTGCAATTTCTTTATGCTTTTGGTGCATGAGGTCTATAGACAGTTCTGTTGCCTCAAAACTCTTGAGCGAACCAAGCTCAAGATCAGAAAGCACAGTAGTCCAGGGGGTTGTCCTGTCTGTGGCTGAAGTGATCTCGTTGAGTGGCCGAGGTTCTATCAATGTCTCCTCAAACCCCTCGGTATCCTTTCCCTCCACCTCATCCTCTTCTTTATTCTCGTCCACGGTGGAGAGACCATCCTGGTGTTCTTCCTCATTCTTAGAATCAGTGAGAGATGAGAGAGATGAAATGTCCTCTATCTTTGACTCTAGGTATTTTTTATTAAATTCCTCTGTCTCACAGTTCTCTGACTCTATTAGCTTTGAATTTTCCACACACAAAACATACATGTCAGATTCAACTGGTGTCGAAGGATTCCTGTGTGTGTCTAAGGAATATTCTTTGGTTTGTTCTTCTCTTATATCTGTAAGCAGATAAACATACTTTAATGCATAGTTTTAGGAAACCCATTTGAGAAGACAGGAACTCTGAAGTAAGTCTGAGGCTTACTTTTAATTATGCCACTGACTTCTCCCACAAGTTGATTGGACTTGAGCAGTAGCTGCTGCGCATCTTTCTCTGAATCCTTGGGCACTTCCTTGTCCACAGAGTTTTGACTCCTTTCTCCCAGTACAGAGAACACAGGTGCAGACAACTTGTGACTGAAGTACTTTCGAATATCATCAAGCTCACTGAGGTTTCTCCTGAAAGGTCATAAAACCTGACTAAAAAAATACTTTTCATCCCAGTCCATCTCTCAAGTCTTCTTAAGCACAATTATATCCCTTTAGATGTATCACAATTCTTTTATAACTTTATAGGAAGAAGATGATTCATACCTAAGGGCTGAAAAGAGTGATGAGCTAGAGTGGTGCACATCTCCAGTAAAGTTATTCAATATGGCACTTTCCTTTTCCTGCAGAGACTTATGGAACTGGCGAACATTGTCCATATGCTCATCATGATGATCAACCAGGCTAGACCTGAAAAAACAATCATCAATTCAGCAATACTAATAAATCCTATTGTTGCACATAAGCTTCTCAATGTATTTTAGATTGGTTTAGGTAAACCCTCCCTTTTAACAGAAGAAATATTTACACCAAAAAGTGCTGATGCGGCTAACAGTAAACAAAATCCAGTGCTATCATTTGTCAGCAACATTTATCTTGTCATTTATCTCATCATTGATCATTCTGTACGTTTCCTCATCAGAGATGAGCAGCTAAGTTCTGTCTGGGAGAGAGTTTTACTACTGTAATTACCCTAACAGAAGTCATAAGATGGCCTTAAAAAGAAATGTCAATTCTTTTGCAAAAAATCCTTTTTTTTTTTTTTTTTTAGTTATTTGACAAGGCAATATAATTTATAATTGTATGAACAATTTAAATAAAGTATGTGGCAATTAAGATATTTGGCATTGGGCAACCTTATTGTTGTCATTATTTTATTATGTAATCAATATAAGCTAGGCAGTGACTGCCACGATTAAAATTTAATTATGTGGGGAAACACAGAAATTTACATTTTTACCAAAAGCATCTTTGAAAATATATAATAATATATTACAATTAATTATATTAATTGTTTGTCTAGAAACACATTTATCAATTACAAGATGCAACCATAAAACAGAAACAAGATAAAATGACAAATTAGGACATTTTCCAAACAGTTCAACAACTTTTTACTACGACTCATGACCTTCAGAACTTGTGGAAAAGTTTATTTGTAAGGTTCCGATAGTCAGTTATCTTATATAGGCCATCTTAGAAAACAAACCATTTTTTAAAGGTTCATACCTTCTAAAAAGCATTCGGCCAGAGTCTTCAGGAGTGCTGATCCTCTGCTCAGAAAAATGGCTGATGTGACTGGGGAAGCTGCTGTACACAGCTGTGGTTTGATAACACACTGGCATGGCACTACACAGAGGCTGAAATAGACAGGAATATTTCTCTATATCCATAAGTAGCACCAAGTTTTGCCATAGTGAGAGAACTCTGATATAAAATTACCTAAAAGTCATTTTACTAATTCCAATTAATAATTAGAATTACATAGTACATATAAATAAATGAAGGTAACATACTGTACGTACACTGGATTGTGCGGCAATGTTCTCACACGCAGCCTGTCTCTGGGCTCGGAGCTCATGCACACCATTTAGAGGAGACACAGACACTTTGATCTGGCCCTGACACTGCCCACTTAAGTCTGTAATGTTGTACCAGCCACACACAGACTGAAAGCCAGACAGAAGTGGAGACAGGTCCACTGAGGCAAATCCTATCACACGCTCTATTTCTGGTTAACAGAAAGGCATAGAAAAAAATATATAATGTAAATGATATTTTTTCCTTCAAGATCACCAGTTACTCAATTTGACAGCAAAAGTAAAAGCTAATAATCATTTAAAATAAGACTACATGCAGACTGTACCCCCTTTGTGCCAGACTTTGAACACCAGAGACTGCTGTGGATCTAGAAGAAGCTCTTTAGAGAGCCTGAGAAAAAATGTAAGTTGATTAGCCACATATCATATAGTTAATTGACACTTTAATTTTGTAAATGTTTGTGTGTGAATGTGCATGCCAAAAAATTTAGCTTACCTGCATTCCTGCTGGTGGTCCCAAACTGGGCACTCACTGTCCTGTACTGCAGCTGTGCTAACCGTAGCGGGTTCAGCAGCTGTTACATAAGACACCCAGCAGCTGGGGAGACTGTTATTTTGCTCAGCTGAAGGGCAAACTATTAATAAAAAAAAAAGACACTTTGGAAATACCACTGACTAAAACAACTTTATATGACCAGTCTTAGCTTTGATTACAGCACGAAGTGGCCATTTCATATGTGAAAAAGACTTTTTTAAAACCTGAATCCTGGAATATGCCCATGCTGTGAGGGAAGAAGAAAAAACTATTGATTGGATAATCTGGCCATTACATTCATGTCATTAGCTAACTTTATTTCATTGCCACACAATGTTGCTGAGCCTAGACTTGACCAACCCTAGATCATAACACTGCCAACAGAGGTTTTTACTTGGGGCGCTATGCATGATGGGTGCGCATTGCTTCCCTTCTTAATCTGAAGGACTTGTTGATCTGCAGATGGCTAAATGGATAGTAATTTTGTGTTTAAATCTTTTTATTAAGGTAAATAATCCAACAGATATTGCTACATACCAAGATTTAGTTATAAACAAAAATAAACATAACAAACCGCAAAATAATAATGAACATACATACACCACAAACATAAGGAACAAAATAAAACAACCCCTTACCTCCCTTCCCACCCTAGGGACTAAAAGACATGCCACACTAATGGTGCAGTCAACACCACATGGTTATTCAGCCTGCATTTTCAAGATAAAGGAGAATAGGAGACCAAATCTTATCAAATTTGTCCAATTTCTTTACCATAAGGAATCAAATTTTTTCCAAATGTAGTACCTTAATCAATTTTTCCAACCATAATTTAGCTGATGGGGTTTCTGTCGTTTTCCAAAACCTTAGAATAAGTTTCTTTGCCACAATAAGTCCATAGGACAACAGTTGTTTTTGAGGTTCTTGGAGTGACATGATTTTGTCAGAGATTCCAAATATCACAAGAAGTGGATCATTTCTTCTTCTTTTCACAAGATGGCGCCGGTGAGGTCGGCTGCCGTCACGACTGCTCCGACCGACTTTACTTTGTTTTCGTCTTTTTATTTAATTTCTAGCAACTTTAATCCGGCCAATTCATCACAATTGAGTGCATTAGGTACGATAGAGATACTCTTATTTCTATTGGTCTACAATGTACTCACAATTCGACGTTTTTAACTCCGGATCCGAGCTGGCCGAGTGAGATCCTGAGGGAAAACAAAGGACGCGACGCGAAGCGGCGGCCCCGAGGAAAACGAGCCGGCGTCAGGAACAGGCTGAGAGCGCGTGCACACCGCACACCTCTGCCTAGCATCCTGCTCGCCAACGTCCAGTCTCTGGAGAACAAGCTCGATGACCTCAGGGCCAGGATAAAGTTCCAGAGAGACATTCGGGACTGCAATCTTCTCTGCTTCACCGAGACATGGCTGAACCCAGCGGTGCCGGACCACGCCATCCAGCCGGCCGAGTTCTTCTCGGTTCACCGCATGGACAGGACAAGGGACTCGGGGAAGACAAGGGGAGGCGGCGTGTGTTTAATGGTGAACAGCGGCTGGTGCAACAGCGCGAGCGTTGTTCCTCTCGCACGCTCCTGCACACCCAACCTGGAACTATTGACCATCAAGTGTCGTCCTTTTTATCTTCCTCGGGAGTTTACATCGGTCATAATCAGCGCCGTTTATATTCCGCCACAAGCGGACACGGACACTGCCTTATGCGAGCTGCATGAGGCACTCACACAGCACCAGACACAGCACCGGGACGCTGCGCTCATTGTGGCGGGAGACTTTAACAGTGCCAACCTCAAACGCGCAGCGCCGAACTTTCATCAGCACATCACATGCCCAACCAGGGGTGAAAGGACACTGGATCATTGTTATACAACAGTCAAGGACGGCTACAAGGCACAATCTCGTCCACCGTTTGGGAAATCCGACCATGCCGCCATCTTCCTCATGCCAAAATATAAACAAAGGCTCAAACAGGAACTTCCGGTTCAGAGGGAGGTCGCGCGCTGGACGGACCAATCGGTGGCCGCGCTTCAGGACGCACTCGATGACGCAGACTGGGACATGTTCCGGAACAGCTCCGATGACGTCAGCATGTTTACGGAAGCGGTCGTGGGATTCGTCGGGAAACTAGCGGATGATACCGTGCAGAAAACGACCATCAGAACGTTTCCCAATCAGAAGCCGTGGGTGGATAAAACCATCCGCGACGCTCTGAGATCTCGCGCCGCTGCCTACAACGCGGGACTTGCATCGGGGGACATGAACCAGTACAAGGCTGCGTCCTATAACGTCCGGAAGGCGGTTAAAGAGGCGAAGCAGCGCTACGGAAGGAAACTAGAGTCACAACTCCAACAGAGTGACTCTAGGAGCCTGTGGCGGGGACTAAGGACAATCACGGATTATAAAACACCAACATCCGGTATGACGAACGCGGACATGACTCTGGCAGACGAGCTGAACACCTTTTATGCTCGCTTCGAGGCTGCAGCTAAAGACGCTAGCGTTGCTAATGCTAGCGGTGCTAACGGCTGCGGAGAGGAAGTCACTGCCAGCACCGGAAACGCGTTCATCATCTCCGAGCATGACGTGAGGAGAGCCTTCAGGAGAGTGAACACCAGGAAAGCAGCAGGACCAGACGGCATCTCAGGTCGAGTCCTCAGAGCCTGCGCAGACCAGCTTGCACCTGTGTTCACAGAGATATTCAACCTCTCCTTATCTCAGTCGGTGATCCCCACATGCTTCAAAGAGTCCATCATTGTTCCTGTTCCGAAGAAACCACATCCTGCTTCCCTCAATGACTATCGACCTGTAGCCCTCACCTCAGTGGTGATGAAATGCTTTGAACGGCTGGTCAGAGACTTCATCATCTCTTCACTACCCGACACTCTGGACCCACTACAGTTTGCATACCGCCCGAACCGCTCCACAGATGATGCCATCTCTCATCTCCTCCACACAACACTCACTCACCTGGACACTAGAAGGGGGAATTATGTTAAAATGCTTTTCATCGACTACAGCTCAGCATTTAATACCATAATTCCCTCCACACTCACCACCAAGCTGGAGCATCTGGGACTAAGCTCATCTCTGTGTCAGTGGATCTCTAATTTCCTAACTGGGAGACCACAGGCAGTAAGGATGGGTGGACACGTCTCAGCCTCTCTCACTCTCAGCACTGGAGCCCCACAGGGCTGTGTTCTGAGCCCCCTGCTGTACTCTCTGTACACACATGACTGTGCGGCCACTACCAGCTCCACCACCATCATCAAGTTTGCTGACGACACCGTCGTGGTGGGCCTGATCTCTGACAACGACGAGACGGCCTACTTGAAGGAGATTGGAAATCTGGAGAACTGGTGCCAGAGGAACAACCTTCTTCTAAATGTCAGTAAAACAAAGGAGCTGATAGTGGACTTCAGCACTAAGCAGGAGAGGAACTACCAGACCCCCGTCATCAACGAGAGCCCAGTGGAGAGAGTGGACTGCTTCAAGTACCTCGGTGTTCACATCACGCAGGACCTATCATGGTCCTGTCACATCAACACCGTGGTGAAAAAGGCCCGACAGCGTCTCTACCACCTCAGACGCCTGAGAGACTTCAGACTGCCCTCCAAGGTGCTCAGGAACTTTTACTCCTGCACCATAGAGAGCATCCTGACGGGAAACATCGCATCCTGGTTCGGGAACAGCACCATGCAGGACAGACGAGCCTTACAGAGGGTAGTGCGATCAGCTGAGCGCATCATCCGAACTGAGCTTCCTGACCTGCACTCTGTCTACAACAAGCGGTGCTGGACCAAGGCCAGGAAATCATGAAGGACCTCAGCCACCCCAGCAATGGACTGTTCTCTCTGCTGCGGTCTGGGAAGCGCTTCCGCTCCCTCAAGGCCAATACAGAGAGACTGAGAAGGAGCTTCTTCCCGCAGGCGATACGGTCTCTCAATCAAACCAACACACTGGACTAAAACACCTTTGCATTTTCTTGCACACACAGAACGGACAATTATGTCGATGCACATTGCACATATATGCACATATGCACATTTTGCACACTTCAAGGACCTCTTTTCACACCCCCCTCATCTCATTAAAAAAATAAAAATAAAAAAAAACTACCTCAAGTTTTTTCACTGACTATAGCCGTAATATATTACATCACATTCCACTTCTGACAAGAGCACATTCTTTCATACCTCAGATTTTATGTATATATATATATATTTTGTAACTTTGTTGGAATCTGTTTTATAGGTTCCTTTTGTAAAAATTATTTAAGGTCACGGAGCGGTCGTATAAGCATTTCACTGCATATCGTACTGTGTATGACTGTGTATGTGACAAATAAAATTTGAATTTATTTAAATTTGAATTTACTCATGCTTTAAGTCGCATGTAGCAAGTAGAATTGACAGAGCATGTATGAATATACTCTAATGCATCAGTCCACAGTTCTGAACATATCTCCTCCCCAATGGATAATAATTTTAGGTAGCAGTTTTGCACACCAGCCATTATATGTTGGATTGCTAACGTGTCCATCATGGAATCCCCAAAAATCTGTTATCTGTAATGCTGATTTTTTTTTCTGAAAGTGCACTGCTAGGGCAGTGGTAGCTTAGAGGGCTAAGGCACTAAGTTACTGATCGGAAGGATGGCGGTTTGAGCCCCAGGTCCACCAGGTTGGCATTGTTAGGCCCTTGATCAAGGCCCATAACCCTATATTAACCCTAAGCCCTGCGCTCTGACCCCAGTTACATGGGATAAGCGAAGAAAGAACTTCACTGTGCAGTAATGTATATGTGACAAACAAAGGCTTAACTTAGCTTAATGTCATGTGCTCTACAGTGTCAAGTGCAATGAAACAAGTACACAAGCAATTGTTTTTAAATATAACAGTGTAATAACAGTAATAACCAATAAGAAATGTTAATATCATATATTTTAATATCATATTCCTACTTCCTGTGTGTAAGATTTTTATTTCTATAAATATCCTACCTTTTATACTCAGGTGCATAGCTCGCTCAACACCAACAGTTGCAGTGAAGGTCTTGTCACTGGTGAGCACTGTTGAGCTTAGTAGCAATTCAGTCTGTTGTTTATTTGACACAGAACACTGTCTGGACTGACTGACTGGAGTGGGGGATTGTATAGACAAGGGTTCTCTATCCTCCTCTTCCTCTCCTGAACTGCTCAGCTGCATCTCTTCCTCCATGAATGATGGGGACAGGGGTATGTGTGAGATGGTTCCCACTGTCACAGTCATATGGACTCTAAGAGCAGCTCCACCCAGGTCAGCAGCAGAACGCTTAAATAGAGGATACAAACCTAAAGAGGCATAAGACATAATCACACATATTACATAAATCCTGTGTTTATTTCCACTCATTTAGTTTTTTTTTATCCAGGAGGCCTAAAATCTAATTATAATTCAATAAACTCAAATATTTCAAGGGTGTGGAACATTTATAAAGCTACAGTGCATGAGTCAGATGAGAAAAACACTATGATGTTTTTAAGCTGCAACGGCACTCTGACAATCCTATAATAATAAATAATATAATATAAATACATTAAGAAAAAACAACATCCCAACAGATATGTGACTGTTGGTACATATTTAGTAACCTAGTAACCCAGTGTAAAGATCTATCCAATGACAGAAACTTAAGCATTTTTGCTTTCTGGATTAGATGGAGGACCCCTGAAGGGTGGAAATGTTAATATAATATAATATATAATATAGTATCTTCTTCATTGTCTTTCTGCTGTTCCCCTTCGGGGGTCCTCCATCTAGTCCAGTACAACTGATTTTTTTTTCTGAAAGTGCACTGCTGGGGCAGTGGTAGCTCAGAGAGCTAAGGCACTACGTTACTGATCGGAAGGTTGGCGGTTTGAGCCCCAGCTCCACCAGGTTGGGATTGTTGGGACCTTGATCAAGGCCCGTAACCCTATATTAACCCTAAGCCCTGCGCTCTGACCCCAGTTACATGGGATATGCGAAGAAAGAATTTCACTGTGCAGTAATGTCGTTCTGAAAAAAGGATTTTTTCCAAATTATAAAATAACACCTACGGTATTAAGTAATTAAGTAACAACAACAACAACAACAGGTCTGTTTTGGAATAGCTTTTGCAAGAACAGTATTGTCAAGTGCATTTGTGAAACCCATCAAGCATCCTGTTTAACAAGAACAGAAAGAAGAAATAAAAGTAGAAAGAAAGGAAAATCAGTGAAGACCATCGAACGAGAAATTCCAAAAAACTACCAACATTTTGACTGATAGTCTATAATGTTGTATATCTATTCACCATCAACATACCTTTAACATCATCACACCCCTACTTTAGGCAAGAAAAATGTGTGACGAATAAATATATATAGGTATATCTTATAGGTGGAAGGCATCTGCTGAATAATCAAAACATTTACTGTATTTGTATATATATAATACCTTTTAGGAACCTGCATTTGGGGTGTGATGAATCTCTAATTGGAATTGATGCATTAAAATAAATAACTAAATAAATAAAAACATTTCCAAAGCACTAGAATGCACAGTGCCAGATCTCTTAAGCGCTCCACTTCACTGTTTGACCAATAGATATTACACTCATGCACTGTGTTTCAAAGTGTTTAAAATGTTTTATAAATATGAATAAAGTAATACATAAAAACTTGTTGATTCAGCGAGATTGATTTTGCCTTTATTGCCCAATTCTTAATGACTGGCACTTTCTTGTTACAACTCAACCAGACATGCCCATCCGGTTCAATCAGTGCACTATAGCCCCATTTCATTTGGAGCCCAGCAAGTAAAAAGTCAAAGGTCAGACAAACTGCCCACCCCACAACCCTCAAGAGTTGAACTCAGAGGGGCCAGAGCCACCCTGGTGGCAACAAGGGGTTCTTGTGATTTTAATGCTATGGCCGATAGGCGATATGTAACATAAACTATAACATGGAAAAACTGGAAGTCTCTCTGCAGACTTGGATATCTAATGTCAAGATTAATGTATTCCCTTGATTTCATGTCATCTAGGCTTATGGGTCATGAGTCCTGGGCCTGTAGTCACAAAGCTTTTTAAGCCTAAAAAGCTTTTTAAGCTCATTCGTAGAATTATGACATTTTCTTAGAATTTCCCCTTAAATTTAGGACTAAATCTTAGTAAAGATAAAAATGATTCACAAAACATCTTAGCCCCAAAAGCAGCTCCTAAGGTAAAAATTGTTAAGAGTAGAAAGGAGGACTTTTAAGAGGCTTAAGAGTTTCTATAGCAGAGGACAAAATGGTGGAAAAAATAAATATTCTCCAAACACTGAACGTAAAGCTAAAAGTAAACACAGCTTTTCTGTCCAATTTGGTTTTCTTGTTATTTTACTCCCTTCCATTTCTCTTGAACTGTTGACTATATACAGTACCATCCAAAAGTGCAACTTAAACAGACTGTCCTGCAATCATGTAAACTGGTAAATGGTGAGCCATTTTGCTCCCATCAATCTAAAATGGATTACAAGTAATAAAATAAGCATGCTAAATAAATGTAAGAACTTAAATATAGTAACTACTGCCTGGAAATTGGTTGCTTCAAAAGTAGACACATTTTCCTCATTTGGCTGTTTTAATTAACCTAAAGATGTTAAACCTATAACAAAAAAAAACTAACAAAAAAAATTCAGTGGAACCTCGGATTGCAAGTAACGCGGTTTACAAGTGTTCCGTAAGAGGAGCAAAGATTTTTAATAGATTTCTAATTGAAAACTGAGCGAAAGAATTGGTTTACGAGTGCCGAGTATCATGTATCACATATGCGCCTCTTATTTTGACACAGAGCGGCAAGTGATCACAACTGAGCCATTGATTTTTCTCTCTCTTGCGCTGCGGAATTGTGGGTAATCGTCTCCCCTGCTTCCCTGGGTCTTAGTGCTCGTCTCTTACTGGTCTCCCGCTCTGTTTCATCATGTCTCATATGTGTGCGTGCGCATAATTTGACACCGACACACACACACTCTCTCTCGGCTTCACACACACAGACACGCTCTGCTTTAAACAGAAAACTCAGCTCTGTCGCGATTCTGTCGGTAAGGTAATTCGTTTTTTTTAGTTCATTAGTTTTTTTTTTTTTTTACTTTACAGCAGGAATTAATTATGCTCGTAATCCAAGGTTCCACTGTATTCTATTTTCACAAAAAGTTAATTTCAAGACCTTTACAGAGGTCAGAGGTTATTTTTCATCAACCAATTTTTATCAACCAGATATAACTAACATCTAGTTCACTTAAATTGAGGAGATTAGTAGAGCAATGTATGGGCAGCACACAACAAGCACAAAAGGCTGTACTTTTCTGAAGTAACGATCATCATATCATTTGAAATCTAAAGGTTTACACCAATATACAGTATATTGCGCTGTGTTATATGTTCACCTGAATTCAATTTAGCTTCAAAAAGTTAAAGTTAGTTAGTATGCCAGGTTCACCTGACAAAATGGCCAGTAGGAACAAGCTTAGATGTACATACTAAGAAAATATTACTATACCACTTATTGTCTCCTTGTGCTTTGAAGTTGTTGCAAGAGCTGAAAGATCCACAAAGGCGCACCCCACCAAACGATCCAACTTGTGAGGTCGCATCCGTTTCTCTTTGCCGAAGGAGACCCACAGCTGCACTTCTAGTTTCTCCTCCCTCAAGTACCAAAGCAGTGGCTGGTCCACTCTCAGATCTATAGCCTGGGTGCCAGTGAATGCTACTGTAGCCATGACCTCACCCTCTTTACCATCTTTCAGAGCCGAATGCCTCAGCTCAGAGCAGAAGGCCTCTTGGTCGTACAGTTTGTATCTATAGTAACAATAGGTAGATCTCTGGACCTCTTTGTGACCTGGGAGCAGCAAACACTGGATTGGTACCAAAGCCCTGGGAATAATGATAGAAAATGTCATTGTGCACATTCTTTCTGAAGAAGTGTCCCCTTTCCCTTCATCCTCTTCATCTTGCTCACTGTGTCTTTCAATTTCACACCCCAGGGCCCGTGCTGAACTGAGGACACGTTCCCGGTCTGTGCAATCACCAAAGTTTATAGAGAGCTCAAGCCCTCCGACAGAAGTGAGGCTGTGAGGTAAGGGCACACAGGGAGGAAGTGAGAGACCATACCAGCCAGATATACCTAAAAAAGAACAAGAGGTTTTACCACTGTTATTGTTAAGGTTTTAAAATTACACTTAGATACTCAGCACACTTTTTACCTGTTCTTTTATAAAGAAGGTCAGCGAGACGAATTTTCACAAATCCCAGAATACTGTCTTCAGATCTTGAAGGATTTGTTACTGAATGAGAAGAATTGTTGATACGCATAAAAAAGTTTAAGCAGTTAATCAATGATACGCATAAAAAAGTTTAAGCAGTTCAATGTCATGAACTGAAAGAAGCATTTTCAGTACAGAAGTACAGTTCATTGGCGTATGGGGAGTCCTGTCAATGTTATTATTGTAAGTAATGGCTCCAAAATTCAGCTGCTCCTTTAATCAAGCAAAATCATCAAACACATACAAGATGCTTAATTACAGACTGTGGCATTCAATGTTCGCTACAGTCTATATCAATGGTTATTAACATCTTAATGACAGCAAGATCAACTGATGAATCAATAGTAGTTGCTTTTTCTCTTTTCTATAGATTTTAAACAGGGATACAACAAAGTAAACATGTAGTGTTTCAATGCCAACGTTTAGACGTGTTTATAAATAATTTATAAACCCACCCATCCCTGACTCCAAGCCAGCCTTACATGTCTAAAAAAGGCTAGACACAAGGCATATTTAAAGAAGGAAAAGAAAGAAAAAAAACATGAAGCTGGAAGTCTGGGTTTTGTGTGGAAAAAAAGGAGGAGGGAAAAAAACACAGATGAAAAATAAAAAATAAAAAAAGAAGGGGATTCATCTTTAAATGAAGAAATCACCCCCACACCTGTTGAAATTTCAAGTCTGAATTACATATTGAATAATGAATCTACTCCAGGGACAAACAGGACATAATATCTCTGAATCATTGGGCGTGAGTGGGTGACGTGGCATATTTCCACTTAAAAAAAAGAGAATGAAAGAGTTTTGCAAAAGACAATAAATTACTTTTAGCTGGAGTTAGACATTTATCTTCCTCTCCAGTAATGCCAAAAAGCAACCAGGTGGTCTAGTTCAAGATTGGATGATTTAATATGTAAGATTGGGTTTCAAAGACATCTCATGTCCAACACATACGAATAAGAGACATCTCTGTTTTTACATTTATCACAGCAAGGATCAACATCTGGGTAAAAAGGAGAAATGAGCCCTGTGCATAACCTTAAACTGTAATAAAGAGTAGTGGGTGCATAAAGTGGTTGAGAGTTGACAGTGTAAAATTTAAGTCTTTTTCCCAAGCAGTTTTAATTTTACTTAAAGATGTATGACTCAGACCCACTAATCCACCATAAATAGTGGATATTATGTCTTTATGCAGTGGGGACGAACAGGAGAAATTATCTACAATATTTACACAGGAGTCTCAGGAAAATTTGGTATTAATGAGCTAATGAAGTCTTACTTGCAAATATCTATTTAAAAAAAAAAGATCTGAATAAGTTAAACATTTCAGACAGCTGTTCAAATGATGCAAACCTATGATCAACAAAAATATCTTTGCAAAGCTTGATGCCCTTACTGTACCATTCCTGAAACACTGAATCATGTAAAGAAGGTTGGAAGAGATGGTTAGAGATGATGGATCTGGAAAGAGAAAAGCTAGGAAACTGCTGTACTTCCTGAACTGAGCCTACACTCTAAAGGTATGCATAATAACTGAATTATTGATTGATTTATTTGAGGGGATGGGGAATGCAGATCCAAGAAGTGCCAAAACAGAGAGGTTTTTGACAGAGTTTCTCCTGTCTCCATTTCCACCCAGACAGGCCGATTATGTTAGTTCTGAAAATATAAGATAACACATTAAATGTTTGCTGTGAACTAATAATGAAAATTGGGTAAAGCCATGCCACCATCTCTTTTAGATCTATGAAATAGGGAATTGTTCAATCGAGGATGCTTAATAATATTGATTAGATGATATAAATGAATCCAATGCATTAAAGTCAGATTTGGTAATAAAAAAGGTACAGACCTAAAAAAATATCTAAAAATTTAGGAAGAATATTAATTTTAATGGCATTAATTTGACCCACCAAGGACGCACTCAGTCACTCACTCACTTATCGTCGATAACGCTTTATCCTGTATTCAGGGTCATGGGGGGGCCTGGAGCCTATCCCAGGAGGCTGAGGGCATGAGGAAGGGTACACCCTGGACAGGATGCCAATCCATTGCAGGGCACACATATACACTCACTCACATGCTACGGACAATTTGAGAACGCCAATCAACCTAATCTGCATGTCTTTGGACTGTGGGAGGAATCGAGCTTGGCCGGGAATTGAACCCGGACCCTGGAGGAGCAAGGTGACAGTGCTAACCACCATATGAAGAGTTGGGTCTTTATCTCTCTTTGCTATAAGGGTGCTACAACCCTCATTAAACAAAGCAGGCAATTTACCTTGCTTAAAAGAATCAGATACAACCAAAGCTAGTTGTGGTGCGAGGAATGAGTAGAATGATTTAAAAAATTCTGCAGGGAACTCGTCAGGACCAGGGAACTTACCAGTTTGTAATGATGAGATAGCTGAAATTATTTCCTCTTGTGATATGGGCTCTAATAATCTTTAGAATCAGGGGACAGTATTGGGATATTTAGTTGAGTCAGGAAATTCTAAACTAAACTATATTTCTCTGAGAACTCAGAAGTATATAATCAAGAATGAAAATTCCTAAATGCACCATTAATATTAGAGTGATCAGTAGAGACCAATTAAAATTTTTATGTGGTGCTGTAAATCTTCTTAGTTTCAATTCTCGAAAAAGCTTCAGCTTGCGTCTCTTGGGGTATTCCATAGTGGATTTCGAGTTATGTTTAGGATGGCTTATACAACATTGTCCTGTTGTATAAGCCATCCTCTTTTCAGCTTCAGCTTTTTTACAGATGGTGTGATGTTTGCTTCCGGAATTTGCTGGTATTTAGTGGAATCCATTCCCGTGCAATGTTTCCTGTGCCACTGGCTGCAACACAACCCCAAAGCATTATAGATCCACCCCCATGATTAATAGTTGGAAAGGTGTTCTTATCAGGAAATGCTGCTCATTTTTTTCTCCCTTTGCTGATTGTGGCCAAAGAGTCCTATTTTAACTTCATCAGTCCACAGCACATGTTTCCACGCGTCAGGCTTCTGTAGATGCTATGTTGCATACTTCTGGCGTTGGATTTTATAATGGGGACACAGGTAAGGTTTTTTCTGCCGACTCTTACATGAAGGTCTTGTCTGTGCAAACACACTGCTGCACAGTGGAAAGGTGCACCACCACTCCTGAGTCTGCTAAATCTTCCTGCAGGTTTTTTGCAGTCAAATGGGGGTTTTGATTTTGATTATCTTTCTGACCAGCATATGAGCAGTTCTCTCAGAGAGTTTTCTTGGTCTTCCAGATCTCATCTTGACCTCCAAAGTTCACCTGAACTGCCATCTCTTAATTACATTTCTCACTGTGGAAACTGCAAGCTGACAACGCTTAGCCTTCTCCTTCATTGTGGGCATCAGAGTCTTACACAGCTGCTTACAGGAACCTATGGTTGTTGAGTGTCCGCAAGTGTGTGCACAAGGTTTGAAGAGTCAAAGTATTTGTAAAGCTTTGAAATTGTCATTTACTAATTACAGCTGTTGCCATGCATCAGATCTAATGAGCTGATTAAGGTCTGAAATCTTGTAAAAAAAATTTGAGACTCTGGAACTCTTAGGGTGCTCAAACGTTTGCACAGTACCATAATGTTTTTTTTTCCCCAATTTATGGCAAAAGAAGTAACTATACATCAATGTTTGCTGGAAGTATTGTGCATTTCCATTTCCAAGAGAGACTGTGTTAACATCTTTTCAATTAAATAAAAAATCACCAATGTCTGTTATTTGTCAAGGGGTGCCTAAATTTTTGCATACGACTGTATGTCAGAGATACCAAAGCTTCTGAAGATACAAAGATTCTGAAGTAGCATGGCAGATTTACTCAATGGTATAGGATTGGGATATGACCTGTCAAGTGATGAATCGAAACTAATTAAAGTAATTAAAGTCCCCCCTTAGTATGATAGAGTATGAGCCCAAATCTGGTAAAGCAAAAAAAAAAAAAAAAAAAGGCCTTAATAAATATCTGCCAATTGTGATGTTAAGTTGTCTAAGAGCAACTTCCTTCTTTTACCAGGATGGTTTAGTCCCTTAACATTCCAGCTCACAAAGTTTAAAGAACTATTCATTCTCCTCTAGAGAGAGAGAGTGCAGGTAGGTCAACATAAATAATACTAAAATGCCTAGCATCACCCTTAAAAAGAAAGTGTAAAACATAGAGAGCCATATTTAAGATAAACGGTGTGCACAGAATTAACATGTGACTGTGTTTTTAAAAATAAAAATACAGCAGCTGTGTTCTACATAGTTTTAGGCAGGCTGTCTATGTATTTCTGTGCATCTTCTACCGAGCGTAGTCACTTCTTCTGTCCGATAGAGAGAGTGATCAGGAGTCGTGCTTCATACAGGAGAGAAAGCCGGGGTTCACATCTGCATAACTCCGTGATAACTCTGTCATAACATCTCTATACACAGCTCGCTGACTTCGGGAGCATAGTCTTCCACGATACGAATCTACTGACCATGATATTCCAGCTTCCCTCTCAGCCGTGTCACCTGAATCAAATGGTCTTTAATCTGGTATGGTCTTTAATCTGTATATGGAGAATGACAGGCTGTCTCTGTCCTGAAGCGGGTTTGGATTCAGGTACACGGCGGGCTCTGTCAATCTCAGACGGGTTTGGAAATGTTTCACTCCCAAATACCTCACACAAATATTTTTAAAAGAATTCGTTAGCGAGTCCACCATCAGTAGTTTCTGGAAAGCCTATTTTGTCTCCTGCTCTGACTGGCCATTAACTTTGAGCTTTTTTCCCGAAGACTGGAGCAGATGTTTGCCAACTCGCTTACATGGTGATCCGTAGCCAGTCCTAATAAGGGTAAGGACTGGCCATGGCCCTCCACTTTGGCTTTAAATTGATCTAGTTTAGTTTCCAGCAAACAAGCCTCTAACGCTTCACAGTGTTTGTCTAACAGCACGGAGATAACCTTGACTGTTGAAGCTGGGAAAAAAGATGACATTGCAACAGCTCTAACAATACTAGTAGCCATTCTAAGTAAAAAAATAAATGACGGTAGGGTAAAGTATAAAAATATAATACCCTTAAGAGTAAATTTAACATCCAGGGACAAATATAAGAGTAAGAAAATTTAAAATTGTCTGAGCATCTATCTACTCCACGTGGCTGCTAACCGGAATTCCCAGTAGTTTTCCCAGTACTATTTCTGTACTCACCTTTGCGTTGATCTCTGTTATAAACTGTAAAAATTGCCACAGCTTCTTGTAGAACCTCAGCTAGACTCACACTCTCCCCGCTGTCCTTCTGTACCAGCAGCTGACAGCAAAACTCAGTTTGATGCTCAAACTCAGGGCAAAAGCTCCTGGCTGCTACGAGTGTCCTCCTGCACTCCTTCTCAGGCAGGAATGAGAGCTGTAAACTAACGAATGCGTTTACTCCCACCTCTGAGTAGTACTGCAATCCTATGGCCCTGTGTAGAGAAAGAAATCTGATGGATCTTGGGGAACAGCCATTTCTAGAATTTTATCAAGATCACGATGAACATGTTGATAGTCATGTGTAAAAGTTTGTTTAATGCGTTAAAAAGGTGTGTTAACACAATGCCGAAAAAAGAGGGAAGGGCATTAGCAATGGTCTTAGAGAAGCAATTCACATCAAACTGGATATAATGGCTGACCCTGTTCTCTGACCCCAGCCTTCGAACAACAACAAAAAAAGCTGGGATATGCAAAGAATAAAGAATTTCACTGTGCAGTAATGTATATGTGATGAATAAAGGCTAAAATAAATAAATAAATACATTCACCCCAAGGTCAGACCGTGCAATGCACAGAGAAATACAAAATGATCCAAGATCTCTCAGACCCTACAGACCTCATTGAGCATGTTAAATGTTAAAGTCTTAGTATTGCTCACATGATGATTTGTTAAATAAATATTGGCACTGTGAAAAAAGTTATATCTTCTTGTTTTACTGAGGTTGTAATTACGATCAGATGATTTACACAAAAAACATAAAAAAGACAGGGTACTAACTTTTTACACATGACTGTATTTAACATCATAGGAGAGGTACTATAAAGTAAAACACCACGATTACCCATCCTCACTAGCTTCAATTAACATTTAAATACATTAACAATTCTGATAAACATATAGTATATTCTTCTCTTTTTAATTTTTAATACTTTGGTGAAGGAGAGAGTAAACTCACAGGACTTGAGGGAAAAAAAAAAAAAAAAAAAAAAAAAAAACTCACTTTGCTGCAGCCTGCAGGCCAGTGGCTCTGTGCACCTGCACGACCAGATTCACCATGTAGGATGGCACAATCCTGCTCTTTAAACTATTTCTCCTTGCCGACTGGGTCTTGTACTGAACACTCACTTCAAGGAGACCTAAGAAGAAGTGCAACTGATATTATATAAGCTTACACATTGAGTAATAAAGTTAGTGTGACTTTAAAGATCCTAAACCATTTAATTTGAACAGGCTGCCTAAAGGTCAACACAGGACTGTATATTAACGAATGAGTTAATAACAAATACCTGAGGGTTGTGTCTGGCCACTCGTAGGCTTGTCAGAACATGGCACTAGTGGGAGACAGAAAAGCTGTGATTCCATTTGCTTTTGCATTGTCACCATGGCACACAGCTTGGCCATGGGCATCATTCCTCTGGCTACCAGCTGCTCGCGCACATTCGGGTAATAATATCTGCCAGTGTTTCACAAGAACAACATCACTGTTTGTTTGTTCAATAAACAGACAAAATTGATCAAAATAACTTTTTGTGTGTAATTGTACAAAACCCTTTGTGGAGCACGCCATAACTGCACCTAGGGCGTGACTCAAGGAAAGAAACGTCTGTATTTTACAGTATGTACAACCCAAATTGGGATGTTTTTATAACTTAATAAAATGAAAACTAAAAGACTTTTAAACTCACATGGGACAATATTTTATTCACAATAGAACATAGAGAACATGACAAAGGTTTAAACTGAGAAATTTTACAATTTTATGCAGAAAATTCAAGCTCATTTCAAATTTGATGCCTGATACAGGTCCCAAAATAGTTGGGATGGGGGCATGTTTACATTGGTGTAGCATTTACTCTTCTTTTCAAAACAGTTTGAAGACATCTGGGCATTGATGTTATGAATTTCCGGAGTTTTGGTGTTGGTCCCATTCTTGCCCGGTGTAGATTTGCAGCTGCTAAAGAGTTCGTCTTTGACGTATTGTTCGTTTGATAATGTGTCATACGTTTTCTCTAGGTGAAAAATCTGGACTGTAGGCAGGCCAATTCAGCACACTGACTCTTCTACTATGCCATGCCCGTACCGTATGCACTTATGCAGTGTCATCTAAGGGCCCGAAGACCACAGGCATCCAACAAAGCTCTTCCACCTTGTCCCTTATGCACAGAGATTTCTCCAGTTTCTCTGAATCTTTTGATGATGTAACTGTAGATGATGAGATTTGCAAAGCCTTTGCTATTTGATGTTGAGGAAAGTTGTTTTTAAAGTATTCCACAACTATTTATGCACTGTTCTACAGATTGGAAAGCCTCTGCCATCTTGACTTCTAAAAGACTCCTTTTATAGCTATATATATGAGGTTGAGGATGAGGTTTTGAAACCTGTAGCAGCCATCAAATAGGAAAAGAGCGTAAAATTTAGTGTAACATTTTTTCAGTTTAAAAATGTATGTTCTCTATGTTCAATTGTGACCAAAATATTGGCTCATGTGATTTGAAAGTCTTTTAGTTTCCATTTTATTTAATCTTTAAAAACATCCCAACTTTCCGGAATTCGGGTTGTACTTTCTTCCACTAGTTACACACATACATGCAAATAGTTTTACTGATTATCAGATAATTTTTTTATTAAGGAATAAAATGCAATATGTAACAAATATAAAGCATCAGGTGGTAGAACTAATGTCAAATTGTGTGTACATAAGCATTCAAGCTGATTAACAGATGAATCATAATTGGAAAAACTTAGTTTTGTGTTATCAGGGGTGAATTATTGGTGAATTTCCATACAGTTTCACTTCATGCAGTTAGTATGAATACTATGCAGTTAGCATGCTTAGTATTCACTAACTGCCAATTTTATTAGAAATATCTCTGTGTACTCTAGTATCTTCCCATAGTCCAAAGACATGAAAAGTAGGTTAATTAGTATTTCCAAATTCGCTGTAGTTGTGTGTGTGTGTGTGTGTGTGTGTGTGTGTGTGTGTGTGTGTGTGTGTGTGCGCGCGCGCGCCTGGCTTCTGTATGAAATGGATGAAGAGCTGATGAAGTATTTTCATAACTGCTCATCCCCTTGGAATTTCTCTCTCTCTCTCACACACACAGGCACACGCACACACAGGCACACGCACACACACAGGCACACACTTACACAGGCGCAGATTTCCACAAAGATTCTGTCTGATGACGTTGTGTGTTTCTCTCACACACACACACACACACACGTACCTGATCTGTAGCGCTCGTCCCGCGTGCCGCCGCTCCTGTGTGGTCTCTGCACACGCCGATGCCGAGAGGAGGAGGAGCTCGACGAGGTGTTGCTAGGCACAGTAGCAGAGCTTGGACCAGGCTCCTCCCCATCATACTCTGGGGGAGGAGTTAAATCTGTTCACAAAAAGGATGAAACGTTTTAATGTTTCATTCTGCAGATTTAGTCGTTAAAAAACGAATTCTATTTAAATTTCTGATTTTGTTGCGTTTCTGTGTAAATCTTATTCAGGGGCGGAGCCATTTCTGAGCTCGTCTTGTGATGTCACAAAATTTATAATCTTCAGCTCAGTCATAACTCATATGTGAGTGTGTACCATAACAACATAGCACACAGAAACATGTAGCTACAGAGCCTGACGCGTAGCTACAGTATGTCATTTCTGATGTTAGCAGTGAATGCAGGCTGGTTGCCATGGCAGCAGTGAAACGTATTCCGACTCGTTTAGTATAAATCAGTGGTAAAATCAGCACGTAGGACTCATGATCCTTACTGATGTAACTTCATGTAATAGCACTTAGCTAAACAGTTAGCGATGTTTCCCAGTTTGTATTTTTCTGCAGCTGGTCAGATTTTACACCACTACAGTACAGTCGTGGCCAAAAGTTTTGGGAATGGCACAAATATTAGTTTTCACAAAGTTTGCTGCTAAACTGCTTTTAGATCTTTGTTTCAGTTGTTTCTGTGATGTACTGAAATATAATTACAAGCACTTCATACGTTTCAAAGGCTTTTATCGACAATCACATGACATTTTTAAGCGAAGAGTCAGTATTTGCAGTGTTGGCGCTTCTTTTTCAGGACCTCTGCAATTCGACTGGGCTGCTCTCAATCAACTTCTGGGCCAAATCCTGACTGATAGCAACCCATTCTTTCATAATCACTTCTTGGAGTTTGTCAGAATTAGTGGGTTTTTGTTTGTCCACCCGCCTCTTGAGGATTGACCACAAGTTCTCAATGGGATTAAGATCTGGGGAGTTTCCAGGCCATGGACCCAAAATTTCAACGTTTTGGTCTCCGAGCCACTTAGTTCTCACTTTTGCCTTATGGCTCGGTGCTCCATCGTGCTGGAAAATGCATTGTTCTTCACCAAACTGTTGTTGGATTGTTGGAAGAAGTTGCTGTTGGAGGGGGTTTTGGTACCATTCTTTATTCATGGCTGTGTTTTTGGGCAAAACTGTGAGTGAGCCCACACCCTTGGAAGAGAAGCAACCCAACACATGAATGGTCTCAGGGTGCTTTACTGTTGGCATGACACAGGACTGATGGTAGCGTCAC
This sequence comes from Clarias magur, assembly GCA_013621035.1. NCBI lineage: Eukaryota > Metazoa > Chordata > Actinopteri > Siluriformes > Clariidae > Clarias > Clarias magur. Next base: position 4,628,396 of record QNUK01000015.1, read on the forward strand.
CTTTTCCTCTCCAGACAAGACTTTTTCCAGATGCCCCAAACAATCGGAAAGAGGCTTCATGCGAGAATATGACTTTGCCCCAGTCCTCAGCAGTCCATTCACCATACTTTTTGCAGAAGATCAATCTGTCCCTGATGTTCTTTTTGGAGAGAAGTGGCTTCTTTGCTGCCCTTCTTGACACCAGGCCATCTTCCAAAAGTCTTGGCCTCCCTGTGCGTGCAGATGCGCTCACACCTGCCTGCTGTCATTCCTGAGCAGCTCTGCACTGGTGGCACTCCGATCCCGCAGCTGAATCCTCTTTAGGAGACGATCCTGGCGCTTGCTGGACTTTCTTGGACGTCCTGAAGCCTTCTTAACAAGAATTGAACCTCTTTCCTTGAAGTTCTTGATGATCCTATAAATTGTTGATTTAAGTGCAATCTTAGTAGCCACAATATTCTTGCCTGTGAAGCCATTTTTATGCAACGCAATGATGGCTGCACGCGTTTCTTTGCAGGTCACCAGGTTAACAATGAAAGAACAATGATTTCAAGCATCAGCCTCCTTTTAACATGTCAAGTCTACCATTCTAACCCAATCAGCCTGACATAATGATCTCCAGCCTTGTGCTCGTCAACATTCTCACCTGAGTTAACAAGACGATTACTGAAATGATCTCAGCAGCTCCTTTAATGACAGCAATGAAATACAATGGAAAGTTTTTTTTGGGATTAAGTTAATTTTCATGGCAAAGAAGGACTATGCAGTTCATCTGATCATCTTCATAACATTCTGGAGTTTATGCAAATTGCTATTATAAAAACTTAAGCAGCAACTTTTCCAATTTCCAATATTTATGTAATTCTCAAAACTTTTGACCACAACTGTAAATATTCAAAACAAGATCAAGTGATGTAAACTTCATCATGATCCTCATATAGTTGTAGTTGGTGTTAGCATTAGCCTGAGTCTATAGGCTGAAGCTTTTAATAAGGCAGAAAGAGAGAAGTCGTACTTTGTGTCTGAGTGGCGTACGGCACCAGTAACTTGGCCCTCTTCTTCTCATAACCTTTCTGTGTGATGTCACCTACAGAATGAAAAACACAATTACTTAACACACAGACATGACAAATATTCACACACACACACACACACACACACACGTGTGTATCTTACCTTAGTAACCTTAGCTCATGTAGTTACTGTTATGTGAGATTAGGAGCTTGTACTGTGCACTGGATTTAACCGAGCAGAACATTAGGAGACTTTAGATAATTACTGCAGTTTTTAATACAGATCAGCTGTAAGACGGAATTAACCCTGTTTCAGGAGCGTCAAATTATTAGCCTGATCTAAAGAAAACAACTAAGGAGAGAAACTACTAAAGTCTGGTTAAGAACTGTATAGTGGTGACGTGATCATCTTCAAGAGAGGAACGTGGACAGAAAAACATCCTGAATGAGTGTGAGGGGAGACGACTGAGACACTTAGTGACATCAAAACCTACAATAAAGAGTAGTACAGTCGTTAATGGTCAACGTCAGAGCATTTCCACACACACACACACACACACACACACACACACACACACACACTATGAAGAGAACTCACAGGATTGGGACCAAA
>QNUK01000015.1:4635000-4783679 GCA_013621035.1 Clarias magur
CACAATGTAGTAGCAGTACGATATGACTTCAGTTGAACATCTATGTAAGAAAAAATAAACTTGAATTTTGAAAAAAAATGTTTTTACTTAAAAAAAAAAAAAAAAGTTAATTCAATGTTTCCAACAAAACAAGCTTACTGTAAATGTCATTGGGTCCTGCTTAGTAAGATTTAATGAAACTTCTACATGCTGGTATTCAGAGTAGAATACATCAGAATACTTTAGAACTGACAAGACAATGCTTACGGCTTTCCAAGATATGTGGGTCGACGTCATGCCAGGCCTCTTCCTGAGTGGGAAATGAGTACTGGATAAAACAATCTGCTTCTCCCCAGATAGTAGATTGTAGTGGAGTTAATCCCTTTACTCCCTCAATCCGCATTAAAAACAAATGCTCATCCATATCCTGGGCTGTGGAAGGAGAATTCACCTGTACAAAGAAAAAATAATAAATGCATTAGTATCATAGTTCTAATGTAATGATTTTGGGACCCAGTAATCGACGATGTATGCTTCAACCATTTTCTGGGTTTTCTGACTTGTACTATTTTAGTACTTTTTGTACTATATTAATGAAGATTTTTAACACCATGATGTAACACATGTGGAATTATTTAGTGTTCAAAAAGTGTTATTTTAGAATATTGAATACTTAACAATATTCTTCGTAAACCTTTGCACAGGCTACATCATATTTTTATTTGACTAAGAATTATGTTCTTAAATAGGCCAAGCACAGATACAATTACCTATTTTTGGGAAAGGTTACATTTTAAAGGAGCAATATTATGAAATGAATATTTAGCTTTTTGTACATATTCAGATTGGTGTACATTCTGCATTAAAGAATACAGAATGTCAGTGTTAATTTTTGTTCTTACCTATATTTTCCCCCTTTTTTGTGTCTGAAATATGGGTGGGAAATGCTTAAAAATGGGTGACAAATTTTGACTGCCTAGGAAAATAGACTTGTAAAACAGTCAAACAAAAAGAAATTAAGTAGCCAGAATGCACAAATTGTATTTCATCTGGGGAATTAAGAGACACTTTTGTGTTTAAACTTGTTTTAAAAAGAAATATTTAAGTGACTTTTACGTGAAATACTTTATAAATTTAGGTCATAGCTATAGCAGCCATTTCTTTGTCAATGGAAGTGTATTTCAATACATGTATAAATTTGAGTAAGCACTGCAAAAATCAGTAATGCTGAATCTTGTCATGTCATGACCAATTCAGTGTACTGGCATGGCTATCCCTCATTAGGGCCTATAGTAAATCATATTTTATTTTACTCAAAGAAAAAAAGCCCTAAAATCCCTCATGTTGTGACCACCCAGGATTAGACTGTGATAAAAAAAAAAAAACAGACCTTTATGTCTTCCATGGGTCTGTGGTCAAGGAAGTGAACTGGTCTGGACAGCTGAGACACTGAGCCCAGTTCCTTGTCTCTAATGCGCTGCAGAGCTGTAATCTGCTGGGACGTGCCCATAGCCAAAAATACCCTCAGACTCCCACGTGTTCCACCAGTGAAAATATCCACTACAGGCATATAGCTGTCCACTGCCACCACTGGATACTGTGCTTGCAAAAGCAACTGACAAATTTTGGGGTCTCTGTTAGAAAAGAAAAAAAAAAAAGATATCAGAATGCATTACAAAACAATAACACTTAACAATGGTCAATGTATCAAAGCAGCTTTACAGAATCAAAAGGAAATTAGAAAAATTCCTAAACAGTATCCAGTATTCCTTATCCAAAACAATGGTCAAATGAATCTCCCAGGACAAACAGACTAGAAGAATTCCAAAACAGCCCTATTCACATGGGATTAGTATTATCTGGGGACATGTAATCATTTGAGATAATAGCAGAGGTTTTGTGATCTGTGATCTTAATCCTGTGCAAATTGGCCATGTCTGTAATTTAAAAAGTAAAAATTGGCCTCAAATGACCTACCATATTTTGCCAAACACTGCAATCCTGTGATATTACGTAGTGTGAATCAGCATGTCTGTGATTTGGCAGAATAGTATATTATTTTTTTCAAGATTTTTGTTTCCTGGGCACCCTTTTATCCATCTTCAATGAAGAATGGAGGCTGTGTTGGAGTACTTTAAAAGTGTTTGTGGTGCTGGGCTACAAACCATATAATGTTAATGTGCACTAACCATATGTTCAGAAAGAGAAAACTGAAAGCAATCAAAAGAGTGAAGCAAAAACAATGATTAGATGGAGATGAATGACATGTATAGCAGCATCCGGTAAGGAACACACTTGACTCTCTTGGCACAATGCTCTCTAGAATATTCTTTGTTTTGTTTTGTGAGTGTTTGGATTCCCTAACCCAACTACAGAAGAGAAGAACTGCTTAACATCCAGCAGTTCATTCCAGACAACTTCCAGTTTTTACCAACACGGAAATCTTAGTTGTATTACATTTTTCGGGCTTCTATTTACATTTTTGCGGATCGCGTAACAAAGCTATCGACGGGGAAACGAAAGATGGTGGAGTTTGCTTCTACATAAACAAAGGTTAGTGTACAGATGTCACAGTGCTAAATAAATACTGGAGCCCAAACCTGGAATCATTGTCCATAAACTGTAAACACTTTTATTCACTGCGAGAAATTTCTTCTTTTATTCTGGCCGGAACAAAAATATCCGGATTCACTTTTTATCATCCTTGGAGACTTTAACATAACTACCAGCATATTAATTGTCCCAGCAGAGAAAATAACACATTGGATCATCGACCAACCACCAACAGCCCACATCACACCTCTGATAACCAAACACCCAAGCTCCCCTCACAATCTGTGAGAAGGATGTGAAATGGTTCTTCCAGAGGCCGAAGATCAGGAAAGCACCAGGCCCAGATGGTTTCTCCCCCTTCTGCCTCAAAAGCATGTGCTGGCCAACTGGCTCCGATCTCCACACAAATCTTCAACAGATCACTCCAGCTGTGAAGTCCCTTCATGCTTCAAACAATCACCATCATCCTTGTCCCCAAGAAACCATCCATCACAGGTCTGATCGACTACAGGCCTATGTCTCTAAAATCTGTGGTCATGAAGTCCTTAGACTAAGAAACTAAGAAACATCACGAGGAAAGAGGTCAGTGGATCATGCAGTTAACATGGGGTTGCACTACATCCTCCAACATCGACTGCCCAGGGACCTATGCAAGAATTCTGTGAGGATGCCATAATACACCTGCTCCATCGAACCTTCTCCCACCTCGCCAAACCTGGAACCACTGTAGGATTATAGATTAGGATCACAGGATTATGTTCTTTGACTTCTCCAATGCCCTCAACATCATTCAGTATAGTAGTACTGGGGAAGAAAGTAAAGAACATGCGCATAGACACCCCCTTGGTTTCCTGGATCATGGACTATCTGACCTGTCATCCAAATGTCCGTAAAATTACAAAACTGTGTGTCCGAGTCAGGCCATCTGCGAAAGTTCTCTCATGACTCTATGGTTGTTGGATATATTAAGGATGGTGACATCTCCGAGTACCTGTCTGTGGTGGACAATTGGTTTTCTGGCGTGAGCGTAATCACCTACAACTCAACATCAGGAAAAAAAAGGAGATAATTAAGACCACATGACTCATATCTGTCCAGAGCGAGATATTGGACTTGGTCTCAGAATACAAATATCTGGGAGCTCATCCTGACAACAAACTTGACTGGACACTAAACACAACGGCACTCTACAAAAAAGAACAAAGTCTTTTAACATCTGTAACACCATTCTTTGGATGTTTTATGAAACCGTTGTGGTGAATGTCACTGTTTATACTGTGGTCTGTTGGGGCTGTAACATGAAAGTGTCAAACAGAAATAGATTCGACAAGGTAATTAAAAGGGCCGGATCTGTGCTAGGCATGGAGCTTGACTCTGTGGATGTACAGTAGTAGCGAAGAAGAGGATTCAGTGCAAAATACAATCCATCTTTGAACAACTTGTATAATTTCTGCAATATTTACAATTCCTCTAGGGCCATACCACTTTTTAAGTGCAATATCTGATACCTGTATCATTTGTGCAATATTTACCAAGGCTTTTGGGTCAGATATCTGACAACTGTATAATTTGTTTAATACCTTTTAATTTTTTTCCTCCCATGTGCAATATCTGTATATTGAATTATGTTTAGTTTGCAAATAAGTATTTTTATTGTTGTACGGTATGCAATATGGTACTTTGTTTTTTCTCCTCTTCTCCTTGACTAATTTATTCTCTTTTCCTTTCATACTAGAAAACAACTGTAAGTAACTGTAACCATGAATAAGCAATTTCCCTCTAGGACTTAAATTGGGGATCATAGAAGGCCACTTCAGAATAGTCCAATATTTTGTTCTTAACCATTCATGGGTGTTTTTTGTTGTGTGTTTTGGACCATTATCCTGTTGGAGGACCCACTGAAACAAATTCCAGTCTTGCTTTTTAATGATTTGTATTCAACAGTGAAGTCCAGCCTAGTCATGTTCCATTAAGTACACTTTGCCTCAAACTGCGACAGATCTAACACTGAGGTACTTTGACCTTGGAGTTCACCTCTAATATCTTTGGAAGACCATGTCCAGGGAGATTGGCTACAGTCCTGTGAACTTCTGAATAATATGTCTGTGAAGATTCTCAGTCACCCAGGTGAGGTTATCTAGAAGTTGAGTCAACTGGACAACTTTTTAGTTTAGTAGAAACATTTCACTACTCATCCAAGTAGCTTCTTCAGTCTAGTGAATTGAAAAAAGTGAACTGGAAAGTTCCTTGTATTTATATCTTCCAAGGTCAAAAGGTCCTCCCCTATCTGAAATGGCTTGTTATGTGAACCACAGAGAAGGTGAGAATAGGAGAAAAGGTTGTTAGAAAGTAGAGGGGAGAGAGCTTAGGAAGACAATAGAGAGAGATTAGAAGGAGTTGTTAAGGTGCAACAACTATTTTCTGCTGGAGTAACCTTTTGACTTAAATAATAAAATAAAATAATAAATTTAAGGTCAACCTGAATGACATATAAAACTGGTGGAGAGGTAGTTTAACCAGCCCAAGAAGTTTATCATTATGTCCAGAGATCGTTCTCAGCCAAACCTCTATGACCATCACATTATTCCTCATCCTCTCTAATAGCCTGGAAGTGAGAGGTACCGGTGCCACCTGCAGAAAACACAGATACAGCAGAAAACTGGCGCACCATCTTACAATTATTGTCTGATCCTTACCAAATACGAACTCTACTTCAAGACACTTACTTGAACCAAGTGGAATGTTGGGTGTGTCTGACCCCAGCTAACCACAGACCGAGTCATTTCTTCAGATTCAAAGAGCCTACAATTTAAGTAGACATTGGGCTGCAAAGGGGCACAAACGAAATCTTTTCCATCTGGCACCATGAGCAGAGTGTGGAACAATATTTCATTCTGTTCCTCATCTGTCTGTTGAGCATGTTGATGCAGAAGGTTTTGGGGTCGCTGTGGTAAAAAAGACAAGGCCTCCGGGAAGGAATGAACCGGCAGGGGTGTGTTGTCTCTCTTGTGAGCACTGTTATCAACTTGTATAAAATCTGTAGGATCTCCATCATCTTGTTGTCCAATAGATATGTCTGCCTTCAGTGGAGAGGTGCCTGCGCTTGTTGCTGTTTTCCCTAATCTGCTTTTGGATGTGATTTCTTTCTTGTTTGCAGACAGTTCAAATGAGACCTTCAAAAGCATAAACAATTTTGGACTATATAAAGTGCAAACAGTTTTATGGATGCAACTTCAACAATAACCTCGTTTTAGCATACTTGAGCATACCTAACCCTGCGTTCACACCGAACGCGGCGAGAGCGTCAAAGTTTGCTCTCGCCGCCCTGTCGCCGACGCCTGTCGCCGCCGCGCTTCGCCGCTCTGACGGAGACTGGATGCCTTTCTTGTATTTAAAGGGGCCGCAAAGCAATCAAGCTTGATCTTATGGAGACTGACCAAAATGTGGAAGAAAACAAGAAATTGATCGATAGAAAGAACTGTATTGTAGAAATAAACAAACTATAAGGCATATGTATGGTGTGGCTTCTGTTCATTGTGAATTGCTAGTCTAATTTAATATTTTTTTATTGTTATATTATATTTCTTATTATCTTGTCCACACATCATTTTTTTTTACACAAACAGGGACATGTCATAAATAACTGGGAAACCCACTACCACAATAATTAACTTCTCCATTTTGCTTGGGAACTAATGTCGCCATAACAAAAGTTTACAGGACTGCGTTCCGCGGAATCTGCTCAAGCGGAGGAATTCTACTTTTTTATTGGTTGCCGCTCAACCGCGTGATAGCTCATTACCATAAAGTTGAGCTGATTTCAACTCCCTCCGCCGCTCTCACCGCGCCACGCCGCCCTTCGCCGCCGGCTCCCATTGAAAATGAATAACTTCCGGCCATTTCGACTCTCTCGCCGCCTTCGGTGTGAACGCAGGGTAAGGCTGTGAAAATTACAGGCAGTCCCCAACTTATGAACAAGTTCTTTTGGCAAGTCTGATTTGTTCTTAAATTAGACAAAGTGAGTTTTATACACCTTTTACATGAATATAGAATGTAAAGCACACCAATCTACTTGACTAAGTCTGTCCCTTTTCCCCACAATGCTATCATGTGGCCAAAAACTATAATCGTGCCTAAGGCAATGTAAAATGTAATAGTGTTGTGTCTGAATCTTTAAATCGCAAGTGGGAATCCCGGATGCCAAACATGTCTTGTTTAGGATTTTTTTTAAATGAGGATTATTCACCACCAGGACAGCTTTACAGATCATTTACAGCCACTTTCTAACATCGTTGTTCCGGTCTGATTAATTGAAACATATATCAGGAACAAACTTTAGACATTTTATATATTCATTTACAAACTGAAAATATTGTATATAATTGTAAATATTGGTTTCTGGTACACTGCAGTGTCTATTTTTTTGTACAATACCTGAGCTACTTCCGTGATTAAACCACACTTGAACCGAAATTCGTAACCATAATGTTCGTAAGTTGAGAGCTACCTGTACCATAAGTAAACATTAGTAATTTTTTAACACCAAACTGCAGTTTTACACTGTGAACAACTCCTAGACAGATCCTCTAAAACAGATTATAGGATTTATTACCTTAAGTGGTCCAAGATCGTGATTGAAGAGGTCTCCGTTAAACTGTTGAACAGGAAGTGACGCAGTGACACTCAGCTGATCACTCTGAAGCAAAGTGCGCAAGGGGAATACTGCCGTCCCTACTGGAACAGGCTAAAGAAGAAAGAGTGAGACACCTTAAATATTAAACCAGGTGGCAATTTATTCTACAAACATTGAAAGATTGCAGAAAGGTATATTTACTTTCTTTTGATGAAAGAAATCTTTTGTCTCCCTCAAGTAAACTGTAAAACTAAAGTTTGAGTCCCACCATTGCTTGATAGTGGGGCTACTGAAACGCACCGCAAAAACACTCTGATGTTGAAATTTCACCACTGAAGAAAAAAAAAAGAAATAAAAATCCTTATCTGCACAATTTTATCCCACTCCACTCTGATAGTAACTTAATAAATAGAAAAAAATACTCACTTCCACCTTCAACTTTACTGGAAACAACTCGTGTAACCTCAACAGGGATAGCCTTCTCAGTAAGATTATTAGCAGATGATAATGGAAACATGTATTCAACAAAATATGAACTAGAAAAAGGATGCAATGGCATATTGGTTAATGTTTACAAGGGTGATTATTTTTTTTATCACTATACACATCATTTGGGCTATACCATTCCTTAGTTGTCAGAGGTAGAGGTGGTTTTCCCTTTTCTGAGTGCTTCTTTGGTATATTAAGGGTATTGTCTGTGGGGACTGATAACTGGATGACTATAACTCTAGCTAAACTGATGCTTCCAAGAAGTGATATCCTATCCATGCTTAGCCCGAGGAATGAATTCTTGCATCCTCCCTGTGGTGTGATATCCAAATCTAGCCTTTAAAAGATGAGGAGAAAACTATTATATTGTGTGTCATGTTTGGGGGAGAAATAAATAAATAAATTTAAAAATAATAATAATAACAACGTTCACCACAGAGATATTTTGCTAACTGACACAGTGAATGAATGTTATGTAAATGTTTACCTGGCATTTTTTTTCAAGCTTTTTTCTTGCTCATGTTCATCTTCCCCTACACCCAAACAACCATCCATTATCTAAAGCACATAAAACAAAGTCCTGAATTAAAATGGAGCTTGTAATACGTAGATAGTGCATGACTCCATATAGTCGTATGCAGCACCCTCCACAATTATTGGCACCCCAGTTAAGATGTGTTCTTAGGCTTCTAATATATATTTTTTATTGATACAATATAGAACCACAATGCAACATATGAGGAAATATATATTTTAACATAAACTCATGTGTGCCACTGGCACCCCTGACGTTAATACTTCGTACAACCCCCTTTTGCCAACAAAACAGCACTTTCCTCAATCTCCTCCTATAACATTTCACAAGATCATCCAGAGTCCAGGGTCCTCTCTTATGCACTCTCCTCTTCAGCTCACCCACAGGTTTTCAATTAGATTGAGGTCTGGGGACTGAGATGGCCATGAGAGGAGCTTGATTTTTTGTCTGCTGAACCATTTTTGTGTAGATTTCGCCACTTTTTAAAACATTACCTGCTGAAAAACCCAGTGAAACATCTTTAGCTTTCTGACACAGGCCATCAGGTTTAAAAATTTAAAATGTCCTGGTATTTTAAAGAGTTTTGGATGCCATGCACCCAAACAGGATTCCCAGGACCTTTGGAAAAGAAATGTGCCTACAGCATCACAGATCCTCCACCATACTTCACAGTGTTCACGAGGTGCTTTTCCGCATACTCACCTTTTGTTTTACACCAGACCCACTTAGACTGTTTGTTGCCAAAAAGCTATTTTAATCTCATCTAACCACAGCACACGGTCCCAATTGAAGTCCTAGTACCTCTTAGCAAACCTCAGATGTTTATGTTTGTGATTGTAGGTGAGAAAAGGCTTTTTCCTTGCATGCCTCTCAAACAGTTTGTTGGCATGCAGACGGAGTCTGATAGTTGTTATAAAGAGACTTTGTGACCCCGAGAAGTCACTCATTGAATTATTAATTAAATATTTCTAAATGCTCTGAAAAACAATAATAATAAAAAAAATCCTTTAATTACATTTATTTTATCTGAATTTTTATGGGTGCCAATACTTGTGGAACAGGTGATTTTATTTTAAATAATAATAATAAAAAAACCTATATATTTTTTGTCAGTTTTATTTATTTATTTATTTGAGTCAAAGGTTAGATTTTTCTACAAATTTTCCAGGTGAGATTATGCTACTGCAATAAAAAAAAATTATTATTAGAAATAAATAAATAAAAAAATAGAAGCAAAAGAGTATATCTTAACCAGGGCTGCCAGTAATTGTGGAGAGCGCTGTATATATAAAACTACACCAAAATATAAGACTTTCATTTATCTCATTTCAATTTATTTGTCTGGCACATTTATAAATAGCAACTACCAACGCTGACAGCACACAACTTAGCAGGCGAAGATAAAGGGCCTCATTTAAGGCAGCTTGGTCTTCCTAGGATTTGAACTCATAACTTTCTGATCACCAGCCCTAATGCCTTGACCACTGCCCACACAGAACTTACAGAAGGTTTGTAGAACAAGCTCTCCAGTAGACTCTGGTCATATTGGGGATCACTCAGCTCACTGTCCATTAAAACACTGCTGCAGCCAGAGAAAGAGCCTGGAAGAGAACCTTCTCCGTTCCATGGCACAAGCACAGATCCATTAACACTGAAAAAAAATGTTTACGACAGAACTACTGTTTGTACAGTGTTCACATTATTTATATATGACATCAAATTAGAAGACTTTGACATGTCTTAGCACTAACCCACAAACAAAAAAAAAGTAAAAAAAAATAAATAAAAAAAAACTACTGTAGATATCCTTGCAAATGTTACAGATTATACCTTATAGTATTCCAGTATTTTTCAACTTTGTCACTATCTAACCAGTGTCATTACATAATCACTACACCAGGTGTGTCTGTAGGAATCAAAGTAGGGTATGCACACTGACAAACAGTCATAGTTTATAAATGTCACTGCATATTTCATGTATATTTTAAACTTTTTTAGATGTTTCCAGAAGGAGTTCAAGTGCTCCTAGGTTTCTACTATAAGTGAGGTTTTACAGCAAGTTTTCCATTATTTTCTCAACACAACAAAATATACTATTGTCTATAATAATGTTGTATGTGTTATATACTGAACAAAAATATAAAGGCAACACTTTTGTTTTTGCTCTCATTTTTTAAGATGAACTCAAACATCTGAAAAGTTTTCTACATACACAAAATAACCATATCTCTCAAATATTGTTCACAAATCTGTCAAAATCTGTGATAGTGAGCACTTTTTCTTTGCTGAGATAATCCATCCCACCTCACAGGTGTTGAGTTTATATTTTTGTTCAGTATAGATGCAGTACACAACAATGTGGCAAAAAAAGAATATAGAGATATATAGGATAAAATTACATCTTCATTACCTCCCCAGAAGCTGCTCCAAAGCTGCGTCATGCAGATTTAGCATGAGGAGTCCATGGTCCTGAGTGGAATGATGAATATCTGAGTAGAGGATATCCTCCATCATCTGCCCTGATGATGGAATTGGGGGCCTTGAAAAAAACAAACAAAAAATACTCATATTAATATAGAAAACAGTAGCTACAGTCTGATTGTACTGCATAATTAAAACATTATTAAATATAAATATTATATTATTTACCCATCAAATATCAATGAAACTAAACAATAATAGTTATTATTATAATTAAAAATCTCTGTTCAAACAAAATGGCACAATGGCTTAGAAGCAAGCACATTTTTTCATCACTCCTAAAGGGCTGGGAGACTGAATCTCCTGGAACTCTGTGGAGTTTGCACATACTCCACATGACAGAGAAGATCAGAGTACCCTCCGCAAACCACCCAAAGTCCAAATACATAGAAGGCAAAGTAAGTTGACTGGTGCTTAGAAATTATGTGTGCTTATGCATTGTGCCCCAAGATTTCTGCAACAACACACATGGTAAGTGGTATAGATAATGGATGGAGAAATGAATGCTCAAACACTCTCAATGTCATGCTCAATTACACTTTCTATTAGCAATATATAAGGTTTTATTGAAATATCAATGATTACAATATTCAAAATAAATAAAAACAAACTACAATATTTAATTCACTAGCATTACATACAAAGTCACACAAATTTAGAATCTCCTGATGCTTGCTGACCTGTAACGGTCATAATAAGTTTCAAATGATGGAAACACTTGGAAACTTGCTAAAGAATTAAACCCATGAGTGCATTGTCCAAAACTAGACTATAAAACTAACTAGACTATGGCCCATGTTTAGAATCACTAAAATTAACTGAATGACATTTTCTTCAAAACCAGAAGTTTGAACATCAAAAAATCAACTTCATGGTCATGCACACCATAAGCATGTTTGTTCACAAAAGGGTTTTGCATTCAGACCAAAGCAATTGATATCTACTGTTTAATATGGTGCTTGATAAGTGATGCTTGGGGCTGACCGAGGTTGCTCATATGAAGAAAAAAAAGTCAAACAAATGTCCTGTATTACGTGGAGGATCCCAGTGTATAGCTCATAAAATATTAACTGTAAGGGTGCCATTATTTTTTAAACATGTTTAATTTTTAAACATCTTTTATACTTTGTATTTTGTGAGCTCAAAAAAATGGGTTATTTCTGTATTTACTTAATTATTGTGCCAACCATACTGGAGGGCACTTCCTATTTTTAAAAAAAATTAAAGAAGAAACGACAACATACAGTAAAGGATGGGTTCCGGTATTATATGTTGGTAAGTGCAGGGGTGTGTCCTTTAGACCTATGTCAGAATCAATATCAGCCTGCAATGCAGAAACCACCATGGCATTTCTAAGCTTGCTACCCCGCTCAAGAAGAACTAGGAGCAAACAAAACAGAAGTAATTACATTAATTAAATTGGAAAAAGCCATAATTGAGATTTTATCCAATTGCAAAAGACTGTATTGAAGACAAATCTTGCTTTTTAACCCTACCAGAAAGAACGTCCACTGATGCTGAGGGAATGCAGGCATTTGATTCATCAGCTTTCTGCAAATTTTTATTTACAGAAGCGTCTGTTTCAGTAAGAGATGTTCCGATCTCTTGAAAGTATGAATGGTCCTTTCCTCTAAAAAAACAACAAAAAAGGTTTACATACTTAATTCAAGAAGGACAATTCATTTTATTTAATTTAAATAAGAAAAAAAAGTTCATGATTTAAGCTCAAACATTATTCAAGCTCAAAAATAAAATAAAAACACACATTGGTTTGCACCTGGAACTGCCTTCAGGATCTGATTCATTTCCACTGAGTTTTGAACCAAGGTGCGATGAAGATGGCAGCAGTATGTTTTGGTCAGAAATGTGTCTCGGTGCGGAAACTGCTGTGTCAATGCTCATGTCTACAGTTGGCACTAAGCTGCTGCTGTCATTGGTTTCTGTAAGGGGCTCTAAAGCCAGTGTGGCCTATTGTAGGACAACAAAGTAAAAACATTTTTTAAATGTATACGGTTACATCATAGGAATCATAATCTGCAGATAGGCCATAAAGGTCTTAAGGATATAGCCATGCATTGTTAGTAAAAGGAGGATACATTATACGGCCAAAAGTATGTCGATAACTGACGCATACACCCAATATTTGAGTCACAATCTTACCACGAATTTGGAAACACACAATTGCCTAGAAGGTCTTTGTATGATACAACATTAAGGTTTTTGTTCAGTAAACCTAAGAAGAGTAAAAGCTCTTAAAGGATAACAATGCCGCTGTGAACAAAAAACATGCTAATTCTGTCCCCATGAAGAAATGGTTTGCCGAGGGAGGTGTAGAGACCTGATCTTAACCCCACTAAATACCAGATGAAATTAAAAACCGATGGTGTCAGTCCTCCCTGACTAGTGCACGACCTCCCTAATGCACATAAAGCTACAGGAAATTGAAAACAAATCACCACTGCCGTGTTCTAAGATCTAATGGAAGGCCTTCCCAAAAAACTAGAGTCCCATGGATTTGTAAAGGGTGTAAAGGTCACATGCCAACATACTTTTTGCCCGTATAGTCAACGCAGCAGGGGTCTTCTGAAATTGAACCTTTTATATTACTCACCTGTAGCTCACCAAGCTTTTCAGACACAGACGACACAAGTGTAAAAGACCCATTAATAGAATGAGTCAGAGACAATTTAGCAATGCCAGGTATTTGAACCCGTGCTATGGGTAAATCATCAGGCTTTGTAAGAACATCCAGCACAAGTAAGCCCATATCTGCAAAAAACATATTCCATAAAAATAATGCCCATGAAAAGACAAAACTAAAAAAAGTAGAAAAAAAACTAGAAGCACACTAAAGGTAGAAACTATAATGTATAACAGCAATAAACTTTTTAAAAATGTCTAATCAGGACTAGATTAATGGTGCAATATTATAAAGGTCCTGACTTTACTCACAACATTGTCTGAAATGTACAGTCTGAAATATAATACTGTATAGTTTATGGTCATTGAAAAAAAAAGAAGAAAGATTTGAAGTCTGTTGACATTACCTGTTAAATATGAAGTAAACTGCTTCAGGCCACATCGAACTGGAAACCTGGTTGTGGACTTCACATCTTTCTCTCTATCTAGGGATCCATGCGTGGGACAGAACATAGTGCCTCCAGTCGTTTCACCCCACCATCGTAATCGGATTAGAGTCCGTGAAGGAGGCTTGGCTATTGTCCATAGCACTCTGCTTACTGTGACTCTAAGGAAACATCGCACATGACCCTCCACAAGAGGAGGAATGCTTGTCGAAGGGGACACATCACTGACAACTGGCAAAAAAAAGTGGTGTCAATGAAAAATGTATACAGTTCCATACTCTCTACAAAATTAACCGTAATTTTGCATTGAACAAGATCCCATACTGCTTGTATATCTAGTGCATTTTTATTTATCCTTTCACATTTACAGCAAATAGTAACCAAAGCTGTAAGTCAACAAAGCTGATATTTTAAGCATAGCATACAAAAGACAATAACTTGAATTATTTTGTTATTTACAATCTAGAGAAAGATTTGTAAGCTTGCATAAGATGCGTGGATAACAATTCTATAACTATTTTCCATGCTGAAATGTCCAGCTGTCAAAACATCTACGTTGTAACATTGCTACTGCCAATTCTTTTTTTAACCCGCATTTACCAGCTGGCTAAGCTAAATGTACTGTACAGCTTAGCCTTACAGGAGTTTTAATCAGGGTCGCTATCTAGCCAGCTGACTATCAGCTAAAGTTAGCAGTTAGTAGACAGAGAACGCACAATAGCGCTATGATTTATATAAAATTCAGTTAGCTCCGGAGCAGGGATGCATTTAGGATTTAGTTTAAGTATCAGGATGGGTCAGGCATTAACGATGAACTGTCAACAGAGCTCAAAGGCTAATTTATCCCTGCGACGCTCTAGCCACAGGATATTTAGATCTAACCTACCTTTGTTTCTTTTACCTCCGAAATTTGCAGAGTTTATCCTTTTTTTCTTCATCCCGTAAACTTGTCAAACGTTAAGGTCTAGATTATGATAGTCCCTTTTACAAATTCTGTTTACATAATGCAACTCAGCAACGAATTACAACTACCGCTTTCTACTTCTTCTACTGTGGGCGCGGAAACAATGTCGACTCTGTCCTTACCGCCACCTAGAGGAAGACGCTAGTGAAATAAAGCCTCATTTAGGTGGCGAGGTTTTCCAGTTAATAGTTTCTCCAAAGGGTTCATTTTTTATAAAGCTTCATTTAATGGCTCATTGACCTCTAGTGGACAAATTTGGAAGCAACTAGATCGCACCAAGCAAGCGGTGTAATTAATATGGATTAATATGGAATGCATCCATTATTTAAATCCTGTGTGTGTGTGTGTGTGTGTGTGTGTGTGATGTTTGAAAATCGACTGTATGTATATAATCACCATCTCTGAATCGTTAACAATTAAGTGAAGAACTAAAACATAAAGAAAGTCCTTATCTTTCTTACTTAGAAATATTTTAAACATGAACATGAATACAACTAATAAGCCAACTGTTTGTAATATTTGAACAAAATATATACATCTGCCAGTCAGTATTAATGATTCAATAAACAAAAAAATAATTAACACATAGAATAAAGAAAATTAATTGAGGATGGAAAGAAATATATATATATATATATATGGCTAAAGTGCCAAATGAGTCAATCACATGATTCTTTCACATGTGAAGCATCGTTTGTCATTGGTCACATGGCTATTAGGGAAACGACAGGTGACTTGCAGCAAGGCTTCATTTGGACATGCCTCTTCTGCTCGATACATGCTTTGGAGCATCGGTGTCATGTGTAACATCACTACAAGACGTGGGAAACATTATTACGCCAAAATACACCTCTCTTCAGCATTATGATAGACTTTTGAAGTACTTGGCTTTGGTTTATTGCTATGGTATGGAAATAAATAATAAAAATACTGTTTAAGAAAGTATGTGTATAATTATGTTTATTTTTAGTGTACCTTAAAACTTTATACAGTTTAATATATATGTTTCTAGTCCAGAAGTATACAACTAGGGTACATCATAACACACAGACATCACTGGTTAAAGTAGTAAATAACCTCCTATTGGCCTCTGATCAGTGTTTGTGCCTTTTTGTCTGTGTTACTTGACCTCAGTGCAATTTATGACACTATTAATCATAATGTTCTCCTTCACAGAATAGGAAAGCTAGTAGGAATTAAGAGAACTGTCCTCTCCTGGCTTAGATCCTATTTGACTGATCGTTATCAGTTTGTAGATTTAAATGCTCACTACTATGCCTGTTCTCAAATGAAGTTTGGTGTTTCACAGGGTTCAGTTTTAGGCCCACTGCTTTTTACATGCTCCCTCTGCAGCATAAATCATAAGCATGATATTAATTTTCACTGTTATGCTGATGACACACACTTGTATGTCTAAGCAAAAACAAATGAGAAAAAAACTCTTAATAAAGTTGAGCAATGTGTGAAGGACATAAGAGTTTGGATGTTAATTAAATTCCTGCTGCTTAATCCTCACAAGACAGAAGATCTGGTCATAGGGTCACTTGCAGCTAGAATCACACTGTAACTTTGGATGGCATTTCTGTTCCATCAAATGCAACAGTAAAAGACCTTGGTGTGATTATAGATTCCAGACTTTCATTTGAAGCTCAGGTAGATAATATTACCAGGATAGCATTCTTTCATCTCAGAAATATTGCCAAGATAAGCAATATTAATCACCTCTTGGTTGGACTATTGTAATACCTTACGGTCTGCTTGTGTAACTAGGTGCATAAACAAGTTTCAGTTAGTTCAGAATGCATCAGCGAGAGTCCTCACTAGACCTAGAGCACATCACCTCTATCTTATCTACACTGCATTGACTCCCAGTAAAATTTTGCATCAATTTTTAAATCCGACTTGTGACTTATAAAAACATTAAATAGTCCTGTGCTGCAGTATCTTACTGCTAGTGTCTTATGATCCTCCACATCTACTATGATCAAAGAATGCAGGCTGCTTGTCAGCCCGCTTATTATAAAAAATACAGCAGGAGACCGAGCGTTTTCTTACAAAGCACCAAAGTTGTGAAATAGCCTTCCGATGTTTGGGACTCGGACACAGTCTCAGTATAGGCTAAAAACATATTTATTTAACCAAGCATTTTTGTAAATAGATTTCCCCTAAGTAGAGGAGCAGATCTGGGGGACCCATGGATGTAAAATATTATGGTGAACTGGTATGTTTACATGCTGTCTTCCCCACTCTCAGTGATCACTTAGGTTTGTTGTGAAGTGATTGGTTACTTAACATAAATATTAGTTTTCAAGCCAAAAGAGAGAAAGAAAATGAAGTGGTCACTGTTTAAACAGGAAGGGGAGACATTGTGGAAAAGCATGAAGATGGCAAGAAAGATATTGAAAAATGATGTTAAACAATCCGAGAAGAAGTTAAAAAAGGAATTTATGGGACCAACTCCATATTCTCCTCCAGCTCCAGTCAATGGTCAGTTCCCAATAATATCAGGTACAGTGCATGTCAGAGGGGAATTCGGTTTAGAGAGACAGGCAGGTAGAGGTGAGGAATATAGTAGGGACATAGAGGCACAGATTCCAGGTGCAACACAGCCAAACTCCATTTTTTATTGTACAATGCACTATGACACACAGTTGGACACAGATTATGAGAAAGAAAGTGATACCATCAATAGATCAAGGTGCAGGAACAGTAATTAAATTCTTGGCAAGAGAGGTAATTCTAAGGTTTGGTATACCACCAGAGATCAGCTCTGACAATGGTTCAGCATTTGTCCAAAACTCAGTGAGGAAAGTATAAAGCAAAGACTGGGGTGTGTTTATCATCCTCAATCACAGGGAATGGTGGAGAGAGTGAATGCTACTCTCAAGTCCAAACTTAGCAAGATTGGTACTAGCACTACGCTTAATTGGATTGATGCATTGCCTCTTGCACTCATGAGCTACCGCATTAAAACTAACAGTATAAGATGCCTAGATGCCTGTGCCAGGATGGAGAGGGCCCTACAATGGGCCCAATTTGGAACAATTGCAAATGGAATTGAAAGCATATATTCAACAACTAACTGCTATACATAAAGTCATCTATTCACAGGAAAAGAAAAAAAGAGCCCAGAGAAGAACCTGTTACACCATGTCCAGTGATACCAGGAGAACAGGTATATCTGAAGGTGTTCAGAAGAAAATGGAATGAACATAGAAGAGAAGGACCCTACAAAGTGATAAGAGCAACACCCACAGCAGTGCAAGTAGAAGGTAGTACAAAGTGGTATCATCTAAATCACTGTTATAGAGAACCTAGTGTATCCCCGGGAAGGCAGACAGGAAATGACCAACACATGGATAATGCAGAGGAGAGTAAAAAAAAAAAACCCTGTCCCAAGCACAGTGGAAGGAGAGAGAGGAACTGAATCAAACTCAGACGCAAGTAATGGATGAAGAGGTAAGCCAACAACCTCCATTGTGGATCAAGGAAGTGAAGAAGATGATCTCTGTATTTGGCTGGACACTTACTGCGGTGTACCTATTATAACTGATAATACAGACTCAGGCCCTTGCACTAGCGGATAATACTAGTTCAAAACACTTAACTCCTCAACCTTTGATTGAGACCCAGAATAACCCAAAACCAGCACTTAGAAAGCAACAATTAAATGATGGTTGAAAAATACCTAATAATAAAATTGCTGATAGAAGAATAAACGAGAAGCTATTAAGCATAGTACAAAGTAATGAACATAAAATAACTAGTTGTTTGATCTGGACCCCATCATCATTAAGGAAATTTATAGTAGTACCCAATCAGTATGACTTTAGACATTGTGCAGAATTTACACTTAACATGTTTTCAAAAGACTGTGTCCGGCAGAATGCCTAGCAATATTGAGTAGTCCAGATTACTTCAGTAGCTACAATTATCCTGGATGGGGAGAATGGTGTCAGCAGTTAGACACAAGAATAGAGACTAAAAAGATAGAGTTGTCCTCAGATTATGAAATAGATTGTACATTTGAATATGAGTGCTTTAATAAGTCCAAAGGAAAGTATAGCATGGGGGAATTTCAAGGTAATTGTATAGTGATGTGACACCTGGACAATGACTCTTTCCCACAAACAGAAGAAAACTATACTTCTAGCAACAGTAACAGTACAAGGGAATATGACTATAACATGTAGCTGCTTGAACCAAACGTTGGTGTTTCCACCACAAGTTCCGTCAGACGGCACATGGGATTATTTTGGTTATTGTGAAGGGACCGATGAAACGAGGAGAGAGCGTGCATGACAGTGTCTTGTGGTGAGCTTGACTCTATCCCTTAAGCGTTATCTTGGGGCCTTGGTGCGCGGATAGCATCTTAGGAAGAGGAACGAGATGCACTGATTTGGAAAAGCAGTCGACAATGGTCATGATACAGGTGTTGCCTTCAGACCAAAGTAGACCAGTGACAAAGTCTACAGACATATGAGACCAAACATGGTGAGGGACCTGTAGAGATCTGAGAAGGCCAGCAGCTAGTCAGTTGTCGTTCTTACAGATGTCCCAGGCCGTTCCTAGGTTCATTCCAAATCTGGACACGTCCATCCCCAACACTGACCACCAGAATCATTGCTGGATGATGAAACAATGATAAAGTGAGGACTTGTGAGCGTAGGCGAACGAAGAAGCAATCCGGTGGAACATTACTTGGCCGAGCCTGCTGAACCTTGGTCCAGCTCCATGGCTGCGATGAGACAATGGGACGGGAGGATGGTGTCGCATGGCGTATGGTCCTGGGAGAGAAAAAACTGGCGTGAGAAGGCGTCTGGCTTAAAATTCTTTGAGCCTGGTTGGTGGGACAGGATAATATTTAATCTGGAGAAGAATAATGACCACCGAGCTTGACGAGCATTGAGTCTCTTGGTGGTGCGCAGGTACTCCAGATTCCTATGGTCGGTCCACATTGGAATGGGAGCTCAGTCCCAGCCAATGTCTCCACTCCTCCAGAGCGAGTTTGATGGCCAAGAGTTATGATGGCCCTACTTCATAGTTTCTCTCAGCTGGGGATAGGCGACAGGAGTCTGCTGCTCTTCCCACTACCTCAATTCATCCTTCATCAAAAAGTATTGTTATGTCTTACATTGTTGTGTCTGTCATGTACCTCTTTGTTTGCACATTTGCACGTGCACTTTGTCTATTGTGTATGTTTGTATAGATATTGATAGTTCTTCTTTTAGAGTAACTTAAAAAATGTAAAATGTATGTTGTAAATGTTGTTGCATGTATGTAGCACCCTGGTCCTGGAGGAACGTTTCGTTTCACTGTGTACTAACTGTATATGGTTGGAATGACAATAAAAGCCTACTTGACTTGACTTGACTTGAGTAGAATGCACAGGGATGCATCTTATTGTCCTGGGTGAACCTTTCTGACGGTCCCCCTGTAATGAATACATAGGCGAAGAGACCCGTCTTTCTTCTTCACGAAGAAAAACCCTGCCCTCGCAGGGGAGGAGGTTGGGCAGATGATTCCGGCGGATAGGGCATTTGTGATATGTATTCATGGCCTTTCTCTCTTGGCGAGACAAAGAGTACAGTCGCTCTTAGGCGGAGAGTTGCCTGAAAGAAGGTCAATAGGGCAGTCATGTGGTCAATGTGGTGGAAGTAACATGGCTCAGATTTTGCAGAAAACCTGAAGTGTAGGACGCTCAGAGTGAAGGCATGATGTGGCACAAGAGGGGCTCCAACCCATGATAACATGCTTGATCCATTGATCTGGGGACCATGGAGAGCTAACCATGGGAGACCAAGGACCAGAGCAGTGTGTGATTTATTGATGACAAAAAGCAAAGCTCCTCAGAATGATTCCTCAATGTCCTTAGAGTGAGTGGAAGGGTTCTGTGAGTGATGGCCGGAAGGGGGCTTCTATCTAGGGCTTGGATCGCCAGTGGAGGGTCCAGTGACGTGCAAGGGATCTGCAACGGCTTGTCAGTAGCAGAGCTGATCAGATTCCGGTCAGAGCCAGAGTCAATGAGTGCCTAAATAGGATGAGCTTGGCCGCTGATAATTGGTGTAACAGAGAGCAGGGGACGAGGTTCTGGAAGTCCTTGAGCACGTGACTTGAACCCCCCGCAGTAAAAGCAGGCTCTCTCCAGGCAGTGGTGGCGTCTCTCCTCATCGGAGATGAGGGTCCTGCCCAGTTGCATGAGCTGCTCCTGATTAAGCTGTGTTGGAGGAGAGGATGGGCGGGATGTCTTGGCAGGAGTTAATCTCCTGGCAGGGGGTGATCTCCGGGTCGGTCATCTTGAACAAAGATGTGAGTCAATCCTCCCGGCGAAATCCATGAGTCTGTGGAGGTCAGAGGGAAGTTCCCGGGAGATTAGCTCATCCTTGAGTACCTCTGACAGCCCTTCCAGGAAGACGTCTGCTAGGGTTCTGTCATTCCATCCACTCAAAATGACTAAGGTCCGAAACTCAATGGTGTAGACATAGATGGAGCATGACCCGTGGAGAAATCGTAATAGTTTAGCCCCGGTCTCCCTGCCGACATGAGATTGGTTGAAGACCCTCTTCATCTCTCAAAACTATCACAACATGGGTTGTGAGCGTCCCTAAGAGCTGTGCTCCACTCCCGGCCCCTACCGGCGAGGAGAGTGATAATGTAGGCCACCCGGGATCTTTCTGAAGGTGGAGGCTTGAAGCTTGGGATAAGAAGGATCTACATGTTCCTGGTTCTCCTCCGTAAGTGGGAGGGGTGGCAGGCGTGGCTCTCATGGAGGATCCGTGATTGTGGTCCGAGCTCAAGGTGCCTGAAGATGCTGCATTTGGGCAGTGACGTCCGTGAGTGTCTGCCTGGTGGTGACAAGTTCCTCCTAGTGCAATCTGTCCAATCCTGCTGGATCCATAGTGTGGCCAGATTAAATGTGCCAAGAGCATGAAGATAAGCCGTGGTTGAGAGTGCGCGAGCGTTGGGTCGAAAGCAGTGAAATCCGTCAGCATAGCAATAGTGTAATAGCGGGAAGATAAGCCACGGTTGAGAGAGCGCGAGGGTTGGGTTGAAAGCCGTGAAATCCGTCAGAATAGCATCAGTGTAATGGCGTGAAGATAATCCACCGTCGAGAGAGCGCGAGCGTTGGGTCTAAGGCCGTGAAATCCGTCAGCATAGCATCAGTGACCGGAAACTGGTGTGCAGCCGGGGCGGTCTGAGAGCGTGGGAAGTGACATGACAGCATGGGAAAACAAGCCCATGTGGTGAAGAGCATGACAGTGTGGTAACGGAAATGTCAAAAGGAAGAAGCAGTCTTTGAACAGCGCGAGAGAACTGAGAGTGTAACATGAAGAGTAACCCTATGAAGCTAATCATAGAGTAAGAAGGACTTATCAGGCTGATCCTAAGATCTACATAGATTCAATAGGGCAGCCCAGGGCTATACCTGATGAATTCAAAGCCAGAGATGAGGTAAAATCAGGATTTTAGTCTATTTCACCTCAATAAATGCAGAATGGATCATTTATATTTACTATAACCAACAAAGATTTATTAACTACAGATGAAGCCATTTCAAACAGCCAGCTTTTCCGTGAAAGGACCTTGCACTATCCGTGACAATTCCTTGCATTGTCCGTGCAAGGAAGATGATCCCCCGCGATGATGCAGTTAACAATGCCCTGCCCTATAAACGCCACCATCTGCTTTCTAATAAGATGGTTGTATACACTGGAAAAAATGACTTTTTGGTGCGGTAAAATATATTAAATTAACCATCATAATTTTTACATGGTAAAAATTAATTTCAAGGAGAACTAGAATTTCCTAAATAAAAGTTAACATACCTACACATTTAATTCATGTAATAAATTAACTGAATGGAAAGAGTTAAATATTATTATGTATTTACTTGTAATATTTAAATGTTTTATAGTCACTCCACATAAACCTAGTAATATTAAGTAAGTTTTACTTTGAAAGGTTAGTTGAAATTTCTAATTACACCGCGCATGCGTGTTTGGAGACGCTGTACCCGTGCTGTGGATCAGTCAGAGGTGCTGCGCGGTGTGGCTGGAGCTGGAGTTTGTGGTGTTCGAGTTAAGTTTACCTTTCTGTTTTGGATGTGATTCTCATTTTCTTGACTTCCAATTAATGTTCATCTTAATCTCAGGACGTACAATTAGCAATATTTCAGTTTTTAATAGTGTAGAGATTCATGTGAACCTACGGAACGCCCCAGGGGTCATGTGGTAAAATAATAATAATAATAACCAACCGAGCGCGCGGATTAATAAACTGAGATGTGTGTTTCTTACCCCCACCCTCGTGAAAACGGCATGTTCAGAGAAAGGTTCGCCCATGAGAGGTTGTGCGTAAACCACTGAGCTTCTACAGATTCTAAAATTGGCATTTATACCGTTTTTTAATCAGTGGAATGGAAGAGATTTTCCGTATCATAATATGCATTGCGCTGTTTTTAATCAATACACAACCCATGATTTATTATGCTGCATTTAAATGTGTAATCTGTAATTTGTTTATTAAATGTAAAATCTTGTTAACAGATGTTTCTATCAACAGGACTACTTGGCTGTATATTTCAAAATTTGGATACAGTGCAGAAACTTGATTTAGGACTATATAGAAGATACTGTTCTACTTATCACATTGAGGCAAGTATAAATCTATATACATATTTGCTTGCTATAATGTTGCTGTTATTTTTATTTGTACTTCATTGCAAAATATAAAATAGTGGTTAAGTGTTTTATACCATTGTTGTAGTATAACAAATTGTTATAGTCTGTGTAATAAGACTATGAAGTGTAGCCATATCATGCAATGTTTTACAAATGTTTTACTGATGCAAGATTATTGCTAAAGCAATTTAACCCAAGTTTAACAATCTGAAGTGTATGAAATGATGGTAATTTTTTGTTCTTTTCTTTTCTTTCTTTTTATGTTCTTTTATTATGTTCTTTTCTGTGTGAGTAAGTGTAAGTTTAAGTAAGTCAGCACAGGTGATTGAAGCAATTACATTTTTGTTTATCAAAATAATTATCTTTATCTTTTTCTTGTAAATGTTATACAGGAGGACAGACGAAGTGATGCCTGTTTGCACCATCTTAAAATCCTTGTAGTCCGTACTGTTGAAGGGGAAGAACCAGATGATGTATCCATTATACTTGAAGGAAAGGAAATTTCGCAAGAATGTGGCAATACTGCAAAGTCATGTGCACTGCTTACTGTTCCTATGGATGCAAATTTAACTGAATGCACTTTTATTAAAAAGACAACCTGTATCGAGACTGTTAATGTCAAAAACATTCTGTAATGTTGGTGAATAAACTGTTTAATAATATTTTTGTTGTGTGATTTGTGAAAGATATTGATGAAATAATTACAGTTTCTTTACAAAATATAAATTAGCAATGTTCACATTATTATAGGGAGTAAAATAAATAGATAAAACCAAGTAAGGGAAAATCTCACAAAATAAAATTATAGTAATATTTACTTAATAATTCATAAAAACAAGGTTCCTGCTAATATAACAATAAATTAACTTTACTTGATTATTTTACATAAAACCAACTTGTGAATTAAATATAATTATGTAACTTTGACTTGATTTCTTCATGAGCATTACTTTAATTATGATGGGTAAGTTATACTTAATACTGGAGCAATAAAATTTACTTAAAATTACTTTAATTACTTAAGGGTACTTAATTACTTAAATTAAACCCATGGGTCTCAATCATCACTAAATCAGCAAATGTGCCTACAGTATACTACTGTATTTTTCACTACTTAAATTTTTTTACCTAGTTTCATTTGGCGATTTCATGTGCTATTTGTGTGTGCGTGTATGTGTGTGTACGTGTGTATGTGTATATCACATAACGCACACGTTGTTTATTGTAGGCTATTTGTGACGTAGAGGAGATCTATCTCTCACATACATGCGCACGCAGACATATACAGGCTCCAGGATTTGCTTAGTAATATCAAATTTATTTATACAGTGGAACCTCGGATTGCGAGTAACGTGGTTTACGAGTGTTCCGCAAACCGAGCAAAGATTTTAAATAAATTTTTAATCGGAAACCGAGCAAGTATTAGTTTACGAGCACTGAGTATCAGGTATCACGCATGCGACTCTTATTTTGACACCGAGCGTCACTCTCTCATCTTTTCACTCCCGCCCCCTTTTTCCTGTTAAAATGGTGTTTCCATTGTGTGTGTGTGTGTGTGTGTGTGTGTGGGGAGAGGGAGGAGGAGTGTTACTGTGTAAAACGAGGCGAGGGAAGGGGCTAATTCCACACACGCACACACACACGGCGCCCGCCCGCACCAACGGAAACACTTATCTGTCTGGATTTATTTGTACTTTTTTTTAAAGGTAAAGTGCAGATTAATTTGTTTTATTATCATTTTATAGATTGTATTAATTATTATAATTTTTTTTGGGGGGGGCTGTGGAACGAATAATTTGAGTTTTCATTATTTCTTATGGGAAATGATGATTTGGTTTACTAGTGTTTTAGCACACGAGCCCACTTCCGGAACTAATTATGCTGGGAATCACTGCTGTAAAAATCCAGCATAGGCCAGCATGATTTATATGCTGGTCCACCAGCAAGGTTTTGGTAGTTAAAATTGATTACCATTTTAGCTCATTATCTTGTTTTTTAATAGCTAGTACTGAAAATAATGTGTGATGTAAATACATGGACCGTGTAGTGTTATCTTAATAACCTAATTTTAAATTTACCTAATGTAAATCTTGTATGGATTTACATACAAGAGACAAAAATAATCCATTTACCAAAAACATGTAAATACATTATTTTACATTTATTAAATATCTGTGGGCTGTCTAAAAACACAACACAAACCTTTTATATAAATGCACTTAAAAAAAAAAGTAATCAATGGAAATCACTAGGGGCAGGGTTACTAGTATACCAGCACCATGGGGTCAGCTGTTTTGACGGTGGGACCACTGTAAGGGACTACCACCAGAGGTCACTGTTTGCACATGTTTGTTTTTGTTTTGTAGTTTTTTGTTAGTCGACTCAGTTTCCCAGAAGGCACCTCGGTCAGGTGATGCTGGAGCTCACCTGAATCGAGGTAGCTCATTAGTATTGTTATAAATAGCTGGATGTTCTGTGAAACTTGGTCAAGCATTAATCCTGTCAGTGGGCATGTCTTTTGGTTTGGTTTGGTTTGGTTTGGTTTGGTTAGGTTAGGTTTTATTTTACTTATGTTACTTTATTTGGGCTTTGTTTTGTTCTGTGGTTTGAGTATTGTGCAAGTGTGTTTTTTGGTTTATTTTGTGTATTTGTGTGTGTACGGTGTGTCTCTAGTGTATTTCCTAGGCCTCCAGTATGTTCCCCTAAGCTTTCCAGTGTGCTCCCCTTGCTTTCCAGTGTGATCTCCTATGTTTCCTGTGTGCTCCTCTATGTTTCCAGTATGTTCCCCTTAGCTTCCTGTGTGCTCCTCTATGCTTCCAGTCCCGTGCAGCCCCTAGTCTTCCAGTCCCGTGCAGCCCCTAGTCTTCCAGTCCTGTTCAGTCCCTAGTCTTCCAGTCCTGTGTCAGTCCGAAGCCTCTGTGTCAGTCCTAAGCGGTCGGAAATGCTTACAAAGGTCTGAAATGCTTACAAAGGTCTGAAATGCTAAATGAGACTGTGTATGTGTGTTCCGTCCAGAGTACAAGTATGTTTTGTTCATTCCTTTTTTGTTAATTAAAGACTTTTGTGTTTAAAAAAACCCTTCTGCGCTTATGCCTGCCTTTTCTGCCCACGGCAATAACACCCGCCCGAACTGCCTGTCATACCAGTTCGTGACAACCACTTGCAATTTTTTTGGTAACCGTCAAAATAACTTAAAATGTTCCATCATTTTTAACCATACAAATACATGTAATGTATCAATTTATATCTTTATTTTTTAATGTACACTCACATATCAATAAAACATTGTGCTTTTGTAAAATAAAGAAAATAAACAGGGTGCGCTTTCTGCCATCTCAGTCTCCCCGAAAATCTTTTTGAAGTGATCTAAAATGAACACACACATATCCATATATATAGAAATCTTAAAGTGTCTACTTTTAAATGTAGCAAGCTTAATCAAAAATGAATGTTCTCAGTTTATGTAATTCATATGAATCTAAGGAGAGATACAGTCTTTCTGCCACACTTCATTCACTGATAATGACCTGAGACAGGACACGCCCACACGCTGTTCATAGGGAAACAGTCAGCATAATCTACATACAAGGCCACACCCCCAAACACACACACACACACACACACACGCACAGGTTTCTGAAGCTCTACAGAATGTTCTGGACAGTGGGAGGAGTTTAGATTTACCTCAGAACAACACTAGGATTCCAACAGAGAATGAAGGAGGAGAATACAGCAAGCTGTTACCATGGGTGAGTTTTTAAATCTAATATAATCCTTATTCTGATAATATAAAACTAATATTAATTTATTTTTCCTCATTTTCTCACAAGCTTTTGCCAGTTTATGTGAGACATTGTCATTTAATGTCACTTTTGATTAGCATGTAGATAACACTGCTAAATCATGCTAACATACTGCCTTATGTAGCTTAGCACAAAAGGATTAGCTCACAGGTGGCTAAGCTAATAACTTACAGTGTGTAGATTACAGATGGTTGTCAGTATCAGCTGTGGTGTAAATGTTTATAATATATTCACCCCGTTTTGGATAGCTTCATGTTATGGTAGCTATTTGGTTCAGTTTTTGGTTAGCTTATTACAGTGGAACCTCGGATTGCGAGTAACGTGGTTTACGAGTGTTCCGCAAACCGAGCATGTATATCACATAACGCACACGTCATTTATTGTAGACTATTTGTGATGTAGAGGAGATCTATCTCTCACATACGTGCGCACGCAGACATATACAGGCTCCAGGATTTGCTTAATATCAAATTTATTTATACAGTGGAACCTCGGATTGCGAGTAACGTTTTTTACGAGTGTTCCGGAAACCGAGCAAAGATTTTTAATAATTTTTTATTCGGAAACCGAGCAAGTATTAGTTTACGAGCGCCGAGTATCATGCATCACACATGCGACTCTTATTTTGACACCGAGCGTCACTCTCTTACCTCACTCCCCCCCCCCCTCCCCCCACGGCTTCACAAACACACAGAAACTCTGCTCGTCTCTTATGAGTGTGCGCTTGCAATTTGACACCGACAGCCACACACGCACAGATGCTCTCTCGCCTTTTCACCCCATTCCCGGCTTCACAAACACACAGAAACTCTGCTCTGTCGTGATTCTTTTCAAAGGTAAGGTGCTGGTTCATTTGTTTCTTTGTTTTTTTTTTCTTTTACCTTACCGCAGTGATTCCCTTAGTATGCGCTCATGCCAGGACAGAGAGATTTCTTTTTTCCCTGTTAAAACGGTGTATCCATTGTGTGTGTTTGTTTGTTGTGAAACTTAAGTGATTGTTAGTCTGCGCTCATGCCAGTCTTGCTTTTTTCCGTTAAAACGGTGTTTCCGCTGTGTTTATGCGTTTGTTGTGAAACTTAAAAAGTGAGTCTGTTTATATATACGCTCATGCCAGTCTCAGAGAGATTTCTTTTTTCCAGTTAAAACGGTGTTTCCGTTGTGTGTGTTTGTTGTGAATTTTAAAAAGCGAGAAGGGGCTAATTCGACACACACACACACACGCACACACACACACACACACACACCAACAGAAACACTTATCTGTCAGGATTTATTTGTACTTTTTTAAAAGGTAAAGTGCAGATTAATTTGTTTTATTTTCATTTTATAGATTGTATTAATTATTTTTTGTGTATTTATTTTTTAGGGCTGTGGAACGAATAATTTGAGTTTTCATTATTTCTTATGGAAAATGATGATTTGGTTTACGTGTGTTTTGGAATACAAGCCCACTTCTGGAACGAATTATGCTCGTAATCCAAGGTTCCACTGTACACTGCACTATAATGTTATTTAGCACAAACACTTTGCGCCTGTTGCCTAAACATTTCAAAAGTTTGTGTTGTCTTTATGCATGGTCAATAGTTATTCATGATTATTGGCAGTAATTTTGTTATCATCATGCTTATGTTTCTTTTTCCTTTTTTATAAACTGTTGTGACCATGAAAATGATCAGCCACCTGTTTTATAGAGGCCAAATGCAAACAAGCAGGCAAGATACAGACAGACCATCACTATGTCATGGGAACCTCGACCACGACTGGGGTCTGGATTCTGGACGGATCTCTTGTATTTTTTTAAGCGGTTGACCACACGATAAAGCCTCACCTGTGACTGCAGACAACGAGCACATGGACTGTCCTCAGATGCCAGGAATGTTACCACTTCTGGAATTGCAAATCAGTTTATGGTAAGCAGCCATAAACAACATGGAAATACCAGGTATGCGTTTAAAAATATCACTGGCAGCACCAGCAGCGGTGAGATGTGACTTTAGAGGACTTAATGGTCTGTTTACCAAGTCTGGAGTTAACATTACAGCTTACTGTCAGTGTCACAAACTCACAATGTCACTCCTCTTTCTCTCAAAACGACTCTAAAACTTCCGAAATACTATTAATGTCACTCCTATAAAAGCTGGACTACTTGAAAAACTTATGAGAAGAGAGTTTGTGCTTTGTCTGGATTTAGATAAATTCAGAATTTATTTATTCTTTGGGTAAGAGTTAATCAACAGGTTATTTCTGTGACTGGAATATAATGTGATGCAGTCCATGAGAGACACAAGCTGAGGCTAGATTTACAGGAGTTAGGGAGCTAAACGCTCATAACCAGGTTTATATTTTCCCCACTTTGGCCATGACATAGAGCGAGCGCTTAGTTACAAAAGCTGAATAAAAACCCTGAAGTGTTTTTCAGTTAAGGAGCAGGGGGGCTTCAATACCCGGTAAGTTATAGTTTGGCCTCAGAGATGAACTAATGATTATATATATTTTTAAGGTAATTATATTTATTAATTTAATGCAGATGTTAATACAGACAGACAGTGGCTAACGCTAACAGTTAATTCAATGTTCAATGGGTAACATTAGCACAGGCAGCTTATTTACATTCCAGAATTCCCAAAACAGTATTTTACACACTCTGTGGTAAATATCAATATATTTCTATCAAAACTAGATATTCTGTAAAGTTTATTTCTTTGTCCTCAAATACAAAAAAAATCAAGTAATTGAATTTATCTGGTCATGACCACTTTAAACAATATAAAAAAAACATACATTTGGGATTGATGATTTAAGGTACTGTATATATTTTGTGAAATATCTGGTTCATTTACTTAGCCATGAAGATGAGGAGGACAATGAAGCAATGATAGAAAATTAGTTCAGTGCAGGTGAAGAAAACAGGTAGGCCATACAGGATTTTATGACTTACACAGTATTAAGAAACATGCAGAATAAGTTATTGTAGCCTTACGAAACAAAGTTTGTGAAACATCTATTTTGTTTACTCAGTAGTGAAGATGAAGATACGCCCAAAGCATAATAAACAAAATTAAAATTAAACTTTTAATACTCGCCTGTAAATAGCCATTTATCAGGTGATTAAGCATCATTACTACTAGTATAAAATAAAGACATGACTCATGCCCAGAGGCGGTCTGGCCAGGGAGTAAATCAGTGTAGAACCGCCACTGGTGGAAGATGTATTGGTTGAGAGGCAATTTACTAATAAGATTGATTCAGCTTACTCTTTTTATGATCTTGCTACATGTTATTTCCTAAGAAAACCAGGTTGAGTTTAGACTTCATGTCCTCTCAAATTTTTGTAAATCATGTTTAATGTTTTCTAGATGTTGTTTTCTAATCGTGTTTAATGCTTCCTGGAGAATGTTTTACTGTACATCTCTGGCCTACCCATTCACATTCCAGTTGTGTCACACTGCCTGTCTGACACCAAACTTGTGGTACCAAGGACCTTAATCAGTGAAATCAATCAAGAAGTTTGTGTGAGGGGTGTGTGAAGTCATCCACGATACTGGCTTTGCAGATGCAGTGTAAGTGTTTGTGAGTGTAAGATTTTGACTTCATGAAGGATGATCAGATAGTTGAAAGAATGACTAAAGTGCATTAAATTGTGCCAACAAATAAGTGTTTTAGCAGGATATTTAATTTCAAAATTGAAGTATGTGATGGTGATTTGGAATTAAGGTGGAAGCCAAGATAGTAAAATAAATCTAATTTATGATTATTATAATAAGTAAATTATGGTAATGTATGAATCTTAGTATTGACAGTAGATTCTTGTTAATTAGTAGTATTAAAACAGGTGTAATATTACCATCTGCATTTAACAATTTGAAAAAGGAGCTAACAGAATAACTTAATATATGGCCAAAAATGAATGCAACCATGTCTTTCTCCAAAATAAGTAGGTCAAAGCTTTAACACCATAATAGGTAGATACTTATTTAATCACAACTTTTATAGTATTTACGCACTCACTCACTCACTCATCTTCTATACTGCTTTATCCTTTTTACTGCAGGGTCGCGAGGGCCAGTAGCCTTAGGGCACGAGACAGTGTACATCCTGGAAAGGGTGCCAATCCATTACAGTGTTTATTGGTATAAAAAAAAAATAATAATAAAAGTAAAATAAAATAAAACTATATTTATGTTTTTTTTTTAATGCATATTCAGGATATATAATCTCAAAAAACTTAATTTTGGTTTCAGGTTGTAATACTACAATATGTATGGGGGAAAAATTCAGTGTGGGTGAATATGCACTGTATACACTCAGAAGATAGTTATACAAATACATTTTAACCTGCTCATTTATACTTAATCAGTCAATCATGTGGCAAGAACATAATACACAAAATTCAGGCAGAATCCAGTCAGGAGCTTCAGTTGATTTTCTGTCCAACATCAGAATGGGGAAAATGTGATCTCAGTGACTTCCCTCAACAGCCACTATAGTATGGTGGTTGGTGCCAGATAAGCTGATTTGAGTATTTCAGAAAGCGGTGCTGTGGGGGTTTTATGCACAATACCCTCTAAATTTATATAAAATTTTATTTAAAAAAATCATTCACTGAATGTCAGTTCTGCAGGCAGAAACAGACTTTTATAGTGGTCACAGGCTGACTAAAAATTTTACCAGTTATGTCTCCTCCTGACAGTTACTCAACAACAAAAACTTTTTTACACCAAGAGTGATAGCTTCATTAAGTAAATTAAATGTTCTTCTGATGGCTTTTATTTTTTAAAAAGCTGTACCTATGTCGTGAAAGCAAATAAGCACAGGTGTGATCAGTCAGTTTGGTAGCTAAATTCCTAGTATGTAACAGAGCATGAGTTTGCATTAAGTAGTTGATCTTTGGTTGTGGCTCCTTAAGGCAGCGAATGGATGAATGCAATAAAGCTACAGTAAGCAAATTATATTTTAAGGTGGGCTACAGTTTATTTCAACAAGTAAATCCAAGCTCACTTTTATTAAATAAAAATGGATATTAAAACTGTATAATAAATGTTTTAGCATATTTTATTCATAACGTGCATTACACACTAATAACTGCTTTCCATTAATAAGTTATAAAAGTTATTAGAAAGTTAAAAGTTATCAATTATTAGTGTGTAATGCATGTTATGGGTATTTTTTTTCAATGCATCATTGAATAGCATTTTAATTGTGCTGTTTTTGTAAATATCCATATATGGATTTAATTCAGTTAAAATAAATGATAGTGCTTCAGTCTTCATCAAATTATTTAATATATTAGTTATGCTGGGCCATGCAAGACTTAAAATTAAACATCTTCAAATGACAAAAGAAACCTTCTTTTTATAATTTTATGAAAAATAGTTCATTACAGTATAGCTGGGTTGCTGTTGACTAAATTGAAAGCTTATTTTGTAATTTTGACTGCTTTTTGTGGCTCAATATGAGCCCTGAAGCAAGGCATAGCTTTTTTCATGTAACTCCTTAGGCTCTCATCTCTGAGGCCATAAATGAGTGGGCTGAGAAAGCGAGGAAGCAAAACGAAGCAAAAGTAGTTGAAAAATTGAACATCTTCCTGCATCCATCTAATGTTCAACACAATCAGGTTTTCAGTAATGGGGAATGTGAAGACCATAACACTGAGAAGCAGCTGTAGTCCATGTAACAACACAGTGTGCAGGGCTTTGGTTACTGAGGCACGGTCCTGGCGCATCTTTTGAGTCTCCAGAAGGATTCGAATGTATGTGAAAAGAATGATGATGGCCACTGCAGCAAAGAAGAGTATATTTACAGCCACTTTGAAAAGAGTCTGGATGGGCAAACCATTGAGTACTGCGGGCTT
The DNA here is from genome assembly GCA_013621035.1 of Clarias magur. Taxonomy (NCBI): domain Eukaryota; kingdom Metazoa; phylum Chordata; class Actinopteri; order Siluriformes; family Clariidae; genus Clarias; species Clarias magur. The sequence goes on from QNUK01000015.1 coordinate 4,668,056, forward strand.
GCAAATCAGATGGGTGGTGAAGACATCCCAGTCCACATTGGGGCGCATCAAGATAAAATCCACTGTAGAAGGGATGCAGCTGATGACCCACAAGCTCAAACCAATCACCCAAATTCTTTCAGGCCTCCAGGACATGGGTTGGCGCAGTGGATAGAAAATGGCAACATAACGTTCCAGGGACATGGCAGCTAGAATTAATGGGCCATTCTGAAATGTGGCAACAGAGACAAAGAGCAGTGGTGCACAGTAGATGATGGCAAACTTCACATTACCCATGACAAATAGAAAGAGCAGCACAGAAGAGAGTAACTGCAATGTGTCATTGACCAGCATGTAGGCAAACAGGATGTAACGAGAACTGTCAAAGAATTGCCGGTGTGAGGCAAATGTATGCAGCATCAAAAGAATGCAGTAGAGAAAGACACTGAACAGTGGGATCACCACCGACACCTTTAGGATGATGGATGTGGTGTTGCTGGATATGGCATTGCTTGGAAATTTGGTCAGATTTTGCATAATGTCAAGGACCTGGCAGAGCCTGAAATGCAAAAATAAATAAAAAATTGTAATGCAGTTTACTTTGAAATTATGTGAACAAAATGTGTGCTAAAAATGAGTGAGGAGTTTAAATGTTAGGTCTGGGATAACACAAAATAAACAGCTTGAATTTTCTCAAACAGTTTTTTTTTGTCTGAAAACAGTTTCATTGCTTAAGTAAAGCAAGTTAAAGTAAAAAATATATATATAAACTGAATGAAATAAATTAAAACAATATCACATGAATTACTGATTATATTAAAATTACATTATTAAGCACTTACCCAGTCTCTGTTAGCACAGCAAGTAAAGGATATTTTGAGAAGGGGTCCAAGTTTTATACATTTCGTCTTCATGTGAAGAAAAAAAAAAAGATCCCTTGGGGATTTGGTTAACCTTTTTTATTTACTAGCATTTTCACCCTGCTTTTAAACTTACAGTGTTTGCATGGGAAACATACAGTAAGATAGATGAGACCATTTATATTTACTCGCCCCCATATGTAATATAAAATATTATAAAATACTGTATAAATAGATGAACTATATATCTTTATGATTGGACAATTCATTAAGATTAGAGTATACTGTATACTCACAAACATAATTATTACTGTCACTGAAACTGACCGACACTTGTTGCATCAAATTTTGTGGTATGTGGTTATGGGTTTCTTAGGTCATGCATGTCTGTGTGACACTAAGTAGAATACAAGCTGAATGCATAATAATGTTAGCATTTCAGAAAATTGTGCATTTCAGAAAAGTTTAGGGTTGATTAGGGTTAAACTTTGTGCATCTGTTGATTATGATATTTAAACACAAGTGTTGTGTAATGTTTGAATTATCTGTGAACATTTTATTATAAGATTAATTTAAATATTTGAGATAGGATTAAATGATATGATTAAATGAAATTATTCTCTATGTCTCATGTACTGTATGCTATTTGAAAAAGCCATTGAAGTATAGATGGAGCTGTGGGTTACTTGGTCATAAGAGATCTAATTTACTATCTCCTTCCTAAGGTAATTAACTGAAGCAGAATATAAATAAAAGTGCAAATGGCTTATTAGACCACAGGGAGATAACCCCTGCCTCTAATTCCTTAATCATGTTAATTTGGTAAACATACAGATGTAATGTTTACCCACAGAAATATATTATTTTCATTCCTGTGGTTTTAAAGTTATCGCACATTTTTGTAGTGTAATTTTTTTGTTGTTGTGGTAATCATTTTATATTTTGTTCAATTCAATTCAATTTTATTTGTATAGTGCTTTTAACAACTGACATTGTCGCAAAGCAGCTTTACACAATCAAAAGAATTAAGTTTGTATGAAATGTGAATGTGTATGTGTATGAATCAAAATTATAAGATTGTCCCTGATGAGCAAGCCGAGGGCAATGGTGGTAAGAAAAAACTCACTGAGATGGTAATAAGAAGAAACCTTGAGAGGAACCAGACTCAACAGGGAACCCATCCTCCTTTGGGTGAAAACGGATAGCAGGGATTGATCTGCATAATACTGTGTAAGACTGGAGGTTCAGTATAACAAGAGATGTGTTTAAATTAAATGGAGTCCAGTTTGTTCCTGGAGGCTTAGGTGGACTGTAGGAAATTCCAGTCCTGAACTATCGAGCGACTGGCACAGGTCCCCAGCTGTCTGCATCAGTCGAGGACAGGACCGTCTTTGTGGAAAAGCAGAACCATTCCCAGCCACCACACGTATCCCAGGCAGACCACACGGGGCATCCATGCGACGAGATCTCCAACCAGAAGCAGGACTCCAGGACGAGTTAGACAGGTCCAGAGGGCAGAGGGGTCTGGATCACTTGTAGCTCAGGAGCGACATGTATAGCTCGACAGAGAGACAGAGGAGAGGAGAGAGCACAAGAGGAGAAAGCAGAAGAAATGGAGAGATGGCAGTTAGATATGGTCACAGTCAAACAATGTACAAGTTGAATGTATATTTAGTGCAAAGTGCAAGCAGGGACTCCGACAGGACTAACTATAACAGCATAACTAAAAGGGAGAGCCAGAAGGAAACATGGACATGAGGGCTCCCTGAGATGTAAAGCAACCAATCACCTCACCTTCAACAAACCCTGATTGCCCTGCTGAAAAAAACAGCATAGACCAGCATAGCTGGTTACCATTATACCAGCATATGTTGTGTTTTGATGCTGGTATGCTGGTGACCAGCATACATTTTGTAGGTATGACGGTGACCAGCGTTATTGTGCCATGATACTATGCTGTTCACCACCCCATATAATGTTGGTATGGTATAAAAGCCAGAATACATAGAAGATTGTCATCCAATATGGCTGATTCCATTTCAAATCTCCCAGTGGGTCCCAGATGACCCTCTCAAATTGTCCTGTTGATTGCTGATTTTATACTGATTCCGTTGTATATTTTACATATGGCTCATTCCATTTCAAATCTCCCAATTTCATTGAGATTTCCCAGATGCCCCTCTCAGATTTCCCTAAAAAAGTTCACAGGTGCTCCTCTACCAAACTTAGGCAGAAACCTGAAGTATTTGGTGTCTCTCTCAAGTAGTTTGAAAACTACAGCCTTTCAAAATTCTAATATTTTTTTACATTTTGCCAAACGAGCCTCTCAGAGCAATTTCCAACATGAATAACTCTACTTCTATGCAGTTCACAGTTCTGAAACTCTGTGTCTGGGGCTAACGTTTTGTGTAGACTTCAAAAATTTCATCAAATTGAGTGTGTCTAGCATAGTTTTCTATATCTGAGGCTCTGAAAATGGCTGAAAATAAGAATCGCAATAAAACTTCCTATCTTTAAGTGTTTGTAACTTAGGAAATACAAGAGATCATGTTTTCATAATTTTCTTCCAAGGACCTATGACATGTTGGACTCAAATATATCCTGTCATCATACACATAGCTGTCATAAGAGTGCTGTAACTATTTAAGGAAATGTGCTCGATATTCAAATAAAAAAAGAAAAAAGGCCATATTCATGCCTTCTTTTGGCCATGTGGGTATTTGATAATCATTTTCATACTTTTACCATGCATTCTAATAGGTCTGAGGGTGAAGGGATCCAAATATGAAGTTTAGCTTAGTTTAGTGTTTAGCTTTTCCATTGGAGTTATGAATTTTTTTGTAGTTACAAAATGCACTCGTTTTACTCATACAGGAATATGCATTGTACCTGCTAATTTTGTTGGAAAGCTTGGTTTATTTCAAGGTGACAGCCTTTCAGATTTTTATTCAGAGCTGGCAAATTATAACTGATGACAAAATAACATTATACATGTACAGTGCATATAATACAGTAATATCTAATATATTAGCAATTTTTATAAATAATATATGATTTTAAGAGTTTTCTCATCTGGACTGCTAAAAGATGTAGCTGTTACATGTTGATACTTGTCTTAGATGCTGACATAAGCATATTATATATGCATAATTTTTGGCAAGTATTACTTCATTGTTAATGAAGTAATAGATCTGCATTCGCCCAGACTTGTTAGAAATATTGTGAAATAATCAACTAATATAAAATTCAAGTAAATCATAATCACCCAGATAATCAAGATGGACACAAGTGACAGTGCTTTGTCTCAGTGCAAGCTAGGAAATGCTCTAGAAGACAAGTGTCATAGCAATACCTATTCAAGGAAACATGGGTTTTTGAAATTTAGTCAGTTATCTGATGCGGATAAGGAGTTATAAGGAGATGTGGGATTTCCCTGGATCTGGATGACGATATCTGTTTCCATCACGAGGCAAGATTTCTCACTCGTTTTGAAAGTCTTCAACGTTTTTGTGTGGATCCAAGGAACACCCATAAGAAGCAGATTTCTCGTAAGTTTGGAAACTTTTGCGCAACACAACATGTTTGCAGCATTTTAGTTTCTTAATATATTTCATGATTTTCATGAATAATTTTAACTAATCAGTAACATCAAGAGAAAATCTTCGAAAATTCAGGCTCTCTTCCCAAAATTTGTGCCAACTTCAATAACATGAGCTCTTCCTGATGTTGGTGGCTGTGTCTATTGTAGATTTAGCTGAATAACTATAGGCTTTTTTAATTCCTGCTGATATTTTGGTAATAAATGTTTTCCATGACTTATCCTATATGTAGGCCTACTATGTAGTAAATACATGTACTTTGGAACATATTCCCTGTATGGTTATGTTATGTATTACATATATTATTTTCTAATGTTCTATATATTTCTAATGTTAAAACATTTTTTGTGGGAGTTCTGTGAGGAACACCAAATACATTTTAATGGCTACAATGTTGTTTAAGTTACTCGCACCTAAAAATTCATAACTCCAATGGGAGACCCAAACACAACTTCATATTTGGATCACTTCACCCTCAGACCTATTAGAATGCATGGTAAAAGTATGAAAATGATTATCAAATACCCACATGGCCAAAAGAAGGCATGAATATGGCCTTTTTTCTTTTTTTATTTGAATATCGAGCACATTTCCTTAAATAGTTACAGCACTCTTATGACAGCTATGTGTATGATGACAGGATATATTTGAGTCCAACATGTCATAGGTCCTTGGAAGAAAATTATGAAAACATGATCTCTTGTATTTCCTAAGTTACAAACACTTAAAGATAGGAAGTTTTATTGCGATTCTTATTTTCAGCCATTTTCAGAGCCTCAGATATAGAAAGCTATGCTAGACACACTCAATTTGATGAAATTTTTGAAGTCTACACAAAACGTTAGCCCCAGACACAGAGTTTCAGAACTGTGAACTGCATAGAAGTAGAGTTATTCATGTTGGAATTTGCTCTGAGAGGCTCATTTGGCAAAATGTAAAAAAATATTAGAATTTTGAAAGGCTGTAGTTTTCAAACTACTTGAGAGAGACACCAAATACTTCAGGTTTCTGCCTAAGTTTGGTAGAGGAGCACCTGTGAACTTTTTCAGGGAAATCTGAGAGGGGCATCTGGGAAATGGATTTGAAATGGAATGAGCCATATGTAAAATATACAACGGAATCAGTATAAAATCAGCATTATTGGCCAACTCAAACTATTAAAATTGTTTAATATGTAACAATATATATAATATCCACATTTTTAACAATATGATAATTTAACAATGAACAGCAAATAGGTTTTGATTAAAAAAAAAAAAAAACAATAACACAAAAAAAAAACAATAACACAAACCAAACCAGAGACCAACCTCTCAGGGACACTTTCACACAGTTACTTTCACACCACAGGAGTGTAAATGAGTGAGCTTGGCCCTCACTCTTTATTTAGGGGTCTGCAGTTTTATGGGCCCTGAAGTAGATCTGACATGTCCTGACATTTGTGTATTTTTCTTACTTACTGTATAAACATATAAATGTAACTTTACTTATAAACATATAAATGTCACCTATAATAAAAAAATATATATATATATAAATGTGCAAAGTAAATGTCCAGGATTGAGGGAAGAGTGACACAGATGATCTTATACCGAGAAGGCACATTTCTGGGATACTGTAAATATGGCTGTGGAAACAGACATTCAGGGTAAAACAGTGGGAACAGGAACAGTGCACTATGAAGAAAGGGTGTTAGGTTTGTAAAAGCCCACTTTTACACCCTGTACACAGTCATACATCTTTTTACCTCTCTTGAAAAGCAATTCTTGTTTAACTCTAGACACAAGTGAACATCGCATACCTGCCATTTCCATGGTGTTTATGGCTGCTTACCATAAACTGATTTGCAATTCACACAGACCCTCTGACCAGCAGTGGTAACATTCCTGGCATCTGAGGTCAGTCCATGTGCTGGTTGTGCACAATCACAAGTGAAGCCATATCGTCTGGCCAACTGCTTAAAAAAATACAAGAGATCCGTCCCGAATCCAGAACCCAGTCGTGGTCGAGGTTCCCATGACATAGTGATGGTCCATCTGTATCTTGCCTGCTTGTTTGCGTTTGGTCTCTATAAAACAGGTGGCTAATCATTTTCATGGTCACAACAGTTTATAAAAAAGGAAAAAGAAACATAAGCATGATGATAATAAAATTACTGTCAATAATCATCAATAAAAATTGACCATGCATAAAGACAACACAAACTTTTGCAATGTTATACAACGATTTATACTTTTTTTATTACGATTTCCATTTACACCTTAATATCACAAACATCTGTAAGCTACATAAGGCAGTATTTTAGGCAACGGGAGCTAAAGTGTTTGTGCTAAATAACATTATAGATAGCACTGCCATAAGCTAACCAAAAACTGGACCAAATAGCTACCATAACATAAAGCTATCCAAAACGGGGTGAATATATTATAACATTTACACCACAGTTGATACTGACAACCATCTGTAATCTACATACTGTAAGGCATTAGCTTAGCCACCTGTGAGATAACCTGTTTGTGTTAAGCTAGATAAGGCAGTATGTTAGCATGATTTAGCAATGTTATCTACATGCTAACCAAACCATTTAAGTGAGATTAAATGACAATGTTTCACATAAACTGGCAAAAGCTTGTGAGAAAATGAGGAAAAATAAATTATTATTAGTTTTATATTATCAGAATAAGGACTATATAAGATTTAAAAACTTACCCCTGTATGCTCCCCCTTCATTCTCTGTTGGAGTCTCAGTATCTAAACTTCTCCCACTGTCCAGAACATTCTGTAGAACTTCAGAAACCTGTGCAGTGCCTAACATCTTCCACACGCGCAGGAAAATTATCGGATCTACTGTGTGTGTGTGTGTGTGTGTGTGTTTGGGGGCCTTGTCTGTAGATTATGCCGACTGTTTCCCCGCTTTGAACAGCGTGTGGGCGTGTCCTGTCTCAGGTCATTATCAGTGAATGAAGTGTGGCAGAAAGACTGTATCTCTCCTTAGATTCATATGGATTACATAAACTGAGAACATTTATTACGCTTGCTACATTTAAAAGTAGACACTTTAAGCTTTCTATAGATATACATATACAGTATATGTATAAATGTATAGATATATGGATATGTGCGTGTTCATTTTAGTTCATTTTAGTGACGCATTTCAAAAAGTGGTCCCACCGCCGGAACAGCTGACCCCATGGTGCTGGTAACCCTGCCAGCTGTCCAAGTTGTTTTTGTTTTTTTTCAGTTTTAAGTGATTTCCATTGATTACTTTTATTTATATAAAAGGTTTGTGTTGTGTTTTTAGATAACCCACAGGTATTTAATAAATGTAAAATAATGTATTTACATGTTTTTGGTAAATGGATTATTTTTGTCTCTTGTATGTAAATGCATTTAAAGATAACACTACACGGCCCATGTACAGGGTGGGCCATTTATATGGATACACCTTAATAAAATGGGAATGGTTGGTGATATTAACGTCCTGTTTGTGGCACATTAGTATATGTGAGGGGGCAAACTTTTCAAGATGGGTGGTGACCATGGTGGCCATTTGGAAGTCGGTGAGGGAGGCAGCAGGGTCTTGATGTGTCTCATGACAAGCTGCTCGAAGTACTTCATGATGATGGGTGTGAGTGCAACAGGGCGGTAGTCATTGAGACAGGACACAGAAGACTTCTTTGGCACGGGGACGATGGTGGTAGACTTGAAGCATGTGGGAACGACTGCACTGCCCAGAGAGATGTTGAAGATGTCTGCACATTCTGTGAGCACTCTGCCTGGGATGTTGTCTGATCCAGCAGCTTTACGAGGGTTGACTCTTCGCAGAGTTTTTCTCACATCAGCCGTGGTGAGACACAGCACCTGGTCGTTCAGAGGAGGGGTGGTCTTCCTTTCCGTAACGTCGTTCTGTATGTCGAACCATGCGTAGAAGCTGTTCAGCGCATTCGGAAGGGAGCCGTCACTGTCACAGGCAGGTCCTGTAGTTGGTGATGGCTTGTATGCCCTGCCACATGCGCCGTGTGTCACCGCTGTCTCTGAAGTGATTGTGGATTCTCTGGGCATGTGCACGCTTCGCCTCTCTGATGGCCCGGGACAGTTTGGCCCTTGCTGTTCTTAGGGCCGCCTTGTCCCCCGCTCTGAAGGCAGAGTCTCTGGTCCTCTGAAGTACACGCACCTCCGCAGTAATCCAACCCTGTGACGCAACCCTGATCAGAGGCCAATAGGAGGTCATTTACTACTTTAACAAGTGCAGACAGCACTATAGAGACACTATGCTGTGATTAGGCCTAAATCCTGACTGATACAGTTTGTTTATGCTAGTTCTATGTAGATATGAACATACTGTAGCTGCTGTGATACTACCTTTTCCAGAATCTTATAGATGAACAGGAGGTTTGATATCGGCCTGTAATCGGAAAGCGGACAGGGGTCAAGGTCAGGTTTCTTGATTAACAGATTAACGTGAAGCACAGAAGAGGTGTGCTTCGGTGGGCTAGCCTTAGCGTTAGCTTTGGCTGAATGAGTATGCCGCCGAGTCATCACCCACTCGCCCCGCTGTGAGGGCTCTAATGCCGGAGTCGGGGGCTGGTTACCTCCGCCTGCAGCACCTACAGTCATGGCCAAAAGTTTTGAGATGACACAAATATTAGTTTTCACAAAGTTTGTTGCTTTCAGATCTTTGTTTCTGTTGTTTTTGTGATGCACTGAAATATAATTACAAGCACATCATACGTTTCAAAGGCTTTTATAGACAATTACATGACATTTATGCAAAGAGTCAGTATTTGCAGTGTTAGCCCTTCTTTTTCAGGACGTCTGCAATTCGACTGGGCATGCTCTCAATCAACTTCTGGACCAAATCCTGACTGATAGCAACGCATTCTTTTATAATCACTTCTTGGAGTTTGTCAGAATTAGTGGGTTTTTGTTTGTCCAGCCGCCTCTTGAGGATTGACCACAAGGTCTCATTGGGACAAGGATCTGTAGAGTTTCCAGGCCATGGACCCAAAATTTAAACGTCACCGAGCCACTTAGTTATCACTTTTGCCTTATGACACGGTGCTCCATCGTGCTGGAAAATGCATTGTTTTTCACCAAACTGTTGTTGAATTGTTGTAAGAAGTTGCTGTTGGAGGGTTTTTTGGTACCCTTCTTTATTCATGGCTGTGTTTTTGGGCAAAATTGTGAGTGAACCCACTCCCTTGGATGAGAAGCAACCCCACACATGAATGGTCCCCGGATGCTTTACTGTTGGCATGACACAGGACTGATGGTAGCGCTCACCTTGTCTTCTCCGGACAAGCCTTTTTCCAGATGCCCCAAACAATTGGAAAGAGGCTTCATCCGAGAATATGACTTTGTCCCAGTCCTCAGCAGTCCATTCGCCATACTTTTTTGCAGAAGATCAATCTGTCCCTGATGTTTTTTTTGGAGAGAAGTGGCTTCTTTGCTGCCCTTCTTGACACCAGGCCATCTTCCAAAAGTCTTTGCCTCACTGTGCGTGCAGATGCGCTCACACCTGCCTGCTGCCATTCCTGAGCAAGCTCTGCACTGGTGGCACTTCGATCTCGCAGCTGAATCCTCTTTAGGAGATGATCCTGGTGCTTGCTGGACTTTCTTGGACGCCCTGAAGCCTTTTTAACAAGAATTGAACCTCTTTCCTTGAAGTTCTTGATATCCTATAAATTGTAAATATGCAATTCATCTGATCACTCTTCATAACATTCTGCAGTATATGCAAATTGCTATTATAAAAACTTAAGCAGCAACTTTTCCAATTTCCAATATTTATGTAATTCTCAAAACTTTTGGCCACGACTGTAGACTTTCCGTTATGGGAAGAACACTGCTCTCCCGCTCTCTAACCCTCTCTAAAGTCTGGCTGTGCTCCTCTAATGCTGATATCTTATTCGTCAGAGTGCTAACTAACACACACCTATCACAAGTAAAATTAATACTAATGACGGAGGAAGACCGCCTAAACATGCTGCACTCTACACACTGAACGAGCTGAATGGTAGACATGATAACGTACCTTTGTGCCTGAGTTTTAATTATTTGGTGATGGATTCCGCTTGTTGTTCTCAGAGAATAAGCTCAAAAAAATGGAAAAAGTCCAGTAGTATTAAAGTGTAAAACTAGTTAATATTGTTATTTAGTATAAATGTGAAAAATATCATTTAAATGCTGTTACAAACAAACTAGGAACTTTCGTGAGAACAATACAAAAAACAGGAAGCTACCAGCTACTTTTGTTCACTCCTGTCTGCTAATTGATATAAATGAATCTGCAGCCTGTTCTGGGAGCTCAGGCATTAGGCGGGATTACATCAGAACGAGCCCATCACACAGATATTAGTAAACCTTAGCTCCATTGTTTTAGTCTAGAAAAAAAATAAACAGATTTGGTAGGAACTAAAGGGAACCTCCAAGCACAACATGCACAACTCAAATTGGATAGACAGCAACTCAACACTGAACCTGAAAGGCAGCAATAAATCATACCAGAATTCTGGCATTCTGGTGACTCCCATAGATGCTATGCAGTGCAATAAATTCAAAAGAATAGACGACACGGACTAGAATTCCTAGTGTAATGCATTGCTATAAGAGTCACGTGACAAAAGAACGAACAATTCGAACCAGAAGATATGAAAGGTAAGCTGCTCATTCTGTTTATCATAATATGTCCTTAGCTTCATTGTAATATTTTCATTATTGGAACTATGGCCAAAATGTGTGTATGTAGACATGTTAGTGGTCTGTTTATTGAAAATGTAACATTTTATTTTATTTCTGATCAAAAGAATGAAATGAACTAAATTTTGATGAACGAGATTTTGATGAATGAGATGTGCGCTACCATCACCTAACTGGATTGGATGAATGTCCAGTCTAACCCCAAAAGTTTAAGCCTAACCCTAACCTCAGTCTTTTATTTTGATTATTTATTGATTTATTTTATTTTGACTAATCCTTTTGATTAAGTATAAGAAATATAACCACAATTACACAGTGTGAAGCTATTTCAGACCACTGTCTTGTCTCAATTAAAGTGTGTTATAGTAATAATGTACGCGCAGCGCCACACTACCACATTAAACGTACATTCACATCAAATACCACACAGAGCTTTATCAATAATCTCCCAGAGTTATCAACTTTGATTGGATCGTTATCTGACTCCACAGAACTTGATCAGGCGACTGAATATTAAGAGTCATAATCCAGCTAAAAGGAAATTGATTAGAGATAAGAAACACGCTCCCTGGTATAATGACCACACACGCACTTTAAAACAGACTGCTCGAAAATTAGAACGTAAATGTTAGTATCCCAAATAGCATGGAAGGAGAGCATCCTGAACTATAAAAAAAACTCTCAGTGATGCTAGATCATTGTATGTCTCCACTCTTATCGAAAATAACAAAAATAATCCTAGATTTTTATTTAACACTGTAGCTAAATTTACTAGAAACTTCAACAACAAAATCATAAACATTGGTCAAAAAATTCAGGCTTTGAAACCAGACAATTTAAGTTACTGTATATAGATGATAAACTAAACACACCACATCAGAACCTAGACTACTTTACTCCCCTTGAAGAGAGTGAACTAATGTCACTCATCTCTTCTTCAAAATCGTCAACCTGTGTATTAGATCTTATACCGACACATTTTCTCATGCAGATAGTACCAGCAATAACAGAACTCCTGTTGAAGATAATTAACTTTTCACTCAGCAGTGGGTATGTTCCCAAATCCTTTAAATTAGCAATTATTAAACCACTAATTAAGAAACCTGACCTTGACCCTTGTCAGCTGTCCAATTACAGGCCGATATCAAACCTCCCTTTTATCTCTAAGATTCTGGAAAAGATTATAGCACAGCAAGTATGTTCGTATCTACATAGGAACGGCATAAACAAATTGTATCCGTCAGGATTTAGGCCTCATCACAGCACAGAGACAGCACTTGTTAAAGTAGTAAATGACCTCCTATTGGCCTCTGAAAAGGGTTGCGTCACTATACTTGTGTTACTCGACCTCAGTGCAGCTTTTGACACTATTGATCATAGTAGTGTCCTTCACAGATTAGAACATGTAGTAGGAATTAAGAGAACGGCCCTCTTGTTCCTCAGATCCTATTTGACTGATCGTTATCAGTTTGTAGATTTAAATGGTGACCACTCTGCATGTTCTAAAGTGGATGGGTGTTCCACAGGGTTCAGTTTTAGGCCCACTGCTTTTTTCTCCAATGCAATCCCACTGCTTAGTTTTCATTGTTATGATGATGGCACACAGTTACGTCTCAGCAAAACCAGATGAGAAAAAACAGCCTACTAAAGTTAAGCAATGTGTGCAGGACATAAGAGATTGGATGTTAATTAACTTCGTTCTGCTTAATTCTGATAAGACAGAAGTTATAGTAATAGAACCACTAGCAGCTAGAAGCAAGCGTTCTGATCACAATGTAACTTTAAATGGCCTTGCTGTTCCATCAAGTGCAACAGTGAAAGACCTCGGTGTGATTATAGATCCCAGCTTTTCATTTGAAGCTCATGTAGATAATATTACCAGGATAGCATTCTTTCACCTCAGAAATATTGCCAAGATAAGAAATATACTGTCACTAAATGATGCAGAAAAAAGTATTTCATGCTTTTATCACCTCTAGGTTGGACTATTGACGCCTTACTGTCTGGTTGTTCAACTAGGTGCATAAACAAGCTTCAGTTAGTCCTCACTATAACTAGAAGATATGAGCACATCACCCATATCTTATCTACACTGAATTGGCTCCCTAAAATACTATTATTGACGTATAAAGCATTAAATGGTCTCGTGCTGCAGCATCAGAATCAGAAGAGTTTTATTGCCAAGTACGCTTGCACGTACAATTAATTTGTTTTGGTGACAGAGCTTCCAGAACAAAACAAATAGCAAGACAAAACAGCATGACACAGAACAGGAAAAAAAAAAAAATAGGATGGGTTTTTTGGGTTAACATCAAATGGAGTAGGGTGTGAGATTACTTACAAATAAGTTAAATAAATATCTGTAGTATTGCACAGTATATTGCACAGTGGTGTTGCACACAATATTGAGAAGAATGTTTTAGCTGTTCATGAGGTAAATTGCCTGGGGAAAAAAAAAAAAATTTGTGCCTGACTGTCCTGGTGTTCGGTGCTCTGTATCGTCGGCCAGACGGCCAAAGTTCAAAAAGAAGGTGACTTGGGTGTGAGGGGTCCAAAGTGATATTTCGAGCCCTTCTCTTCACTCTGGATATATACAGTTCTTGCAGTGTGGGGAGAGGAGTTCCGATAATCCTTTCAGCAGTCCGAACCGTCCTTTGTAGTCTTCTGATGTCTGCTTTTGTAGCTGAGCCAAACCAGACAGCTATTGAAGTGCACAGGACGGATTCAATGACGGCTGAGTAGAACTGTGTCAGCAGCTCCTGTGGGAGGTTGAACTTCTTCAGCTGGCGAAGAAAATACAACCTCTGATGGGCCTTTTTTTACAATGGAGTCAATGTGAAAATCCCACTTCAGGTCCTGTGAGATGGTTGTGCCCAGGAACCGGAATGAATCCACTGCTGTCACAGTGCTGTTCATGATGTTGAGTGGGGGAAGTGCAGGTGGGTTTCTCCTGAAGTCCACGATCATCTCCACTGTTTTTAGCGTGTTCAGCTCCAGGTTGTTATGACTGCACCAGACAGCCAGTTGCTCAACCTCCCTTCTGTATGCAGACTCATCACCATCCTGATCTGAGTGAACTGCTAGTGTCTAATGATCCACCTACTTCAATCAAAGGATGCAGGCTGCTTGTCAGTACCGCTTATTATGAAAACTACAGCAGGGGGCAGAGCTTTTTCTTACGAAGCCCCAAAATTATGGAATAGCCTATATGGAATAGTCAGTTAATGTTCGGGACTCAAGTCTAAATTCAAATTCTAAATTCTAATTTTATTTGTCACATACACAGTCATACACAGTACGATATGCAGTGAAATGCTTAGGCGACTGCCCGTGACCTTAGAATAAAAACTATTGCAATGCTGTATAATTTCGCCAGGTGGTGCAGTGACTGATTCAGTTAACTGCAGCGCTTGCATTGTCCACACATTTTTATGATTAAATCAAGCGTGTCATTTTGGAGATGTACAGTATACAGTACAGAGTACCGGTCCCTAACGATGCTTTAATGCTCAGACCTTTCATGCATAAGACATCTGGCCACTGCCACTCTCATATACTTTCAAAATAATAATATAAAAACATTATAATGTCAGCCGAAATGTATTTTAATGCTGCACCAGTCTGTTTTACATAAATAACTCAGCTAAGTATGGGCTATAGTAATTTCATTCTTACGAAAGGTCATGAGTAATTAAGAGTGTTTTTTTTTCTTGAACATAGTGTGTTACAATGTATAGCGACGCATAGTAACACGATTCACACCTGTGGACAAAGACGCGCACATTCACAGTCAGCGAACCCCACAACTTCTCATGTGGTGAAATGCTTAAAGCCGCTGTATTGCAAGGCGATCCCGTTTAATTTGGTTTTACGCAGTTTCACGTGCTGTGTGTGAGCTTATATTGTGGATTACTACTACTACTACTACTACTACTAATAATAATAATAATTGTAATAGTTGTAATGTAACTTAAACCCATGGGTCTCAACCATCACTAAATCAGCCAATGTCTACAGTACACTTATTATTTGCCCTACTTTCATTTGGTTTTACGCGATTTCATGTGCTGTTTGTGTGCGCGAGGGAGAGAGGGCTTATATCGTGATTTGTCCTAGGTTGCTAAAGCCTGGCTTACTACTACTAATAAAAAATGTTTCCATGTAACCCATGGGTCTCAATCACAAAATCAGCCAATGCTGTAATCAGATGATACAACAAATTATATAATCTAAAAATCACGTTGTGTTTGAACATGTAAATATATATATAAAAAACAAATATAATATAGCTCAGTTTTATTAATATACTGTAACCTATGGTCCTATGCTCTTACACCGCATGTTACAGAAACTGATCAGTTGTATTAATCACATAACGCACACGTCGTAGAGGAGATCTCTCTCTCTCACACACACACACACCGCGCACAGGCTCCAGGATTTGTTTAGTAATATCGGATTTATTTATATATCGCTTTTAACAGCGGTTACTATCGCAAAGCAGCTTTACAGAATTAAAAGACAATGAAATAAATGAGAATTAAATGTGTGAGGAAATAAGCATGAATCAGAGTGACCAGAGTGACCAGAGGGACCATGAGTTTCACTTCAAATCTTAACTTTGCAGATACAGAATGTGTCGTTTTCTCAAACATGATTTTCCCAACCTGGCGTTTATACGGATTCAGTCAGATTGAATTTAGGAAAGCACCCCAAACAACTTAAACACACACACTGCAGAGGAAAGCAGAGAAGTGCATTGACACCTCTGACCGTCTTTTGTCTTGTAAATGAGGTATTCTTCGTGTAGGCTGGGGGGTTACATACACACACACACACACCAATTTAATAACCGGACTTCATAACGTACTAAGAATGATGGTGAAAAACAATGAGGAGGCACAGTGGGAAATCTTTCAATCCCCACACACTACGTTTGTACTGTACACTGTAGCTATGTTTGTTAATGGAGAGGTGTGTGTGTGCTCCTGGATTTATCAGTTGGCTTTAACACAAACGCATTTGCGCGCCGGCGAGTCAAAAGATCTAAAAAAAAAACCACAGAGATTCTTGATGCATCACAAATACGTGCTGTCTTGGTCACAGATTCGCCAGCAAGTCGCGCACCAACAATTTGTCTATTACTCTGCTAATGAAACCTTCACACTCCGCTCTTACTGGTGGAATGTGCAATCAGTGAAGATTGGCCATCAGACTGGGCAAAATTAGCCATGAAACACTAAACTGGTCAGTGTTTCAGTTTCATTGTCCAATCCCTGTATGTCCTTAATAGTTGCCGCCCCTCCCCCAGTGTGTGCGCTGCGGTGGTGTGTGTGTGTGAGAGAGAAGCGTCACATCTTATTTAAGCGAGCACTTTGATTTCAAGTACTATGCTGCACTATACCCGCCCCCCAAGGAACACAGAGCAATTAGCACCATGTAAGTCAGTACATTCTCTGTTGAGGTTTCTCCCTCTACACTTCTCCTAAGTTTGTCTTTGTTCTGTTGATGTAGTTTTTAAAACCCAAACATTTATTTATATTGAGAAAATGACTCACATAAGTAAAAAAAAAATAGCATAGATACATATGATTAAGTGTTCAATGGTTGTTTGTTTGTTTCTATGACCGTAATAATAATAATAATTATCATTATTTATAGCCCATTTATTTTATAGCCCAACTTTTTGACTATTTAAAACAAAGTTGTCTCATATTTTAGCCAATTGATGTAGTTGGTTCAAGTAAAAAATATATAAAAACAAATTGGCATAACAATACTCTAACAATTAAAACGCACAAACATGATGTTAAAAAAAACTTTATTCTTCAAAGTTAAAACAGTAATTTGTATAAAAACAGGTGAATAGAAGTTGTATTACCAACTGCTTTTTTTATTATTATTAAAGTATCAATTTATAAAAACTTTCAAACAGTTCCTTTGTTTCCCCTGATGTGTAGACTCAGGGTCGTTCATGCCTCTTCAGTAGCTCCAAAAGGCCAGCCGTCACCCCTCTGAGCCAATCCTCCACTGCAGAGCTCTGGTTAAAGAGAACAAGAGAATTTAAAATGGCCATTGTCTCAAAGTAGCTTTACAAAATCAAAAGAAAATCATAAGAAATTAAAATTATATTATTATATATAATTATATACAAATGAAATGATATTATATAAGCGAAGCATTGTAAATTAAGTTGTATTTCTAGTTGTATAAATATCATAAACAAATATTATAGCATTTATTTTTTATTCAATTAAGTATTAGTATATACTAGTTTCGTTTGTCCTTTGTTTACTTATCTAATTATCCATATAGCTCATTGTTAGACTACATGGACTACAATTCAAATCGGGCAGAAATTAACTGGTTTATTTGCGCAGCCCAAATGGATCGCGCAGCGCTGCTCAAATCACAATCCTGCGCGACCCACTGGACAGCGCTGCGCGACTTTGATAGAAATAGACCCCGTCCACCATAATTTTACATTTACCCAGAATTCCCCGTTGGGATCCGCAAATACAAAAGAGGCATGGCGGACGGGGTCTATTTCTATCTAGTCTAGTGGGTCGCGCAGGATTGTGATTCGAGCAGCGCTGCACAAGTTGGTCCGCGCTGCGCGACTGAAACTGGTTCCCGTTGCGCGATCCACAGGGCTGCATAAATAAATTTTGACGAAAGCGCACAGGCAGAGTCGAGCGCGCACAGAATTGAGAAGTCGCGCGTGTGCTGAGAACATGTTGGGCGAGTAAGGGAGACACTTCACGCGCAGAATTGAGCTGTTGAACGCGCAGTGGAGGCACTGCACGCGCATAGAGTGCTTTGTCTGCTTGCTAGCTTGCTTTGTCTGCTTGCTAAATTTAGCTTGCTAGCTTCGGTACACCTAATCCCAACTGCAGATTAACTCTCACCCTTCCCCAAAAGAATGTTGAATTTCTCTAAATCCAGAGAATACTCAGTCAGATTCTCTCAGTAATTTTCAGAGGACACAAACACTCTTCTTATAAAAATACACTGAGCTCACAAAACTATATTGATCAGTTTCTCGGGTAGTGCAGCCGAAGTTAATAGTATTTCCGAAGTTTTAGCGTCTTTTTGAGTGAGAGAGTGACGTTGTGAGTTTTGTGATGCTGACAGTATGGTGTAACTCCAGACTTGGTAAACAGATGATTAAGTTACCTAAAGTTACATCTGACTGTTGCAGGCGCTGACAGTGATTTTGAAACCGGCCAATTAAAAATAATTATTAAACTGGGAACTAAACTAACACCCAAACTTTATATAAAAAAAGCCACAACTTACCCTGAATAAGAAGTTCATTAAACTGTCATCTTCATCTCCATATTGCAGTTTGCTAGCGTCAGTCCGGCGGAGGGGGAGGAGGGTTAAAATCACGTGATTGCTACTCAGCAGCTAAATTGCTGGCTTCTGTTAACGTCTTCTTGACAACAAAGCGTCATCTAGTGGTGGCGGACCGTAAATGAATAAATATGGCTTCAATGGGCGTGTTTACTGTGAAATCTGGACCCGCCTTCTGGCAGGAGAAGGAGGGGGGATTCACGACAGCGACACGTCAGCCATCCGCCAGCCATAAGCCATTCACACGCCAGTTGCCCGACCCTGGCTGTTTTGAGTTGCTAAATCTGTAAATAGAGATGTCCAGTGGGTGTGCAAGTATGCTATAAAGTGTTTTGTACTTAAAGTGACTTGTGCTATAGAATAAATAGTGATATAGAGTGAAGGGTGTGCATTTATTGTCCCAAGAGTCGAGAGATAGTGCAAGAAGCATGAGTGTGGGTGTGTAAAGTGAGTCAGTCAGTACCGTTTGGTGAGCGGGTTGAGAGACCGTATCACCTGCGGGTAGACGCTCCTTCTCAGTCTCTCTGAATTGGTCTTCAGGGCGCGAAATCGCTTTCCTGACCTCAACAGAGAGAACAGTCCATTACTGGGGTGGCTGAGGTCCTTCACGATCTTCCTGGCCTTGGTCCAGCACCCCTTGCTGTAGATCGAGTGCAGGTCAGGGAGCTCAGTGTGGATGATGCGCTCAGCTGATCGCACAGCCCTCTGTAGAGCTCGTCTGTCCTGCATCGTGCTGTTCCCGAACCAGATCGTGATGTTTCCTGTCAGGATGCTCTCTATGGTGCAAGAGTAAAAGTTCCTGAGTACCTTGGAGGGCAGTCTAAAGTCTCTCAAGCGCCTGAGGTGGTAGAGACGCTGTCGGGCCTTCTTCACCACGGTGTTGATGTGACAAGACCATGACAGGTCCTGCTTGATGTGGACACCGAGGTATCTGAAACTGTCTACTCTCTCCACTGGGCTGTTGTTGATGACAGGGGTCTGATAGTTCCTCTCCTGCTTTGTGCTAAAGTCTACTACCAACTCCTTCGTCTTGCTGACGTTTAGAAGGAGATTGTTCCTCTGGCACCAGTGCTCCAGATTCCCAATCTCCTCCAGGTAGGCCATCTCATCATTGTCAGTGATCAGGCCCACCACGACGGTGTCATCAGCAAACTTGATGATGGTGGTGGAGTTAGTAGAGGCTACACAGTCGTGTGTGTACAGAGAGTACAGTAGAGGGCTCAGAACACAACCCTGTGGTGCTCCAGTGCTGAGAGTGATGGAGGCAGAGACATGACCGCCCATCCTTACAGCCTGTGGTCTGTCAGTTAGGAAGTTGGAGATCCACTGACACAAAGGTGAGCTGAGTCCCAGGTGCTCCAGCTTAGTGGTGAGTGTGGAGGGAATTATGGTATTAAATGCTGAGCTGTAGTCGATGAAGAGCATTTTAACATAATTCCCCCTCCTATTGTCCAGGTGTGTGAGAGATGTATGAAGAAGATGAGTGATAGCATCATCTGTGGAGTGGTTTGAATGATACGCAAACTGAAGTGGATCCAGTGTGTCTGGTAGTGAGGAGATGATGAAGTCTCTGACCAGCCGTTCAAAGCACTTCATCACCACTGATGTGAGGGCCACAGGTCGATAATCATTGAGGGAAGCAGGATGGGGTTTCTTCGGAACAGGGACAATGATGGACTCTTTGAAGCATGTAGGGATCACCGACTGAGATGAGGAGAGGTTGAATATCTCTGTGAACACAGGTTCAAGCTGGTCTGCACAGGCTCTGAGTACTCGACCTGAGATGCCGTCTGGTCCTGTTGCTTTCCTGGTGTTCACTCTCCTGAAAGCTCTCCTCACGTCATGCTCGGAGATGATGAACGCGTTTCCAGTACTGGCAATGACTTCCTGTCTGCAGCCGTTATCACCGCTAGCATTAGCATCACTAGCGTCTTTAGCTGCAGCCTCGAAGCGAGCATAAAAGGTGTTCAGCTCGTCTGCCAGAGTCATGTCCGCGATCGTCTTACCGGATGTTGGTGATTTATAATCCGTTATTCTCCTTAGTCCCTGCCAAAGGCTCCTAGAGTCACTCTGTTGGAGTTGTGACTCTAGTTTCCTCCCGTATCGCTGCTTCGCTTCTTTCACCGCCTTCCAGACATTATAAGATGCAGCCTTGTACTGGTCCATGTCCCCCGACGCAAGTCCCGCATTGTAGGCAGCGGCGCGAGATCTCAGAGTGTCGCGGATGGTTTTATCCACCCACGGCTTCTAATTGGGAAACGTTCTGATGGTCGTTTTCTGTACGGTATCATCTGCTAGTTTCCCGACGAATCCCACAACCACTTCCGTAAACATGCTGACGTCATCGGAGCTGTTCCGGAACATGTCCCAGTCTGCGTCATCGAGTGCGTCCTGTAGCGCGGCCACCGATTGGTCCATCCAGCGCGCGACCTCCCTCTGAACCGGAACTTCCTGTTTGAACCTTTGTTTGTATTTTGGCATAAGGAAGATGGCGGCATGGTCGGATTTACCAAATGGTGGGAGAGATTGTGCCTTGTAGCCGTCCTTAACTGATGTATAACAATGGTCCAGTGTCCTTTCGCCCCTGGTCAGGCATGTGATGTGCTGATAAAAGTTTGGCGCTGCGCGTTTGAGGTTGGCACTGTTAAAGTCTCCCGCCACAATAAGCGCAGCGTCCAGGTGTTGTGACTGGTGCTGAGTGAGAGCCTCATGCAGCTCGCATAAGGCAGTGTCCGTGTCCGCTTGTGGTGGAATATAAACGGCGCTGATTATGACCGATGTAAACTGCCGAGGAAGATAAAAAGGACGACACTTGATGGACAGAAGTTCCAGGTTGGGTGTACAGGAGCGTGCGAGAGGAACAACGCTCGCGCTGCTGCACCAGCTGCTGTTCACCATTAAGCACACGCCGCCTCCCCTTGTCTTCCCCGAGTCCCGTGTCCTGTCCATGCGGTGAACCGAGAAGAACTCGTCCAGCTGAATGGCGTGGTCCGGCACCGCTGGGTTCAGCCATGTCTCAGTGAAGCAGAGAAGATTACAGTCCCGAATGTCTCTCTGGAACTTTATCCTGGCCCTGAGGTCATCGAGCTTGTTCTCCAGGGACTGGACATTGGCAAACAGGATACTAGGCAGAGGTGTGCAGTGTGCACGGTGTGCACTCAGCCTGTTCCTGACGCCGGCTCGTTTCCCTCGGGGCCGCCGCTTCGCGTCGCGTCCTTTGTTTTCCCTCAGGATCTCACTCGGCCAGCTCGGATCCGGAGTTAAAAACGTCGAATTGTGAGTACATTGTAAACCAATAGAAATAAGAGTATCTGTATCGTACCTAATGCACTCAATTGTGATGAATTACCCGGTTTAATGTGATAGAAAATTAGCTTAAAAAGCAAAAACAAGTTAAAGTAGGTCGGAGCAGTCGTGACGGCAGCCGACCTCACCAGCGCCATCTTGGATAATCTAGGTGAAAATCCCATTTATTTAGCCAAGCATTTTTGTAAATAAATTTGCCTTAGATAAAGAAGCAGATCTGGGGGACTCATGGACAGAGAGTATTCTGTTATAAAAATAGTTATTGACATATTTTCCAAGACATCCTTAATAATACTTAAAGACACGGTAACGTGTAATTTATCTATACCGATAGCTATAGATACGGAATATAAATGCAGCCTATGTATTTTACATTACGGTTTTATTTTATCTAGTTCCCTTTAATACACTGATAGATAATATTTTGCTGCAAAGTAAGCTCAAAATGTAACTTCTGCTTGGGTTTGTTTTGTCACAAGCAACCTGAGGGATGAACAGAAAAGCCTTAGCAGTTAGCCCGTGTAGCGTGGATGGTAAACCCAAACGCGGAAGCAGCGCGAGTAGGCAGGATAACCACGCGATTAGTTTAAGAACACTCTTACACGAAGAGCAAGGATCTACACAAATAAATCCGCGTTCTAGCAACACACACTCAATCAAAGAAGCAACCCAAATTGGTGAGTACTCACAGAATAGTCGGCGTAGCGTCAGCAAAGGCATGGGCGAACTCAATGACTGAGCAATGTGAAGCACCAACTTGTTTCCTTTTATGCTTCCTGAAACCCGACCGTATTACTTCCAGGTCCTAGTGCCGGTCGTGTTATGAGTGTGCATGACAGTACCCCCCTGTCCAGGACCGACTCTCGACGGTCCTGGGGTGGAGGATACCCGACGGCGGTAGTCCCGGATGAGTTCGGGGTCTAGGACGAACCGAGCCGGAATCCAAGATCGCTCCTCCACCAGGTACTGGAGCCCCCTGCCCCGAGGACGTGAGTCAAGGATCCGGTGAGCGGTGTAGGCGGGACCACCCTCAATGATATGGGGAGGAGGAGCAGGGTGGGTGGGTGTAACCATTGGTGAAGTGATGAAGGGTTTGAGCTGGGAGGTGTGGAAAACCGGATGGATCCGGAGCGCCGCAGGCAGCTGGAGCCGGTAGGTGACAGGATTGATACGGAGGGTGATGCGGTATGGACCAATGAACCTGGGTGATAGCTTCTTGGATTCTGCATGGAGGTGCAGGTTTCTTGTAGACAGCCATACTTTGTCACCTACATTGTACAACCATCCCGGGGGGTTTTGACGGCGATGTTGCATGGTGTAGCGGTGGTTGGCACGGTGAATGGCAGTGTTGGCTTGACTCCATAGCCGTCGACACCTTCGGATCAACTGTTGGGCCGACGGTACATCGACCTCCGGTTCTTGGTGTTCGAACATCGGAGGCTGGAACCCGTGGCATATCTCAAATAGGCTTAGGTTGGTGGCAGAGGAGACGTGGAGATTATGTGAAAGTTCTGCCCAAATGAGATAGCGGGCCCAGGAGCGCTGACGATCGGCGACGAAGCACCTCAGGAAGCGCTCCAGTTGTTGGTTGGTTCGTTCCGTCTGACCATTAGTTTGAGGATGGTATCCAGATCACAAACTGCAGGTGGAATTGATCAGATGGCAGAAGGCCTTTCAGAACCGTGCCGTGACCTGAGGCCCCCTGTCCGAGACAATGTCCTTAGGGAACCCACGCAGATGGACTACGTGTTCTAAAATCAGCTCGGCTGTCCTTTTAGCTGACGGGAGTCCGGGGAGGGCCACCAGATACACAGCTTTGGAGAACCGATCTACGATGGTCAGAATGGTGTTTTTTCCCCACCGGCAGGCCCGTGATGAAGTCGAGGGCAATGTGCGTCCAGGGCCGACGGGGGACAAGGAGTGGTTGGAGCTCCCCAGCTGTTGGTTGGTTGGTGTTCTTCGCCCTGGCGCACACTGGGCACGCCTGGACGAACTCTTTGATGTCCTTCATCATTGTGGGCCAGCAAAAGACGCGCTGTATGAATGTTTGAGTGCGCCCCACGCCCGGGTGGCCGGAGAACAGAGTGGAATGGCCCCATTGGAGGACCTTGCTTCTTAGGGCATGGGGGACGTAGAGTCGTCTAGGTGGCACACATGCCGGTTCGGTCTCCGTGGCCTGTGCCTGGCGGACCCTCGTCTGCAAATCCCAGCAGAGTGGTGCGATGATTTTGGATGGTGGGAGAACAGGCGCTGGGGTCCACCCGAGGGGCGTCTTCCTCATGTTGTCGGGAGAGGGCATCGGCCTTGGTGTTCATCGACCCCGGACGGTAAGACAGATGGAAATTATATTGTTCAAATAACAGTGCCCACCGCGCCTGTCTTGGATTAAGCTGTTTTAAACTCCGGATAGTGATTAGATTTTGGTGATCGGTCCAGACGATGAACGGCTCTCCGGTGCCCTGGAGCCAGTGTCGCCATTCCTCCAAAGCCCACTTTATGGCCAGCAGCTTGCGGTCCCCTACTCCGTAACGCTGCTGAGTGGGCTAAAAATGTTTGGAGAAGAAGTTACAAGGGTGTAGCTTCTGATCTGGACCTCGCTGGGAAAGAACCGCCCCGGCGCCCACGTCCGAAGCGTCCACCTCCACAACGAATGGTTTGGTGGCGTCGGGGTGAAGGAGAATCGGAGCAGTGGTGAATCGGTGGCAGAGTTCATGAAATGCAGAGATGGCAGGAGAGTTATGGTGAAAGTGATGAGAAGATGGTCGAGTCAGGGCGGTTAAGGGAGCTGCAACTGTACTGTAGTCCCGGATAAAGCGACGATAGAAATTCGCAAACCTGAGAAACCTTTGAAGTTTCTTAAATGTCTTGGGTAGGGGCCAATGACGCACAACTTCTAGCTTCTGCGGGTCCATGGCCACACCCTGGGGCGAGATGACAAAACCCAGGAACGTGGTGGAGCGCTTCTGAAAAGCGTACTTCTCCAACTTACAGTACAATTGATGGGCGAGCAATCTCTTAAGTACCGCTCTGACATGCTGGATGTGTTCGTTGACGGAGCGGGAGTAGAAGAGAATATCATCCAGGTAGACGAAGACCCATCGACCTAGCATGTCTCTCAGGACGTCATTAATAAACTGTTGAAAAACTGCAGGTGCGTTGCAAAGTCCAAATGGAATGACCAGGCTCTCATAATGTCCAGTAGGTGTGATGAAGGCCGTCTTCCACTCATCACCCTCTCTGATGCGCACCAAGTTGTAGGCGCTCCGGAGGTCCAACTTTGTGAAAATGGTGGCACCAGAGAGGGCGTCCAGGGCAGAGTTGATAAGAGGCAGTGGATGATGATTCTTGACTGTGATGTTGTTAAGCCCCCGATAGTCGACACAGGGGCATAAATCACCATCCCCCTTCTTCACAAAGAAGAACCCTGCGGTGGCAGGTGAAGAGGAGGGCCGGATGGTACCTTGGCGGAGGGCGTTGGAAACATATTCCTCCATCGCCTGCATCTCGTTGGTGGAGAGTGAGTAGAGTTGGCCGCGAGGAGGGATGGAACCAGGCTGAAGGTCAATTGCCAGGTCGTAAGGGCGATAAGGAGGCAGGTGTGTGGCGCGTCGCTTACAGAATACTTCAGCCAGGTCCCGATAGGTGGCCGGGATGGCATTGGTGTCGACATCGGGGGCCTCGGACTCCCTAGAACACGTCCCAGCCGGAGCCCATAGGCAAAGCTTGGTACAAGCTGGTCCCCATTGAAGGATCCGATTCTGTGTCCAGGAGATGAGCGGGTCGTGCTGAAGGAGCCAAGGATGTTCAAGGATGATGGGAGGGGAGGAAATGGAGGTGAGGTAGAATCGGATCTGCTCCTGATG
The DNA here is from genome assembly GCA_013621035.1 of Clarias magur. Lineage (NCBI taxonomy): Eukaryota > Metazoa > Chordata > Actinopteri > Siluriformes > Clariidae > Clarias > Clarias magur. The sequence continues at coordinate 4,693,718 of QNUK01000015.1, forward strand.
TTTGTTGATTGTGACGGTGATCGGTTGGGTCTGGGAGGTGATGGGACTGGAGGAGAGGGGCCGACCATCTACAGAGGTGATCCGAACCGGCTGGGATAATGCCTCAACTTCCACTCCCAGTTCCTTGGCGTAAGAAGAGTCAATGAAGTTACCTGCAGCACCGGAATCGATGAACGCGGTACTTCTGACCCGTGTGTGGCCAAACTGGAGGTGTACCTGAACCATGAGGCGAGAGACGCTGGGTGTGGTGGTGGAGAGATGGATGGAGCATCATAGAGACATATGCCCTCTTCGTCCGGGAAACGAAGAGGGCATATGTCTCTATGATGCGCCGCCGACCCACAATAGGCGCAGAGTCCCTCCCTTAAACGTCGTTCTCGCTCTGTTGCGTTCAAGGAGGCGTGTCCTAATTGCATGGGTTCCCCGGCTCCTGTGTCAACCACGGCGGGAGATCCGACGGGTGCCAAGGCGGTGGTGTTGAAAGCTGGTGGTCGGGGCGTGGAGTGAGAGAAAGATGGCGTGATGGGCGGCAGGGTCCAGGGGGCTGGCATCAGACGGTAGAGCAGGCGCTGGTCAATCCGGAGGGCGAGTTGGATTAGTCCCTCCAGCGTGGTCGGAAGCTCCCGTCTGGCGAGTTCATCCTTAAGACGTGAAGCCAGAATAAGCAGTATCTGAATCTGATCGGAGAACCGCCGTGGCCCACTCAGCTGCCTGCCCGGATAGCAACGAGACGAGAAGCGCAATGTACAGTCGGTCTGTGGAGTATCTGGTGAAAATTTAACTCAAACACAAGATCCAACACGTTTAGAAAAACACTGCATTTCCCATCTGTGCCATCCCACTTATCCGGTAGAGCTATAAACACATCAGAAGGAGAGGGGGGGTGGTGAATGAGCGGCGCGTGGCAACAGCCGACTGAGCAGCCACCCCGCGGAGGGTCGCGTTCTCCTCCCGTAGCTCCGCCACCTCGCGGCGCAAGGCCACGACGTCTTGGAGGTCCTTTTGGAGAGACACGACTTCACCACTGAGCTTATTGATCAGTTCGGCATGCTGGTCAACCACATCACAGAGGCGAGCAAACTCCGCTGGGTTTACTGCTTTTGGCTCAGTCATTCTGTCATGAGCAAACGAGGGATGAACAGAAAAGCCTTAGCAGTTAGCCCGTATAGCGTGGATGGTAAACCCAAATGCGGAAGCAGCGCGAGTAGGCAGGATAACCACGCGATTAGTGTAAGAACTCTCTTACACGAAGAGCAAGGATCTACACAAATAAATCCGCGTTCTAGCAACACACACTCAATCAAAGAAGCAACCCAAATTGGTGAGTACTCAGAATAGTCGGCGTAGCGTCAGCGAAAGCATGGGTGAACTCAATGACTGAGCAATGTGAAGCGCCATCTTGCTTCCTTTTATGCTTCCTGAAACCCGGCCGTATTACTTCCGGGTCCTAGTGCCTGTCGTGTTACGAGTGTGCATGACATGTTTTCATTATATTTTTGAAGATGTTTTTTTTTTTCGCTGATAAAAAAACCTGGCATAACAAATTGATTAATGGCGCATAATATCTGGAATAAATATCTGCCCATACGGATGTTATGTGCCGCGGTATGGAGAGCCGCATCACGAGAGGTTTTTTCATGATAAGAGCTTTTACGCAGGGCATGAGAGGGGTTTAACGAAATAAGAGTGCTTATGATACGCACTGGAAGACCTTTCCGTTTGGAGGTGGCGTGGGATTATTAATTAGGAAACTTGAAAGGAAACAAAAGAAAACTGATAACACAAAATAAACAGAGCTCCGTTGTCTACGGAGAATGGACGGGGCTCTGGAATCAAAAATAAAACTTTTGATCCTCTCTGGGCTTATGCCCTTACCAAGGACTGCATCATTACAACAGATCAGTATTTCTTTTGTCATTTAATCATGCGTAATGCTCCCCCATCAAAAATCTGATGGGGCATTAATCACTAATTACAACTTTGAATAGATGCGGCAGCAGAGACAGATTAAATCCCCATGAACACTCACACTTGAAAACAATTCTAAAACAACTAAAACGTTCCAGAGGTTTAGCGACTGTTATCACAGGACATTGATAGTTTACCTAGAGTAAACTACTGTATTTTTACTGCTTATATTTTTGCCCTAGTTTCATTTGGTTTTATGCAATTTCATGTGCTGTGTGTTCGAGTGAGAGAGCTTATATTGTCTTGGATTACTACTACAGATTTGGCTATTAAGAATGCACGTTTCTTGAAAAGGGATCTCTCACGGCGGAAGCTGTGAAAATGCCGTTCATTACCTGTAGGGGGCAGTCGTGTTTCAATCTGAAGTATTGTGTGTCTACTGAAGCCAAAAATGCGTTCTCTCTCTAACCCTAACGTATGCGCCCATTGATAACAAGCGACAGAGCTCATAAACGTGTCGAGCTCAAACTTTAAATACTGATATGTATTTATTCTTCACTTTATTCTCAATGATGATTCTTCTTTGACTGCGCTTTCTCCATTCAGTATTATTATCATTAGTAGTAGTAGTGAAAATTACCGCTGATTAACTATCTCTGCAGTTATAACAGCGGATTAATTTCACTCGGGCTATTTCTAACAGGCAATCTGCTAAATAATAATAAATAGATAAAATAACCCAGCACTTTAACATTTAACCCAGCAGTTTTAAGAGTGTAACATAAAAAATATTCCATTTGTAAAATAGCATAGGTGCATAGGTTGTATAAAAACAATACAACAAAGCTTATGGTAAATAAATTCTCAGACTACCTATTTACAGTACATGGAATTTTACGGAGTTGTCACTGAACGATTTACCCTGACAAAGAGCAATATAAGAAAAGTGCCAGCTGGCACACCTTAAAAAATAATTCGGCATCTATTTAGAGTCTAAATATTTTTTTCTAAACTCGTGCTACTGTTGTTTACTTACAATATTTGTTAATTAATTTTTTATCTAAATGAGGCTTGGGCTTCGGGATGTTGAGCCTATACTGTCACAGCTCTACCACCCGTTCGAGTGTAATTCATAAATGATGTTTATAATAATGAAATGAGATGCCCTAAATCGTGCTTTAAAATTAATCTACAATTCATTTCAAACCCATGGCTCGCAGTTTCTCTTTACAAAGCGCAGCGTTTTGATCAAAAGGTGATAAACACATGTGATTTATCGATTAAAATGCAGACATACTGCATTGATGGATGGATGTTGTTGATAAATATTTAAAATGATAATTAAATAAATAGCTGTCCATCATTTTTGTGTTTATCTTTTCGGTTTATTATACACTTCTGCACCACTTCATATAATAAATAGTTTAAAATGGTAGTAAAGGTACCATTTGGTCATACAGATGTGTGAAGAGGGGAATGTCTATTACCGCCGCGCTCACCGCCGCGACAAAACGACAGCGGCCAAAATAAATCAGTTGCATTTTAAAGCAATTCGTGAAATGACCGGCAGGTGGCACAAAGTGACATTTTCCGTCATCTCGGTTTTTAAAAATTAATTAAGTCATAAAAAAGTCAAAACAATATGCTGTATCGAAGAAATACTATAGTAATGGTAATTTCCACATCTGTAAATTTTATACAACAAGCATGAAAAATCTGAATCAGAGCTATTGATATTTGCTGTACAATAGTGTGTCATGCACACTCATAACACGACCGGCACTAGGACCCGGAAGTAATACGGTCGGGTTTCAGGAAGCATAAAAGGAAACAAGATGACGCATCACATCGCTCAGTCATTGAGTTATGCCCGTGCTATCGCCGTCGCCTCGCTCGTCCAAACGTGAGTACTCACTTTCTTGGGTTATCGCTTCTGATTGGGTGTGTGTATTTAGAACGCGGGTTTATTTGTGTAAACTCTTGCTCTCGCTTCGGGAGAGTTCTAAGAATAACTTGCGTGGTTATCCTGCCTACTCGCGCTACTTCCGCGTTTGGGTTTACCATCCACGCTACAGGGCTAACTGCTAAGTCTTCTGCTTCATCTCCGGTTAGTCCGTGACAGAATGACTGAGCCACCGGCAGTAAACCCAGCGGAGTTTGCTCACCTCTGCGATGTGGTTGACCGGCATGCTAAGCTGATCGATCAGCTCCGTGGTGAAGTCGCATCGCTCCGCACGGAGCTCCAGGGCGTCGCGGCCTTGCGCCGCGAGGTGGCGGAGCTGCGACAGGAGAATGCGACCCTCCGCGGAGCGGCCGCTCAGCCGGCTGTGGCCACGCCCATCGCAGCGGCTGCTGCGCCGCCAACTCCCTCTCCACCTTCTGATGCTTTTTTATCTTTACCGGATAAATGGAATGGCACGGATGGGAAGTGCAGTGTTTTTCTAACTGCATTGGATCTTGTGTTTGAGTTTAATTCCACCAGATACTCCACAGACCGACTGCGCATTGCTCTTCTCGTTTCGTTGCTATCCGGGCAGGCAGCTGAGTGGGCCACGGCGGTTCTTCGCTCAGATTCAGATGTCGCCTACTCCTACACCGAGTTCCCCCGCCAGCTCAAGCTCACCTTTGAGCATCCAGCTGCTGAGGTGGAGACCGACTCCAAGTTGTACCATCTAAAGCAGGGAGGGTCGTCCGTGAGCCGTTACACCGCGGAGTTTCGTACTCTCGCCGTACAGACCGACTGGGGAGACTCCGCACTCCGGACGGCCTACTACGAGGGACTGGCTGCACGGATAAAAGACGAGCTCGCCGGACGAGAGCTTCCAGCTACCTTGGAGGGTTTAATTCAACTCGCCCTCCGGATCGACCAACGGCTGCTCGTCGCCCCAAGCCAGCTCCTCGTACCCTGCCACCCACCATGACTGCACTACCACACACCACGCCCTTCCTCTCCCGCTCACCAGTTCCAGAAGTCCACGCCTCATTCACCGCAGCACCCACCAGGACCGTCGGTACTCCACCTCCCGCCGTGGTTGACACAGGAGTCGGGGAACCCATGCAATTAGGGCGCGCCTCCTTGACCGCTGCAGAACGGGAACGCCGATTCAGAGAGGGGCTCTGCGCGTATTGTGGATCCTCTGCACATCATCGGGCCATCTGTCCTCTGCGGCCGGGAAACGCGCAGCCCCGGTGAGAAATGGGAGGAACTCACCGGGTCCCATGTCCCTCTCCACCACCATGACCAGTGATTCCCGTCTCACGGTGAAAGTACATCTCCAGTTTGGCCACAAACGGGTCGGAAGTACCGCGTTCGTCGACTCCGGGGCAGCAGGTAACTTCATTGACTCTTCCTATGCCAAAAAATTGGGGATAAAGATCGAGGCGTTATCCCAGCCTGTAACCATTACATCAGTCGATGGTCGGCCTCTCTCCTCCAGCCCCATCTCCTTTCAAACCCAACCTATCACCCTCATCATCAACCAGCATCGAGAACAGATCCAGTTTCACACCACCACCATTTCATCACCACCCATCATCCTCGGACACCCTTGGCTGCTGCAACACGACCCGCTCATATCCTGGACCCAAAGCCGGATCCTACAATGGGGGCCGACCTGCACTGAGCTTTGCCTACGGGCCGAGGCTGGGACGTGCTCTAGGGAGTCCGAGGCCCCCGATGTCGACACAGATAAAATCCCGCTAGACTACCGGGACCTGGCTGAAGTCTTTTGTAAGAGACGTGCCACCCATCTACCACCTCATCGCTCATACGACCTGGCGATCGATCTTCAGCCAGGTGCGACACCACCCCGCGGCCATCTCTATTCATTGTCCAACACCGAGACGCAGGCGATGGAGGAGTATGTTTCCAGTGGACTTCGCCATGGTACCATCCGGCCCTCCTCCTCACCTGCCGCTGCGGGGTTCTTTTTCGTGAAGAAACGCGATGGTAGTCTACGTCCCTGTGTCGATTACCGGGGGCTCAACAATATTACCATAAAAAACCGACATCCATTGCCTCTTACCAACTCTGCCCTGGACGCCCTCTCTGGTGCCACCATCTTCACTAAGTTGGACCTCCGGAGCGCCTACAACTTGGTGCGCATCAGAGAGGGCGATGAGTGGAAGACGGCCTTCATCACCCCCACAGGACATTACGAAAGTCTGGTCATCCCGTTTGGTCTCTGCAACGCACCTGCCGCTTTCCAACAGTTCATAAATGACGTTCTCAGAGACATGTTAGGCCGTTGGGTGTTCGTCTACCTTGACGACATCCTCATCTACTCCCGAACACTCAACGAGCATATCCAACATGTCAGAGCGGTTCTAAAGAGATTGCTCGCCCACCAGCTGTACTGTAAGTTGGAGAAGTGCGCTTTCCACGAGCGCTCCACCACGTTCCTGGGTTTTGTCATCTCGCCCCAGGGTGTGGCCATGGACCCGCAGAAACTGGAAGTTGTGAGTCATTGGCCCCTACCCAAGACTCTTAAACAGCTCCAGAGATTTCTCGGGTTTGCCAATTTTTATCGCCGCTTTATCCGGGACTACAGTACCGTTGCAGCGCCACTAACCGCTCTGACCCGCCCATCATCTCACCTCTTCAATCTCACCCCAACTGCTGTCTCTGCCTTCCATGAGCTCTGTCGCCGCTTCACCACTGCTCCCATCCTCCTTCACCCGGATGCTGATAAACCATTCGTTGTGGAGGTGGACGCTTCGGATGTGGGCGCCGGGGCTGTTCTCTCCCAGCGAGGTCCAGACCAAAAACTGCACCCCTGCAGTTTTTTCTCCAAGAAATTTGACGCCACTCAGCAGCGATACGGAGTAGGGGACCGCGAGCTGCTGGCCATAAAGTGGGCCTTGGAGGAATGGCGACACTGGCTCCAGGGCGCCAGAGAGCCGTTCATCGTCTGGACCGACCACCAAAACCTCATCACAATCCGCACTTTAAAACAGCTGAACCCCAGACAGGCGCGATGGGCACTATTCTTCGAAAATTACAATTTCCACCTGTCATACCCGCGCCTGTACTGCCAGCCACCAAGATCCTCGCACCGCTCAGGTGGGACCTGGAAACGAGGGTTCGCCAGGCACAAGCTACGGAGACCGCACCAGCAGGTGTGCCGCCTGGCCGACTCTACGTCCCCAACGCCATCAGGGCCGAAGTACTCCAGTGGGGAAACTCCTCCCCCCTTTCAGGACACCCCGGGAGACGGCGGACCCTACTGTTTGTACAACGTGCTTTCTGGTGGCCCAGTATGAAAAAGGACGTAGATGAGTTCGTCCAGGCGTGCCCAGTGTGTGCCAGGTCCAAGGACAGCAACAGACCATCACCCGGGGAACTTCAACCACTCCCGGTTCCCCGCCGACCCTGGACACACATTGCCGTTGACTTTATCACGGGCCTGCCGGTTTCGGAAGGAAGGGACACCATCCTCACCATCGTCGACCGGTTCTCCAAGGCTGTTCACCTGGTGGCCCTCTCCGGCCTCCCGTCAGCTAAAAGGACAGCTGAGCTGATATTAGAGCACGTAGTCCGCCTGCATGGGTTCCCAAAGGACATCGTCTCGGACAGGGGGCCCAGTTCACGTCCCGGTTCTGGAAGGCCTTCTGCCGTCTGATCAATTCCACCTGCAGTCTGTCCTCCGGTTACCACCCACAGACTAACGGTCAGACGGAGCGAAACAACCAACAACTGGAGCGCTACCTGAGATGCTTTATTGCTGATCGCCAGTGCTCCTGGGCCCGCTACCTCATTTGGGCTGAACTGTCCCACAACCTCCACCTATCTTCGGCCACCAACCTAAGCCCATTTGAGGTATGCTACGGCTTCCAACCTCCGATGTTCGATCATCAGGAACCGGAGGTGGAAGTGCCGTCGGCCCAACAGTTGGATCGCCGGTGTCGACGGCTTTGGAGACAAGCAAACCACGCCATTCAAAAGGCCAATCGCCGCTACACCCTGCAACATCGCCGTCGACACCCACCGGGACGAATGTACCAAGTAGGTGATAAGGTATGGCTATCAACAAAAAACCTACACCTGCAGACTGAGTCAAGGAAACTGTCACCCAGATTCATCGGACCATACCGCATCAACCTCCGGAATAACCCTGTCACCTACCGGCTCCAGCTGCCTGCGGCGCTCCGGATCCATCCGGTATTCCACACCTCCCAGCTCAAACCCTTCACCACCTCACCTATGGTTCCACCCACCCACCCCTCTCCTCCTCCCCGTATGATTGAGGGTGGTCCCGCCTACACCGTTCGCCGGATCCTTGACTCACGTCCTCGGGGCAGAGGGCTCCAGTACCTGGTGGATTGGCAAGGTTACGGTCCCGAGGAGAGATCTTGGATTCCGGCTCGGTTTGTCTTAGACCCCGAACTCATCCGGGACTACCGTCGTCGGGTATCCTCCACCCCAGGACCGTCGAGAGTCGGTCCTGGACGGGGGGTACTGTCATGCACACTCATAACACGACCGGCACTAGGACCCGGAAGTAATACGGTCGGGTTTCAGGAAGCATAAAAGGAAACAAGATGACGCATCACATCGCTCAGTCATTGAGTCATGCCCGTGCTATCGCCGTCGCCTCGCTCGTCCAAACGTGAGTACTCACTTTCTTGGGTTATCGCTTCTGATTGGGTGTGTGTATTTAGAACGCGGGTTTATTTGTGTAAACTCTTGCTCTCGCTTCGGGAGAGTTCTAAGAATAACTTGCGTGGTTATCCTGCCTACTCGCGCTACTTCCGCGTTTGGGTTTACCATCCACGCTACAGGGCTAACTGCTAAGTCTTCTGCTTCATCTCCGGTTATTCCGTGACATAGTGTAATGAGTAAAAAAAACATTGAAGTTGAACATTAAAACAAGTGCACTACACTGTAAACCCTAATGCTCAAAGTAATTAAACACATTGAGTACTAAATAATTATTTAGTACCTAAATAATTGAATGAGTAATAATTTTGAGTACGTAAGTAACAATAACTTAAGTAAAACTTCCACCAGTGTAACCTCTATAGAGCACTCGTGGCGCAGTGGTTACGGGTCTTGTCTGCCATGTGGAAAACTTGACCTCCGCAGCGCATGTAATCTCATTCGTGTGCGAAAAGGCGATGAGTGGAAGATTGCGTTTAGCACAACATCAGGCCATTACCAATATAATGTGATGGCTTATGGATTGGTAAACGCACCTGTGGTGTTTCAGGGGTTCATGAACGACGTGTTTAGGTATATGTTAAGCCGGTATGTTATAGTGTACTTGTATGATATCTTGGTATACTCTCGGTCATATTCCGAGCACGTCCAACATGTAACTGCCGTCCTTCATCGGCTACGCAAACACGGGCTCTATGCGAAGGCGGAGAAGTGCGAGTTCCACAAGAAGGAGGTTGCATTCCTCGGCTACCGCATAGGGCCACAGGGGTTCGAAATGGAGATGACCAAGGTGGAGGCGGTGCAACAATGGCCGGAACCCCAATCGGTAAAGGAGCTACAGAGTTTTCTGGGTTTTGCTAACTTTTATAGACGTTTTATTTGAGGATTTAGTATGTTGGCAGCGCCGCTCACAACCCTCCTAAAGGGGAATCCTAAGCGTCTGCGTGAATTTCCGCCGGAGGCACGCAGAGCCTTTCAATATCTAAAATCAGCATTCACAACGGCACCGATACTGAAAATCCCCAACCCGACCAAGCCTTTTTTGGTGAAAGTCAATGCCTCCGAAGTAGGGATTGGAGCGGTGCTGTCGCAGCGTCATGGCAACCCAGAGAAACTCCACCCCTGACCTTTGTTCTCACGTAAACTAACACCTGCCGAGCGCAACTATGATATCGGCAATGGTGAACTGCTAGCAGTAAAAGCGGCATTAGAGGAGTGGCGGCACTGGCTAGAGGGAGCCGAACACCCATTTGTAGTATTAGCCGATCATCGCAATTTAGAGTACATCCAACAAGCGAAAAGATTAAACCCTCGCCAAGCCCGCTGGGCACTGTTCTTTATGATTCCGCTTCACTATCACATATCGTCCCAGGTCCAAAAATAAAAAAAGCGGACGCTTTATCCCGATACTACACAGTTCCTGAGGAAACCTCAGATCGTGAGCCCATCATACCCTCGTCTCTCGTGGTGGCACCGATCATGTGGGACCTCGACTCGGAGATCGCACAGGCGGCACAGTCTCACCCTGCGCCGTGACAATGCCCTCCGGTAAGAACCTACGTGACGGTGTCACTACGAGAGCAGGTTATTATCCAAGCACCCACTAGTGTAGCAGCCGGGCACCCCGGAGTAATTCGTACCCATAGGCTATTAGAACCGAAGTACTGGTGGCCTAATATGCGGAGGTCAGTAAGAACAGTGGTTTTATCGTGTGCATTATGCGCGGCATCTAAAAATCCTAGACACCTGCCGGTTGCTAAATTAATGCTCCTAGCAACGCCAAACTGCCCGTCTCTAAGGGATACACCACTATTCTAGTAGTGATAGATTGGTTTTCCAAGGGCTGTAGATTTATCCCCTTCGGCTCTCTCCCTTCAGCCTTCCAGGTGGCAGAAGCCCTATTTACTACTGTGTTTCGTTGCTATGGCATCCCCGAAGATATAGTATCAGATCGTGGTCCCCAATTTATCGCCCAGGTCTGGAGAGCTTTGTTTCAGAAGTTGGGAACCACTGTTAGCCTAACGTCGGGCTATCATCCCGAGTCTAATGGGCAGGCAGAGTGGACTGTCCAAGAACTCATAAAATATCTTCGAGCATATTGTAGCAGCAGTCAGCACGAATGGGCGGAATGCTTAATCTGGGCGGAATATGCATAGAACTCGCTAAGTCACTCCGCAACCGGCCCTTCCAGTGTATACTGGAACACCCTTCCAGTGTATACTTGGGCATCAACCCCAGCTATGTCCCTGGGACATCACACCCACCGAAGTTCCCATGGTGGATGAGTGGTTCAAAAAAGCGGAAAAAGTATGGGAGGATGCACACGCAAAAATCTCCCAGGCAGTCCATCGCTTTAAGAAATTTGCCGATAGACGACGAAGGGAAAGTCCTCCGCTCCAGGTAAGTGATAGAGTATGGCTATCGACAAGGGATCTTCACCTGAACCTTCCGTGCCGTAAGCTCACTCCCCGCTATATAGGTCCCTTTCCCATTTTATCTCAAATAAACCCGGTTTCTTTTAAATTACATCTCCCATCTCATTTACGCATTCATCCTGTCTTCCATATCTCTCTTCTTAGACCAGTGACCCGGGGACCGCTGGACGAAGACGTGGCAGAACCAGCAATCCCTGGAGCGGTGGAGATTGGGGGCGCTCCGGCGTTTCGAGTCAGTAAACTACTAGATTCCCGGAGGAGAGGGGGTGCTCTCCAATATCTAGTGGATTGGGAAGGGTACGGCCCGGAGGAACGGAGCTGGGTGACGGCCAAAGACATCCTACATCAAGATCTAATCACTGATTTCCATCAGGTAAGGCCGTCCCCCTCACTGGCAATCCCATAAGATCGGTGAGCCTCGACTCTCTCCGGTAACACGGAGACAGTCCTCACACCCCCTCCTGGGAGCCGGTCCTGGGGGGTGGGGGTGGGGGGGTACTGTAACATCTGTACCTCCACAGCTCAGGGGAATAAGATCAAGTTCCCCGGATTACTGAGTTGATGCTTTGTCCCCACTAAAACACGAGCACCTGTGATTCCATTGTGTGTCTGACTATTTATTCCAGTCGAACCCGTAGGGCTTCGCCTGTTCACTGTTGTGCACGTCTCGAGTCTTCACCCTGTTGTCCATATTGCACTAATGTTTGCGTCTACTTTTCTCCTTTCCCTCCCAGGACTGAACGGTGTCTGCAGGTGTGGGGTAGTTTGAGGAAGAGGAATCCTCACCCATTCTCACAGACTTTTCAAGTATCTGAATTCTCCATTTTTGGGTCATCTTAAATTTTGTGTTCTTTAAATTTGTAGTAGATAATACCAAAATAAATGAAACTAAATGACTATAAAATTAAAGCATTGTCAGGACGTGCTACTGCAGATGTCGTTGTCATTCAGCCCTGCTTGTGTTTTTGCGGTAGTATGGGAATGAAATGCAGTACGATATGATCGTCATAATTTTCTTTATTAAATATTGACCCCCGTTGCGCTGTACAACCACTGGCAAAACCTTATAAAATACAATCACAGTACAAAAAATAATAATAATACATATAGCCATTTCTTATTTGCATCAAATTTAAGCAAAGTAAATGTATATTTGTGTCACGGCGTGCATCTGTAATGGGCGTGCGCCCAAATCAATATCGCTCCTCACTCATTCCGAAGCTCACTAGGTAGGCAGCCTAGGTGCACTATGCAGGTATGCGAAGAAGCGGGGCCACCTAACTAGGCACAACTGGTGAGTTATCGGCACTAATGATCCCGAGCTTCTCTCCGCGCTATCAAACACAGCGGGAGTGTATCTCGGGGTCTGTTGGGAGAAACTGGATTTTAAAAAGCATCTCGCTGTTTACTTACAATGTAACTGATTACCTCAAATATTTGGAGTTTTGCCAACTGAATCGGGTTTACAGTGTAGCCAAAAAATACTCTAAAAATGCTGTGTTGTTTGTGTAAACACATTGTTGTGTTATTTCGGGTACTTTAAACACATTGTTGGGTTGCTCATGTTGGGTCAAATGAGATGTAGTGAGTCATTTACAAATTAACACCTGGTTGGGTTATTTTGACCCAACAATTGGTTTATTCTTTATTATCTGTTTCCTCCAAACGGCAGCCTGCAAAATGTTCGAAATATAAATGTTATTGTGTTACAAGTTGTCACGGCGTGTGCCCAAATCAATATCGCTCCTCGCTCACTAGCTAGACGGCCTCTCCTTCTACTGGTGCGCGAAGGAGCAGGGCCACGGAATTAGGCACGGCTGGTGAGCTATCGCAGGTAATGATCCCGGACTTCTCCCCACGCTATAAAATACAGCGGGGAGTGTAACTCGGGAACTGTTGCACTGTAAACCCGATTAAGTTGGCAAAACTCAAAATATTTGAGGTAATCGGTTACATGATAATTTTTAAGTTTGTTGAATTTGTTCAGCTAACTTGGAAAGTGTCAGTTCTACAAACTCATAAATGCCAAAACGTTCCGAATACTCAAAATTATTACTCATTCAATTATTTAAGTTAACAGTACTCAGTGTATTTAATTACATTGAGCATTAGGGTTTACTGTGTAGTGATGAAGATAATCATGTTTTAGGGTTACTGTGTCAGCTTTACAATGTCAGAAACATTCAAAGAAACTAAAATGCACCCCTCCCCACTTTAAGACCCTCTTGGACCTGAGGCTCTTCTGAAGACCTGGCGTCAGGCCTCTTTTTAAACTTCATTTTCTGGATTCCAGATTCTAAAATTGAAAATGTTACCGTTTATAATCCCTGGAATGGAGGACATAGATAAATTATTAATTTATTTTGTATATTTTACTTCTTAACTACCAGCCCATTATTATTTTCTGTTCAAATTTAAAGATGCACACACGTGTGCAAAAAGTCGAAGTACAACAAAGAATACGAAAGTATATAATCTTTAATAAAGTTAGCCTAAAACAATATTGTCTCCCATGCTGAAGCAAACATGATTTTGTTTTTGTTTTAGTCTATTTGTTGAATACAACGTGATTGCACGCTCCGAGGTGAACATATGCAGACCCCCAGTTACTGTAATCCCTCTTCTCACCTTTCATTCATGATAGGTGTGAACTTATCAAACCGGTTTCACTGATGGGGGAATTGGCAGAATTGACTAGTTTAAAAAGAATGAACATGACCGAGCAGACGTCTCTGCCTAAAATGTTTTTCGCCAGCAAACCATAAACATAAATAGAAACAAATAAAATGTTTAATGATATCAATTAGGCGGCACGGTGGTGTAGTGGTTAGCACTGTCGCCTTGCACCGCCAGGGTCCGGATTCGATCCCCGGCCAGGCTCGTTTCCTGTCTCTGTGTGCATGGAGTTTGCATGTTCTCCCCGTGCTTGGTGGGTTTCCTCCGGGTACTCCGGTTTCCTCCCACAGTCCAAAGACATGTAGGTTAGGCTAATTGACATTCCCAAATTGCCCGTAGTGTGTGTATGTGTGTATGTCTGTGTGCCCTGCGATGGATTGGCACCCTGTCCAGGGTGTACCCTGCCATGTGCCCTAAGTCTCCTGGGATAGGCTCCAGGCCCCCCGTGACCTTGAATACAGGATTAAGCGGTATAGATGATGAGTGAGTGAGTGAGTGATATCAAATAAATCAGACTTCATAGTTGGATTTGATACTTTGAGTGTAATTCATACTGAATATATTCACATTTTGTAAAATAACGAAACCCGTTTCCTTCGTCTACTTTCCTTGTTTTAGTCTGTAATATTTAAGTGAATTACATTTTGCGTATATGCTTAAATATTCCTTTTTATTTATGGTCTGGTGTAGTATGTTTGATCTGCATTATAGCAAGAGGCCATGACTTTCTTGGGGAGTATGTCTGCACCTTTTGTAAAGTGAAAGTACGAGCCGCGGGTTCACGCACGCCGATGAAAAGCTTTATATCAGTCATAAATCCCCAATCACATTCCAGCTATTATTTCCAGCCATGGTCAAATAATGGATCAAATAATTATTCAATGCTGTACATAAACAGCAAAAAAGACAGATGATTATTTTTATAAAAAGTCCGAAGCACTTCATGTTTATATTTGTTCCTTCATGTCTTCTGATGGTGCTCGACACATTTTTACGTTTTAACGAAGACATGTTCACATGTTTCACGAATCAGAACGTTCGCATAATTACTGTATATGTGCGCGTGTCTAGGTGTATGTGCATGGAGAGTTTGTGTATATGTGCGTGCGTCTCATAGGCATGTGTGCGTGCATTTCATATGTAGTTGTGTGAGCAGTTAGTAGTATATATAGATGTGTGACTGTTTCATATATGTGTATGCAAGTGTTTCACGTATGTGTGCATGATGAAGTTTGATTTAATCCCTATACAGCGCCTCATAATTTAGGGCATCTCTTTTCATCATTATGAACATAATATGAAGCACATATACGCAGATTCATCATAAAATATTATTATTGTAAAACAAAATAAAATTCATGTTTGCTTCAGCATTGGAAACAATATTGTTTTTGGCTAAATAATTAAACCCAATTCTTCGTTGTACTTGTCTGGCTTTTAGATAAAGTTCCTCCATGTGCCATCTGGCGGATATTCAGTGAAGCACAACGCATTTATTGAAATACCCGAATGTTGCTTGAGGGATCTCCGCGGCATGTTGCACGCCAAATTGCGGGATCTTGCGGGAAAAAGCATGCATTCTTAATGGCCAGATCTGTACTAACATTACTATTAATAATAATAATTTTTGTTATGCAAATTAAACCCATGGGTCTCAATGATCATCATCAATCATAATTTCAGGTGCTATGTGTGTGTGCCAATGCTGTAAACAGATGACACAACAAATTATACATTTTCATATATACATTTTACAAAGTATACATATATATTTTCAAATATAACATTTGAAAATATATATACAAAAAAGTTAAATAAATAAATAAATCACCAATCGTTGCTAAAGCCAGCCCGTGACTGTTCAGGGTCAAGTTTATAAAGACATTTGTTAATACAGAGTACTGCAATGCATCAAACACTTATTTCCTGGTTTGTTCTATTGTAAATATTGCTTATTAAAGATGCACTGTTTTATGGGACATGGCAGTTTTGTAATGTCCAGCAAAATAAACACTGTCTACGGCAAATTTACTGTAAACGTCTCAAAGTCACAGGTGTGTGCGCCTGCATTCGTCAGGTTTGCCTGAGCTGGCTTTAACACAAACAAATTTGCGCAGGTTGAAAAAAAAGAAAAATCTTCAAACACAGCCTTTAGCACTAACAGTCAGTAGTGGGGGGAGTCAGCACACTCTCCATTGAGGTTTCACACCTTACAGATCTGGCCATTAAGAACGCACGTTTCGAGAAAAGGGATCCCGCGCACTTCCGCGACAGCTCGCGGGTAGCTGTGAAAATTGAAACTGAAGCCGAAAATGTGTTATCTGTCTTATGCCATTGACAGCAAGCAACAGAGCTCATAAATGTAACTAAATAATTATATGTATTTATTCTTCATTTTCTTCTCTCCTGAAATGATGATACTTCTTTGACTGCGCTTTCTCCATTCAGTATTATTATCATTAGTAGTAGAAGTGAAAACTACCGCTGATTAACTATCTCTGCAGTGATTAAAAAATATTCCATTCCTAAAATAGCATGGGTGAAATCATAGGTTGTGTATAGAGTGATTAAAAACAATACAACAAAGCTTATGGTAAATAAATTCTCAGACTCTACATGAAGAATAGACATGATTTTGTTTTAGTCTACTCGCTGACAACGTGACAGCGTTACGAGGTGAACACCCACGGACTGTAATCCCTCTTCTCACCTTTCATTCACAATAGGTGTGATCAAACCGGTTTCACTGATGGGGGAATTGGCAGAATTGAGGGGTTTAAAACGAATTAACAAGACTAAGCAGACGTCTCTGCCTAAAATGTATTTCGCCACCACAATGTACTGAAGCTCAGCACGTCTTCTTTCCTTGTTTTAATCTGTAGTATTTAAGTATATATTTATATAATATATTTAACGTATATGTCTAACTCAGTGGCAGCCGGTGCAAAATGTTTGGGGGTTGGGCGCAAACAAAATTAAAATTAAACTTTTAATACTCGCCTTTAAATAGGCATTTATCAGGTGATTATGCATCATTCACTACTACCAGTATAAAATAAAGGCAGACTCACATTGCATCCAGTCAGCCAGCTCTGCTTGCCATAAGAAGTGCTGGAAAAGACTAGTTGAGAATGGTCCAATCACATGAGCCCAAATATTTTAAAACAATATTGATTCGCTATGAACAAAAGAAGGAGGGTTCAGGGCGCACAGTGCTGCGACCCAGGATGATTTGACAAAATCCAATCAGAGCTCAGCCTCAAGTCACATGCTTTTTAAAAGGTTATGTGCCTACATAGACACTTGTTTGTCCGGCGCCTGTTGTGGAAATTAATTGAAGACTCAGGCTTTGATTTCAGAAAGTTACAACTTTATTGGTTGATCAACAAAGTCGGGAGGTCTGCAGAACACACCATTGTTGCAAACAATTCTAAGATAAGACAGGTTTGACGTCTTCTCCATCCTTTATTATTACTGAATACCCAGTGTGACTTCCTAAATGGTCTCTAAACTAGACTCATCAACAAAATAAGTAACTTCTGCTTCAGATATTGGTTTAGAGTCAAGATCAGGATGTAACCTAGTAAATGGCAATAAATTCGCCAGACAAGCATGAGACACACCTTTATATGCTAAAGGAATTAATTCAGCTGGGTTAACCGTGTCACATCTTTTTATAGTAATGTCGGGATATGTGAGCAGTGAAGAATATGCTAGAATGCAAGCTTGAGTTAGAACAAATTTCCCTTGTTCTATCAATTCTACAACTTTTTTTGTAACCCATAGTCAATGTAGATGCTTTTCCATATGCATAATG
This sequence comes from Clarias magur, assembly GCA_013621035.1. Taxonomy (NCBI): domain Eukaryota; kingdom Metazoa; phylum Chordata; class Actinopteri; order Siluriformes; family Clariidae; genus Clarias; species Clarias magur. The sequence goes on from QNUK01000015.1 coordinate 4,711,212, forward strand.
TACTGCTGTAAGACCCTGTTAATAACATGGCGGGTAACCTTGTACTACATTATCTAGCTAGGGCTATAGTAAGCTAGAGATTGTTTTTTCCCTCCCACTGTAGGTTTCCTGCATCAATACAGCTGAGGTGTATCCATCAGCTCGGTTAGCCACCTACAAATAGAATGGTTTGGTATACTCTGGTATACCTAAGGTGGGCGCTGTTTGCATTTCTTTTTTGATGGATTCAAATGCTAACAGTACATCTGTGTTCCATTTTAACGGAGCACTTAGATTTTGCAGTCCTTCTTCTCTCATTACCTCCCTCAGTGGAGCTGTTTTTACTGCATACTCCTCAATCCAGTCAGCGCTGAAGCCTGTTAAACCTAAAAAGGTTATCAACTGTTTAACTGTTTGTGGCAAGGGTGCTTTACTTACGCCTTCTAATTGGGTAGGCGCTATGGCTATAGTACTATGTGAATTTAACTGAACTAAATATTCAACTTGAGGCTTGCAGTATTGCAGTTTATTTTTTGGATACTTTGTGACCTCCCTGTGCTAGCTTACCGAGAGGAATCCCTATGGCATGCTTCTAACGATGACGAGCACATCACACAATCCTCCATAAACTGAAGAAGGCTGCTTCCTATCATTAAATCTTCTAAATCAGCTTCCAATCCTGATTGAATATGTGCAGTGAGCGTCGGAACCACTGTGGCATTCGTCGGTAGTATATTGTTGTCCAGCATATGTAAATGCAAATAAATATCTACTATCCTCCACTACTGGAATACTGGAGAAGGCTGAACAAAGATCAATTAAAGTGAAGTATTTGACTTCGGGAGGGACATTGGTTAGCAGTGTGTGTGGATTTGGAACATCTGCTGGATAATCTTCTGTTATATTATTAATTGCTTGTAAATCATACACAAGATGCCATTTATTTTTACCTGGCTTGATCGCAGAGAAAATTGGAGTACTACAGCAACTGGTTGTCTGCTTTTACCAGGCCTTCAATAGTGTTTTATATGACAGGTTCTGCCTCAGGTCACAGAGGATATTGTTTTATTCTGGGCAGTTTTACATTTGTTTTGAGTTTTACTTAAATTGGGCTGGCTGATTCAATTAGGTCTATATCTGTCTATACCTGACTCTCTATTTCCCTATATAGTTTATCCTCAACAGTCTCAGCTACCTCAGATGCTGATGCCATTTGTTTTTGTGCCTTTTGGCTGATAATAACTTCCTGAGGAACACCAATCAAGTTATTACCACACAATACTTTGATATAGTTTTTATCTGCAAAATGAAAAATCAGCGGGTTTATGGTGGACTCCCACTGGACTTCTGTAGCTCTCTTCATCATCAGTCCTAAGTCCTTTGATCTGCAATTTTTCCAACATACACTGTCACGTGGGGAACAGAATCAGTGAACCACCCTTTTACAAAATCACACTCATCTATGCTGATAGCTGCTCCTTGCCGACCTATGATGATGTACTATGTAATTAACTCAACCTTGTGCTCTTTTGTTTCTTCCTGCCATGTTTGTTCTAAACCAGTATCCTTAGTTGGGTCATACCCCATTGTACAGTGAAAGTCTGAAGTAGGTAATTGTGGTTCAGGAATCTGTGCTTTAATGAACTTTCCCCACTTATGGATTACTTTACTTACATCCCTTTCTAGCTGTCCTATCCAAAACACATTTGTTTGTGGCTCAGTCATTACCATTTGATTTTTTATACCATTCATGTCAACATACACCCCTTCTGGAGAACACCATATTTGCAATCCTAATTTACACAATGCATCTCTGCCCAACAAATTAACCAATGTCTGACTTGAAACTAATACAGGTATAGTCACACTTTTATTGCTAGTTAGTAGACGGACTGGAGAAGTCGTCGGAATTAACTGCTATCGTCCCAATAATCCTACTGCCTTTGCAAATTTTCCAGGCATGTGTTTTTGTTCAGCATTAGTTGTTAAAATAGGTAACTGAATCTCCCCTGTTTTGGACCCCCTAATGGGTTTACTGGGCCTTGAGCTTGATCTCGAGGAGACTGCTGCCACCCCCCTCCCATCGCACACCTCAGGAGCTGGGTCATGGATGTGTGGGGCACCTTGATTGGTTATGTCCAGCCAGTCCACACCCCCAGCATACACCTGGTGGAAAGTTAGCATAAGTGCCTCTTTGTCCCCTTTGGCACTGATTAGTTCTACGCTCTTTCTGAGGGTAAACATTGATGACTGGCGCAGCCATCTGGTGTGAGTTTAGGGGTAGTGCTGCTGGTGTGGTCATCGATGTGACTGCAGCTGGCTGGATCATGGGTGAAGGACTGCCTGGGGCGCCCCCAGACATTTGCTCTGCTGTAATTAGGGTATCTTGGACCTTTTTCTTGTTTTTCTTAGTCAGTTCTTCAAGCTGTAACTGAGCTAGTTTCTGTTGTAGCTCTTTCTCTTGAGCTTTCAACTTCTGCTCATTTTTCCTGTACTGTTCAACAGCATGTGAGATGTGATCACAGAACTCTTTGTGTGATCTTGAGTTTAAACCACCCACATCTCCAACTGATCACCCTTTAATGCCTTTGGGTCAATTCTAGCTGGATACTCTGCACACAAGGCCTGCCACACAGCAGGGCAGTAAGCATCAAAGACAGTTCCATTCATATGGTATGTAGACACGTGGACAAAATTGTTGGTATCCTTCAGTCAATGAAAGAAAAACTCACAACGGTCACATAAATAACTTTAATCTGACAAAAGTAATAATAAAAAAAATTTCTATGAATGTTAACCAATGAAAGTCAGACATTGCTTTTCAACCATGCCTCAACAAAATTATTTTAAAAAAAATAAACTCATGGAACAGGCCTGGACAAAAATGATGGTACCCCTAGAAAATACTGAAAATAATGTGACCAAAGGGACATGTCAATTTAAGGTGTGTCCACTAATTAGCATCACAGGTGTCTACAATCTTGTAATCAGTCAGTGGGCCTATATATAGGGCTCCAGGTAGTCACTGTGTTGTTTGGTGACATGGTATGTACCACACTCAACATGGACCAGAGGAAGCGAAGGAAAGAGTTGTCTCAGGAGATTTAAAAAAAAATTATAGGCAAGCATGTTAAAGGTAAAGGCTATAAGACCATTTCCAAGCAGCTAGATGTTCCTGTGACTACAGTTGCACATATTATTCAGAAATTTAAGATCCATGGGACTGTAGCCAACCTCCCTGGACGTGGACGCAGGAAGAAAATTGATGACAAATCAAAGAGACGGATAATCCGAATGGTAACAGAAGAGCCCAGAAAGACTTCTAAAGAGATCCAAGGTGAACTTTATGCTCAAGGAACATCAGTGTCAGATCGCACCATCCGTTGTTGTTTGAGCCAAAGTGGATTACATGGGAGACGACCAAGGAGGACACCATTGTTGAAAACAAATCATAAAAAAGCCAGACTAGTTAGGGGTACCATCATTTTTGTCCAGGCCTGTTCCATGAGTTCATTTTTTTTATAATTCTGTTGAAGCATGGTTGAAAAGCAATGTCTGACTTTCATTGGTCAACATTCATATAATTCTTATTTATTATTACTTTTGTCAGATTAAAGTTATTTCTGTGACCATTGTGAGTTTTTCTTTCATTGACCGAAGGGTACCAACAATTTTGTCCACGTGTGTATCTACAGCCTTGTTCAAATCAGAAGCTCGGAGGACGTTCTCCATCTTTCCTCCCCCCCCCCCCCCCCCCCCAAAGTCTTTGCCAGAAGCGCTTTCCTATCTCCAACCGACAACAGCTTGCCTGAGGTCTCCTCTTCCAAGATCTTAATCCATTTCCCTGCACCCTCGTGAATGTTAGGGAGGCGGTTGACAAGTCCCTAGAGATCTTGAGTTGCCTATGGTACATATTGTCCCCATGCACCTTTAATTAAAATTGGGAATAGTGGAGCTTGGTTCCTAAGGCTCCCAGTGTTCCTTCCATGTTTCCAACTACCCATGTTAAGTGACAACTCCTCCTCACCCCCATCCTCTCTACTGTACAATGTCCAGTTCTTATTATGACTTCTTGACTGTCCTGGTGTTTTTGTGCTCCTGTCTATCTTCTCTCCACTTACATGCACCCCTTCTTCTCCCTCTATCTTATCTTCCTTCCCATACAACCTTTTCACTCTCTGTAGATCTGCCCTTACTTCCTTATAACAATCTAACAGTGTGCTTTCCTTTCTCTCTCCATCCACCTATCCTGTCTCTTTCTAGACTTCACACACGGCTCTCTATAACCTTCATTTAAATCTACATGACCTTCCATGTTCATTTCGCCCGAATCCTCAACCATTCCCTTAAGCATTGGGAATCAACTTTCTGTCTGCACATTTGGGGGAGGTGTAACTAACACTTCCCCTCTGTTATTCTGTGCCTCACTTTCTAACTTTCTTAACTTTCTCCTCACCTGCTTTTTCTTTCTTACAAACTCATCTCCTCCTTTTTTTCTTAAACAGAGCCAGGACCTCTCTCTCCTGCTGTCTTTTCGGCTCTCTCTGGACACGCTTTTTCTCTCTAGCCGCAGTCTTGTAACTTTTTACCAAAGTTTCCATTTCTCCACACAAAGCCAAATCAAATGTCCCCTCCTTTGGCCATTTTTTAATCATATCTTTAGTTCTCTTTTGCCTTTTATTTGAGATCTTAGTTATGAGACCTCCACACAATTGATGCTTCAACACTAATATCTCCACAGGAGAGGCTGCCATTATACTTTATAGCCTCTGTCACCAAAAACCAAGATATTCCTGTATTATCTTATACTTATGCACTTACTTAGTGACTAAATTTACTTACAGCAACATACAATATTATATAATCACCTAAACATCCACCTTCATTAACAAGACTTAGCTGTGATAGCCACTCTTTAATATACAATATTTCACTACTTTTCTATTAGTACTTGCCAAAAAGCACAGTATTTTTATACACAGTCTATGTTATCATGCAAGAACCGATTAATGCCACAGTATTAATATTGGGTTCAAACACATTCACCACTCCACACTATATCTTTATTTCTAGGCTTATACGTTCATCCTACTGTATGTCCCTTATTTCTTGGAAATTAGGGCTCCTTCACGCACACTTGGTCCCTTGTAAGGGCTCATCACTCTCACTTGTCCCTTTTATTTTATTTATTAATTCATTTATTTACCTAGAAGGGCTCATACACACTTGTCCCTTTATTTTATTTTATTGATTGATTGATTGATTGATTTCCCTAGAAGGGCTCATGCACACACACGTCTCTGGTCTGGTAGCAGCCGGCCCTCCCTCTGGTGGATTGCACATGCAACTCCCTCAGGGGTTCAGGCCTGTTCACTGGACACGGAGCTTATGATATCACTCAGCCAGATTCTCTCTCTCACTCCCACTCAGATACACACACTTAGACACACATAGAGCTCTCATTCACTCAGACAATATCAGACAACATTAGACAGTGCAACATCAATTAGACACAAACAATGCAATTGCTTACAACTTAATGGCACACAAGCAGTGCTCCTCATAAGAAAAGATTTAAATTAAAAGAATTAAATATGCTGCTATACCTCATACAATCCATTAATCAGCAGCATACAAAAACATTGACATACAACGGTATGTTCCACATAACGAGATATTCATAAACGCTGCTACACTCATACGATACTGGTTGATCAGCAACAATACAACTCATTGACATACATCTGTATGTTCCACATAAAGAGATATTCATAAAAAAACCCCCACAATGCTCATACTATAGGGTTTAGGTGGCTACAATTCAATTCAATTCAATTCAAATTTTATTTGTCACATACACAGTCATACACAGTACGATATGCAGTGAAATGCTTAGGCGACTGCCCGTGACCTTAGAATAAAAAACTATTTAAGGCTATTTACACTAGAGAACGTAAGAATATATTTAACTAAGTATAAAATAATAAAATATATGTACAATAAAAATATAAGAAAATTAAAAATTAAAAAAAATATAAGAATAAGAAAATAAGAAAACCTGGGTGAAGAAATATAATAAAGCCTAGGTGAACCTAGGTGTACAGTATGGAAATATGGAATATAAATAGAGATGTCCAGGGGGTATGCAAGTATGCTATAAAGTGTTTTGTACTTAAAGTGACTTGTGCTATAGAATAAATAATGATGTAGAGTGAAGGGTGTGCAATTATTGTCCCAAGAGTCCAGAGATAGTGCAAGAAGCATGAGTGTGGGTGTGTAAAGTGGGTCAGTCAGTACTGTTTGGTGAGCTGGTTGAGAGACCGTATCGCCTGCGGGTAGAAGCTCCTCCTCAGTCTCCCTGTATTGGTCTTCAGGGCGTGAAATCGCTTTCCTGACCTCAACAGAGAGAACAGTCCATTACTGGGGTGGCTGAGGTCCTTCACGATCTGCCTGGCCTTGGTCTAGCACCGCTTGCTGTACACAGTTCTTTTGACATACCTAAGTACGTTCCTCATAACAGGGATATATTTATATCAACTACTGCGGATCCTCACACAAGCAGTATTACTAATTAAGCGCAATTCCTTATTAACCTACTCCATTGCCATCCATCTAGGCCCTCTTGACAATGAGTACAAATTAATACAGCATCTATCTACCGGTATGCATTGCTATCTATCAAAACCCTCTTAGCAACACAGAAAGACCTTCAAATGTGCTTCCTCATACCCGTCAGTTATTACTACCATCTATCAAAGCCCTCTTGACAGCAAAACAGACCAATACAATGCTTATTTTAGTAACTAGTAGTTAGTAAGCTGATGCATGCATTTTCCTTCTGAAAACAAAGCCCATTCCAAAATTACTTAATTTGGAGAGGTCTTTATCAGGCATCCTTACCACCATGGGTGATCCCTAGCAAACAACACAAACCAAGTATATAAGCAAAAGTTGCTTACCTGTGTAAGTGGCCACCTGTTTGTGCTGCTCGCCAAGGAAGCCCATGCTGATCAGTCACATGCTCAGCACACCAAGATGTTATGGAAATTAATTGAAGACTCAGGCTTTGATTTCAGAAGGTTACAACTTTATTGGTTGATCAACAAAGTCGGGAGGTCTGCAGAACAGACCACGACTCCCGACGGCTTCTTGTTTAAATACTGCCCCTGAACAATATCAGCCAGTTTTCCCACGCTTATGTTAAATTCAACATCTGGGTTTCATTAAGTTTCCCCATTCTAGGTGCCTCAATGTATAGATCAGATTTCTTAAACAGGCACATTCCAAGAGGCCTATATGCTCAGCTTCTCACGCACGTCTCATTATTTCAAACTGGGCTATTCTTTATTTCTGAAAAAGAAGGTAAAGTCACATAAAATCAAAGAAAAATTTCTTCCATACGCCTCGCGTACACAAACACAAATGAACGTAATACTGTTTAGATTTTTTTTTAATTGCAAATAAATTATATTAGGAAATACAGCGGAATTTTGTGATTAAATGACTTTATTTCATTATTAAAATAAATAATTATTATGTTAAATAATTATATGTTAAAGTAGCATTCTTCTATGCCTAACTTTAAGGGGGGCAGCGCCCCTGCGCCCCGTATTGACCGCCGCCACTGGTCTAACTATTCGTTTTTATTTTTGGACATGTATATTACGAAGTGAAGACCTATGTTCAGTTGTTCCCTGCATGGTGTATCTGCATGGAGAGTTTGTGTGTGCTTGTGCGCGTCTGATAGTATTAACTAACTACCTGATTCGTGAATATGTCAACATATCTTCGTTAAAACGTAAAAATGTGTCGACATTGAGCACCATCAAACGACATGAATGAACAGAGAAATCTATTTTAATCTAACTTGTTCACTGTGATGTAGACAAAAGTCTAGGAAGGAAACGGTTGTTGTTATTTTATAAAATCTGAATATATTCAGTAAATTTAGTTAATTACACTCAAAGTATGTAAGGTTTTATAATATTGTAAAACATTGTAATCTAATCAGTTCAGATTCCTGTGCCCTGAGAACAGACCCCTCACTGTGCTTCCTTATGCCTTCTGTGGTAATACGTTCTATATCCTGTACCTAGACGAATATACATCCAAATGGCTCTTGTCTGCTAGAACCCTTTTGTTTAATCAGGAGAATGCAAATGTATTTCCTCTCTCCTGTCTGTCTCCGGCTCTCTCTATCACTGACATGTGAATGACTGGATCTTTTGATGTTCAGGACGTAGCACCGTTTAAATGTGCTCTCCTTGCTGAGAATAAACTAGAGATCTTCAGATATCATGCCTGTGTGTGTGTTTGTCTCTCCCGGTCGATCGGGCCCAGACCGGTATGGTATCAAGGTTTAACACAACAAGTTAAACTCTTCTTCTCTTAGCTTAAAACTTAGCTCGGACACACTACTTCTTCATTTAAAACCTAACAAAGTATCAACTCCAACTATAAAGTCTGATTTAATTGGTACCATTAAACATTTTATTTATATTTAATCAATTTTTTGCTGGCGAAATAGATTTTAGGCAGAGACATCTGCTCGGTCCCCACAAATCTGAATACAAAAATGTATAATCTTTAATAAAGTTACCCTAAAACGATATTGTTTCCAATGCTAAAGCAAACATGATTTTGATTTTGTTTTAGTCTATTCGTTGAATACAACGCTACAGCGCGCTCCGAGGTGAACATCCGCAGAACACCAGTTACTGTAATCCCTCTTCTCACCTTTCATTCATTATAGGTGTGAACTTATCAAACCGGTTTCACTGATGGGGGAATTGGCAGAATTGAGGGGTTTAAAATAAATTAACAAGACCGAGCAGACGTCTCTGCCTAAAATGTATTTCACCAGCAAAACATAAATAGAAACAAATAAAATGTTTAATGGTAGAAATTAAATCAGACTTCATAGTTGGAGTTGATACTTTGAGTGTAATTAACTAAATTTACCGCATATATTAAGATCTTGTAAAATAACAAAACTTGTTTCCTTCCTGGGCCGTTTGTCCGCATCACAATGAACTGAAGCTCAGCACGTCTACGTTCCTTAATCTGTAATGTTTAAGTGACATACATTTGGCATATATGCTTAAATATTCCTTTTTATTTATGGACAGGTGTAGTATGTTTGATCGCATTATTTCAAGAGGTGATGACTTTCTGGGGGAGTATTTCTGTGAAAGTACGAGCCGAGGGTTCACGCACGACGATGAACAGCTTTATTTCATTCATAAATTCACAATCACATTCCAGCTCTGATTTCCAGCTCAAATAATGGATGAAATAATTATTCAATGCTGGACACAAACAGCAAAAAAACATGATTATTATTTTTATAAAAAAAAGGCCGAAGCACGTGTTCATATTTGTTAAAATCACGTGATTGCAACTCAAATTGTTGGCTTGTGTTAACGTGTTCTTGAGAACAAAGCGTCATCTAGTGGTGGCACCTGGTAAATGAGCTTAAATAAATAAATAGAGCTTAAATGGCCGTCTTTACTGTGAAATCTTGACACACCTTCCTGGCAGGAGAGGGAGGGGGGACCACGGGGTCCAAAAGGAAGCCGCATTGGCCTCGGCTATTTCGTGTGGCTCCTATTGTATGTTTAGATGCTGTCTTCCCCACTCTCATTGATCACTCGGGTTTGTTGACGGTGAGGTGATTGGTTGCGTTACATCTCAGGGAGCCCTCATGTCTGTGGTTCCTTCTGGCTCTTTCTTTTAGTTATGCTGTCATAGTTATTCCTGCCGGAGTCCCTGCCTGCACTCTGAACTAAAGATACATTCACATTATACATTGTTTGATTGTGACCATACCTAACTGCCATCTCTCCTTCTCTTCTGCTCTCTCTTCTCTCTGTTCTTTTCTCTCTCTCTCCCCCTCTCTCTCTTTCTTTCCCTCTACCTGTCTTTCTGTTGAGCTATACATGTCGATCCTGAGCTGCCAGTGAACCATACCCCCTCTGCCCCCTGGAGCTGTCTGACCCGTCCTGGTGTCCTGCTTCTGGTTGGAGATCTCATCGCATGGATGCCCTGTGTGGTCTGCCTGGGATGTGTGTGGTGACTGGGGACGGTTACACGGATTTGTCCTTGTCTGATGCAGACAGCTGTTCTCTGAGGACTTGTGACTTCAGTTGCTTGATAGTTCAGGACTGGAGTTTCCTACAGTCTACCTGAGCCTCCAATAACGAACTGGACTCAATTTTAACTTAAACACATCTCCTGTTATATTGAACTTCCAATCTCACATAGTATGATCCAGATCAATCCCTGCTATCTGTTTTACCCACGTGAGGATTAGTTCCCTGCTGAATCTGGTTCGTCTCAAGGTTTCTTCCTATTACCATCTCAGGGAGTTTTTCCTTGCCACTGTGAGCATATTTTAATTAAATATACTTATGCATGCAACTCTAGTGACAGAAACTGTTAATCTTAGTAAAAGAACATAGAGGTAAGGTAAGGAGACAGAGGTGAGCTAAGGACAGTGTGATGTCACAGTAGCAAGAACAGGCAGCATGAACTCAAACGAACTCTAGACAGGTAGCCATCTTGGATTTGAGATGCTTAGGGGACAGTGTGTACTAAACAGACCCTAGGGATGATGTAATCTTTGTACCCTGAGCATCCAAATGTACCTGATGTCCCTAGACATGATGTAATGCCAGCTGATATTAGCCCTAGACATTATGTAATGTTAATAGCCCCAGACATGAGGTAATCTCCTCAGACATGGGGTGATCTTAACTGTGATGTAACAGGGGCTGGATACATGTGCAGACATGTCAAATTTAAAGGGACACAGACAAATAACCAAAAGACACACACTCAGCTTAATGAATAATAAGTTTAATAAGAGTAGGCACAAAATAAAATGACATGTGCACCTATATAGTGAATAAAATAAAAATACAAAGTATAAGGCCCAACATATAAAGGTACAGTAAAATAGGGGGCCTGGGTAAGCATCAAATAACAAAAAGCATAAGAAATTAAATATCAAGCCTTCTCTGACCCAGAACCACATTGATGGGAAGATCAGTGTGAGGAATAAAAACAGAAATACCACGATTCAAAAGTGGTGTAGGCGCTTCAGGAAAATCAGTTTGGGTGCCAACAGACATTTTAAAATCAGTCTGAGTACTGACACTTCTTAGACCAACAGGCCTTAAGAGAGACTGGGCTGGAGTACTAGACTCTGGTCGCACGGGCCTGAAGGAAAGTAAAGGGGAGCTATGTGCCTCCGGACGTGGTCTCTTAGAAGGACCAGGCCCGGAGTCATCTTTCCTGGCATAAGTAAGACCGTTCTTATGAAGAAATTGAGTCAGATCTTGGAGGTGCTTGGGACTACAACCTAGGCATTGCTAAGCTGGCTCACTTGGTTTTATTGCTGCAATAAATCCTGCCTTACTTCATCCAGATCTACAAGGAGCCCGGAGTCTTTTCTTTGGTTCTTTTTTAAAGTTAAAGTTTTTGTGTAACATTTGTAATTAAGGCAACTGTAACTAGTGTAGGAGAAAAATCTCCCACACCACTATCACCATCGTCCTTGGCTTGCTCATCATGTTCACTTCTCATACAAACTTATATAATTCTTTTCATTGTGGAAAGCTGCTTTGTGACAATGTCAATTATTAAAAGCGCTATACAAATAAAATTGAACTGAATTGAATTCCTTCATCTGAGTCAATAGCATGAGGCACGCCATAACGAGGTATTATTTCTAGGACTCGGGTCACCACCTTTGCATTTTCTTGAGCACACAGGAAAGCTTTCACTTACCTAGAAAACTTGTCGACCAAAGCCAGAAAATATTTGAATGGACCAAATTCAGGCATATGCGTCAAATCAATTTGCCACTCTGCAAACGGGGCAGTAGAAGACTTTCAAGTTTACCTAAACTCTTTGTCACGTTATTCTAAGCACACACCAAGCATCTAGATCTTAATGAATCAATTGTTCCAAGCATGTTAGCTGTACAAGAGTTTTTCCATATCTTTCTTAACCCCGCTTCATGTGCGATGTGTAACACCGTGGAACTAGCGCACGAGGAATGGAAGACAATGAGGCACAAATGACCATCAGCACAATAACATAAACCATCAGAAGCAACGGAGGCACCTTGAGCTTACCAAAAAGAAGAATCATCCAGCGTGGCTGGAGCTTGTAAAGAAAATAAATCTAAATCGGGGATCAAAGAGCTAGCAAGAAAACATGTATTGATCAGATCAGAGTCATACGTATACTAGTGGAGTGAATAATCTCTGAGCAACAGTTATGATCTGTGTCTATTAGCGTGTCATCCTGTGCATTGATCAAGCGTGCCAGAGCATATCCGAGGGTGTCAAAAGAAGAGGTGGATTTTATCTCTACGTTACTTGTAGAACAAAAGATAATCTCATGCCGAGACTGTCTCTGAGGCGTCATGTGTTGTGTTTGAACAATTTTCTGAGCATCTTGTACCATCACCGCACATGCGGTCACAGCCCTGAGAAAGGATTGGGTCTATGTTGCTGTTGTTGTTGTTATTGTTGCTGTTGCTGCACTCGCTGCGGCCGCTGCTGGGAAGGATTAGTATTAGCACCATGCCATTGACCATCATTTTTTTAACAGCGGGGGTGGGATGAGGCATTCTAGCGTAGTTCAAAAAAGATGAGCAGATATAAATCTCAAACAAGTTGTTTTTAACTGAAGGAACACCTTTACATAATAAAGCTGTTGTCTTTCTTGTGCTTTAAAATCAAAGTGGTCACTTAAATAGTTTGTATTGCTGTACAAAAAAATACACACACACACAACATGAGGAGGAGGATCAGATTCAGGGTGGATCCAGGCCAAAATAATAAACAAAATGGTATTTATATTTAGTAGATAGATTACCTGGCAAAAAAAACAACACAAACAAAAATACAGGTATCTTCCCTGACTCCCTAACCAAAAAGAGTGAATAAATTCCCTCTTCCCAAAATAAATGGCAGCAACGCCCCTACTACTGGTGAGTGCACAAACATAAAAGTGAAATTATCTACAAATATATACAAAGACAAACCAAAGCGGCAAAGCAATAATCAAAGTGAATGGGAGGCAAAAAGTCAAAACCAGAAAATACAACCAAATATCAAACCGCTTTTTCCTCTTGCTCTTTCCTCTTTCTTGCGTCTCTCTCCGGTTTACATATGGTCTCGCTGGTTGACGATATCACTCTCGGGGCATAAGCGACTGTGTGGAAGGTCAGGGAGATGCCGATGTGGGGACAGTCAGAAAACCTGGAGTGGAGTCTGGAGCGGCGCGCGACCAGGAGACGATACACACATGCGGGTGCAACGAAGCATTTATACAAAGCATAATATTTTTATTATTTTTGCTTTTTCATTCATTTGTTTTACTCAGTAGCGAATATGATTTAAAATGTAGCGAATTACAATACTTCAAACAAAACATACTTAAGTAAAAGTAAAATTACAGATTTGAAAAACTACTTTAAAAAGTAAACTGCTAAAACAAACTGCTCAATTACAGTAACGTGAGTAAATGTAATTCGTTACTTTAAACCTCTGGTTATCTGTAACAGATCCTGACTAGCTTGTTGACGTGCAAGAAGATAAGTAGTTAGCTCATTAGAATTTCCCCAAAGAAAGCCATATTCCTTTTTTTTTGTTGTTGTCCCCTGTCTACATTTAAATTTTTTCCACTAGGGTTTCAGGGTTTAAACATTATATTGTCTTTATGAATTCAGCCTCATCGTATCCATCTCCCTAAACTGATTGGTTCCATGGAGAAAACAAATGCAGTGTTTTCTTGTCGAGGTTTGGGGCGAGACCTCTCATCTGGACCTTCATCATCCGGGATTTCATCATCCTCACCATCAGTATCCTCGGGATCTTCCAAAAGAGGTCTGTCAGGAGTTCATCCCGACATTCTCTTGGGAGTCTTTCCCTTTCCTGAGGAACCCCCTTCCAGCGAAGGTCGGCACATGTTTGTGGGTAAGGGGGAGACAGGCACAGATGGGCAGCTCACAAAAGGATTTTGGATAAGTAGTTGTGGTCTTTTACCCATTTTATAAATGTGAATTAACCCGCAACAGAAATAACCAATATCTTCAACAAACAACACACAATACTTCAACAAAGACAACAAAATAGCTCAACAAAGACAACAACAAAGAGCGGGCAACAGAATACAGCTTCCACACTTGTGCTTCAGTTCAAGCAACCTTTCAGAATCGAGAGCGTGCTATACTGGCGTAAAAGCTACAAGACAATCCTCCCCCTTACATGATCCTGATACCAAAAACCAGGGAAGCGTGCTTGCTCTATCCTTATAGAGAAAAATAAAAAGCAGCACTCACCTGATTAGTGGTATCTGGACAGAGCCCCCAAATTGTAAGGATTTCTTGTTTTTTGGTAGACCCCCTTTGGTCTACTCAGTGCTCCACCCGTATTTTGCTGCCCCAGGGAACCCCTCAATGAAACACACAAGTCAGTGCTCAGTGAGATGTTCAAAGTTTATTGTGGAAGGCAGAAGTATATATATGCACACACACACACAAAAAGCACCAAAAAGGAGGGTGCAGGAGTGGTTACTATACATCTGGTCTGGAATGTTTTTTAAAAGATAACATGGAGAAGAACAGGAGCTTGGGAGTTGTTCTTAGTTATGAGCCTCCAACGGTTTCACGACCTGGACATAGATTATACTAAGGAATGTGTTTGCTGATAGTGCATCGTGTCAAGGTCAAAGAAAGAACACTCTGTTCTCATACACACATGAAACACACTAAAAACGAAATATTCCCTACATCTCAGGTAAGTTTATTTTTCACAAATTCGTACATGTTTAAGAGAAGTAAAATTACAGAGATGTTTTAACTATAGCAAGTAAGATTTTAGGAGTTTAAAACGGTGGCAAGGCGCATGCACCGAATTGATTCCTCTTCCTTCGGATAGTAATGGCTATCATGTGGCATTTGGATAGTCATGTGGCCTTAATGACGTATTTTTATATTCGTGGTGTAACACACTACATTTATGGGCGTAATTTTGCAATTCGTCCGTGTAACAGAGGAGTTGTAAAAACGAGTTTTGTGTCTTGAGTCGTGTATTTCAGAATTGTACTGTAACAAACACACAAAATATTGTATCTGTAAGCTGTCATGGCCGTAGATTTTGGAATCCAACTTGGACAAAACACAGAATTACACATAAATCTTTTTTTTACGCACGATTATTTTTGACACTGATTTTATTCCTGTCACAGGACGGGCAGAAGGAGGTGAATCCAAGTGCAGATGTTTAATCGCAGCGTTAAATGGAAGTGAGTCAAAAGTCGAGTTAAAAGCTCGAAGAACGCCTGCGGTCGACCTGTCTTTTGTACCTTTTGCCGACCTGTAACAGTGTCCTCCTTGCTTGCAGCCATGTCCTTCTGCAGCGTCGAATAAAAGCTTGGGGTGACGGAACACAGACCTCCTCCTGAGATGGAAACAAGGGCGATTGATATCCCAGGCAGCACTGGAATGGGGACAAACCAGTAGATGATGATACCTGGGAGTTGTGTGCATGCTCTACTCAGAGAAAGAACTTGCTCCATGAGGTAGCTTCCCGGGAAGTCACGGACCTCAGGGCGACCTCGAGGGATTGGTTCTTCCTCTCAGTCGGACCATTTGACTGAGGGTGGAACCGTGAAGACAGGCTCAGAGTGGCCCCAATTAATTTGCAAAAGGCCTTCCAGAATTGGCAGGTGAACTGCGGTCCTCGGTCCAAAATGATGTCCTTTGGGAGACCATGGAGCTTGAAGACATGGTTGATCATGAGTTCTGCGGTCTCTTTGCAGACGGGAGTTTTGGCAGTGGAATGAAGTGAGCCGCTTTGGAGAACCGTTCTTCAACAATCATGATGTAGGGTGGCCGTTGGAAGAGGGTAGCCCTGTGAGAGCAGGTCCAGAGCGATGTCAGACCAAGGGCGGTGTGGGAGGGGTAAGGGTCTGAGGAGACCTGCTGGAGCTGTATGGGCATGCTTATATCTGAGACAAATGTCACATGCAGCCATGAAGCTGGACACATCCTCCTTGTCGGCCACCACAAATGTTAAAAAATGGGTGAAGTTGAACCTGGTGGAGAGGAGTAACCACTAAGCTGGGTGAGAGTTAAGCTTCTTGGTGCTCCTGAGGTATTCCAGGTTCTTGTGGTCAGTCCAGACCAGGAATGGAACCTCCGTCCCCTCCAATCAGTGTCTCCATTCCTCTAGGGCAAGCTTAATGACTAAAAGCTCTCGGTCACCGATGCCATAGTTCATTTCAGCCGGTGTTAAACTGTGAGAGAAGGAGCATGGGTGCAGTTTATTATCATGCGTAGATCTCTGGGACAGGACGCCCCCTACCCCCGTACTGGACCTCAATGATGAATTGTTGTGACAGATCCGGGATGGTGAGGATAGGGGCGGACGTGAATAATTTTTTATGCTCAGCGAAGGCTCTTTCAGCTTCCTGGTTCCAACTCAACTGGGTCTTGGGTGAGGTCAGGGCTGTGAGTGGGGCAGCGATGGAGCTGTAGCCCCGGATGAAGCGGCAATAGAAATTTGCGAAGCCCAAGAACCTTTGAAGCAGCTGCCATGAGGTGGAAGTGTGCCAATTGGTCACTGCTTGAAGTTTGGTGGGCTCCATCTCAATGCCTGTAGGGCCAATGACGAACCCAAGAAACGTGGTCGAGGTGGTGGAAGACAGCAGGGGCATTAGTAAGGCCAAACGGAACCACTAGGTATTCATAATGTCCTGTAGGAGAAGTTCCAAAGCAGTAGCCATTAGTGGCTCTTCACGGTAATGATCAGGTCCTTATAATCTATGCAGGGACGAAGCGTAATGTACTCGGTCCATGGCCTGTCATTACTTGGGTGACAAAGAGTATAGGCGATCCTTGGGAGGAGTGGTGCCTGGGAGCAGATCAATGGCATATGGTGGTGGGGGGGAAGGGAGATGGCGCGGGACTTGTTGAATGCCACCCTGAGGTTGTGGTATTCTAAAGTGACGTGGGTGAGATCCGGTAGCTCTTTTGTGGAGGTGGGGCTAAAGCATCACGTGGCTTAAAGAGTCTGTGTATGCCTAAAGAGTCTGTGTATGCCTAAAGAGACTGTGTATGCCTAAAGAGACTGTGTATGCCTAAAGAGACTGTGTGGGCTACAAGACCCATGTGTGCACTAAAAGTGTCAGGAATTACCCCTAGAGGGTGACAAAGCGCCCAGAGAGTTCCTTTGTTTTTTCTGTGTTCTTTGTGTTCTTTTCTGTGAAGGACTCTAATCCCCAGAATGCACCTCAGTCAGGTGATGTGGCGCTCACCTGAACTGAGGTTGCTCATTAGTGTTGATTATAAATGTTCCTGAGTTCTGTGTTGTCCTTGTCTTGCATCTGTTCATCTAGGTTTACTGCTTGTTCTGGTAGGTTGTTTAGTTCTGTGTTGCTTCCTAGCTCTGTGTACTTCCTGGTTCTGTGTTGTCCTAGTTCTGTGTTCTCCTAGTTCTGTGTTCTCCCAGCTCTCCGTGTTCTCCTGACTCCATGTTCTCCTAACTCCATGTTCTCCTGGTTCCGTGTTCTTTCTGGTTCTGTGTTCTCTTGGTCTGTCTCCTAGCCTGTCGGTCTCAGTCTGTTAGTAATGTCTAGTTTGTCATGTTTATAGTTTATCCTGGTTTAAGTTCATGTTCTGTTCCTTTGGTTCCCTGTTTTGTGTTTATTAAAGTCTTTTGGCTCACTTCACCTCTATCATGCCTCTCTTTTGTCCGGCAAGCAGTAACCGTGACAAAAAGAGCCCTGTGTATATATGTTTTTGTTTTTTGTTCATGATTAAAGACTTTTTCTGTTTAACAACCCCTCTTAATTATTACAATAATGTTTATTTTAAAAAATAACTATTTATTAATTTAAGTATTGACAGTAGACTTATGTCTTATGACTTATGTGTTATTACAGATGCAGTATTTCACCATGTGCATTGAACGATTAAAAAAAAGAGCACACAAAATAAGGCAACTAAACATGCAGCCAGAAATGTATTGTAAGCATTTGTTTTTCCAAAAGAAATAGGTTGCAGATTTGACAGCAGTGTGGGAAAATACTTATTTAATCACACCTTTTATAGTGTTTAATCATTAATAATTAAGCAAACTATATTGACTTTCTTCTTATATATTTTATGCATATGCAGGATACAATATTCAATACTTGAAAATTTGCTTATAGACTTACATTTAAGCCTAATCGATCATAGACAATACAAACATCACATCCAACATCGAATGAAAAAAAAAAAGTTCTCAGTGACTTTCACTAACAGCTACTATAATATTTTAATTGGTGCCTGATGAGCTGGTTTGTACTATTCAAAATGTTATGAAAAGCATCCAATGAATGACAGTTCAGAAGGCATAAACAGACATCGATTAGTCAAAAATATAAGAAAATTTACCAATAGATGTTTCCAACCCTGAGGACAGAACTTATATGCACAGCATAAATGACAGATGAGGGATTAAATTTTTTTTTAAGTTTAATTAAATGAATTAAAAATTATATTTGACCTTTCTGTGCACAGAATCGCATCCTGTTGTAATTTTTACTTGACTCAGTTATTACAATACTTGCAGTATCTTCATATGTGTCACGTTTCTGGGTGCGAGGCATAAACGCAGAGGTCCAGGTGTTTAAAGGAAACGATGTTTATTGATTATTAACACAAAAACAGGGAAATGAACAAACAAATATACTTTAAATGAAAATGAAACTAAAACACGTATAGAAGAACCACGAAGGACACGAACTAATCATACAGACGAGGTGAAAATCAACAGATGCAAGACAATAAACTGAACTAAAACAAACCCTTTATAATAAAACTAATGAGCAAGTCGGTTCAGGTGAGCGCCCTACGTCACCTGACCGAGGTGCTTAATGGGAAATGAAGTGAAAAAAGGAACTACACACAAAAATCACAGGGCACTTTGGCGCCCTCTAGGGGTTATCCCTGACATAACCCCCCCCCTCAACGGGCGCAACTCCGGGGCGCCACAGGAGGTCCAGGGCATCCCCCCCAGGGTCCAATGTCCGCCCCTCTCACCTAGAGGCTGGCACCTAAGTCCTGTGGGCCAGGTGGCTTGATGCCCCCGTTGATGCAGGGCGGCGGAGGCAGTGAATGCTCGCTGTCCTCGACGTCGCATGAAGGCGGCGGAGGAGGAAGCGGAAGCTCGCGATCTTCGGCGGCGCATGAAGGCGGCGGCGGAGGAAGAGGAAGCTCGCTGTCCTCGGCGGCGCATGAAGGCGGCAGCGGAGGAAGAGGAAGCTCGCCGTCCTCGACAGCACATGAAGGCGATGGCGGAGGAAGATGATGGAGCTCATGATCCTTGGCGGCGCATGAAGGCGGCGGCGGAGGAAGAGGAAGCTCGCTGTCCTCGGCGGCGCATGAAGGCGGCGGCGGAGGAAGAGGAAGCTCGCTGTCCTCGGCGGCGCATGAAGGCGGCGGCGGAGGAAGAGGAAGCTCGCTGTCCTCGGCGGCGCATGAAGGCGGCGGCGGAGGAAGAGGAAGCTCGCTGTCCTCGGCGGCGCATGAAGGCGGCGTCGGAGGAAGAGGATGAAGCTCGCTGTCCTCGGCGGCGCATGAAGGCGGCGGCGGAGGAAGAGGATGGAGCTCGTGATCCTCGGCGGCGCATGAAGGCGGCGGCGGAGGAAGAGGAAGCTCGCTGTCCTCGGCGGCGCATGAAGGCGACGGCGGATGAAGAGGAAGCTCGCTGACCACGAAGGCACAGTGCAGCGACGGAAGCTCGCCGTCCTCGAAGGCACTGTGCAGCGGCGGCAGCTCGCCCTCCTTTTCGGTGCGGTGCAGCGGCGGCAGCTTGCTGTGCTCCTCGAAGCGTGACAACGGCGGAAAGAGGAGCTCGCCGTCTTCGTCATCGACGCTATACAACATATAGTAGAGCTCACCGTTGTCATCGCTGATAGGCATGTAGAAGAGCTCTCTGTCGTCGTCGCTGTCACAGGTCGGAGGAGCGGGCAGGTCTGAGCCTTCTTCGAGGCGCAGCTGCAACAGCAGTTCCTGGAGGTCAGCTACCTGCTCCTGCAGGTTACGAATGCGCCCTTCATTCCTTTCGGCGCTCCGCCCGACGCTGCTCCAGTTTAGCTGGGAGGCTGCTCCCGGCTGCGCATACCGCCCACACGCCGTTCCTTGTAGCCGCATGCTGTGACGTGTACCCTCCACCCTGGTCACCGCCGAATCTGGACCTTCCGGTCTCTGCACTCCGGGCGGTGCGGGGACTCATGTCACCCCAAGCTGCTCCACCTCTGAACGGCGTGCGCCGTATCGCCAGCCGGCAGCCATCCCAGTCTCGCTGCCGTCTCAGCTCCTCCTGCTCCTTCCTGTCCGGTTTCCTTCTCCACTTTCTACTACGCCGCTTGGTTCTCCTCCTGCTCTCCGCGTCGGTTTCCCAAGCTTCCAACATCGTTGCCCCCCCCCAAAAGAATCTCCCGGGGGAAGGGTTCCTCTGCTATGCCTCTTTTACGGTCTTGCATTCTGTCACGTTTCTGGGTGCGAGGCATAAACGCAGAGGTCCAGGTGTTTAAAGGAAACGATGTTTATTGATTATTAACACAAAAACAGGGAAATGAACAAACAAATATACTTTAAATGAAAATGAAACTAAAACACGTATAGAAGAACCACGAAGGACACGAACTAAACATACAGACGAGGTGAAAATCAACAGATGCAAGACAATAAACTGAACTAAAACAAACCCTTTATAATAAAACTAATGAGCAAGTCGGTTCAGGTGAGCGCCCTACGTCACCTGACCGAGGTGCTTAATGGGAAATGAAGTGAAAAAAGGAACTACACACAAAAATCACAGGGCGCTTTGGCGCCCTCTAGGGGTTATCCCTGACAATATGACTCCAGACTTTTATTTTTAAATTCCTAGTATGTGACAGAGCACGAGTTTGCAGTATTTGATCTTTAGTTTTCACTTCGGCAGAAAATTATATTTTAAGGTGGACTGCAGTTTACTCCAACAAGTAAATCAATCAGTTGCCTATGTTATTGTATAACATGTTTTGGTGAAACAAAACAGTTCCAAACACATGTAGCCATATATAAATAATAATTATTATTATATACAGTTGTGTTCAAAATAATAGTAGTTCAACATCAGTAACCAAATCAATAATTGTTTTGGGAGAAATAATATTTCTTCATCATGAAGATTTTACTTGTAGGTGTAGTGGAGTAATAGAAAACCAAAAGACCCAACAGTCATGACTTGCATGCACCTGATTCTGTGTAATTGAATCATTAATTGAAATGAGGTGTGTTCAAAATAATAGCAGTGTGGAGTTCAATTGGAGAGGTAAATTATTCTGTGAAAAACATGTTCCCCTTATTTAAGGATAAATGCAGAAAAGATTGTCCTGTGCATTTCTCTCTGAAAATCAGAATAAAATGTGTCGTTCCAGACATTGTTCAGAAAAACAGCGTACTTTGATTTAATAGTTTATTAGAGATGGGAAAACATACAACGAAGTGCAGAAAATGAGAGGTTACTCTGCTAAAATGATATCAAATTCTTTAAAATGGAGACCAAAACCAGAAAGAAATGGAAGAAAACAGAAAACTACCATTTGAATGGATGGAAGAATGACAAAATTGGCAAGTCTCAGCCAACGATCAGTTCCAGCATGATCAAAGAACACCTAAAGTTACCTGTGAGTACTGTTACTGTTTGAAAATGGCTATGTGTAGCCAAGCTATCATCAAGAAGTCCCATTGTTGTAAAAAAGGCATGTGCTGAATAGGTTACAGTTCGCCAAAGAACACATTGACTGGCCTAAAGAGAAATGGCGCAATATTTTGGACTGATGAAAGCTAGATTGTTCTTATTGGGTCTAGAGGCCGCAGTTTGTCAGATGACCCCCAAACACTGAATTCAAGCCACAGTACACTGAGAAGACAGTGAAGCATGGAGGCACAAGCATCATGATAATTCGATGCTTCTCGTACTATGGTGTTGGACCTATTTATCACATTTCAGGGATCATTGATCAATTTGAGTACATCAGAATACTTAAAGAGGCCATGTTGCCTTATGCCAAAAAGGAAATGCCCTTGAAATGGGTGTTTCAACAAGACAACGACCCCAAACACACCAGTAAGCGAGCAATATCTTGGTTCCAGACCAACAAGACTAACGTTATGGAGTGACCAGCCCAATCCACAGACCTTAATCCAGTAGAAAACTTGTGGGCTGACATTAAAAATGCTGTTTCTGAGGCAAAACCAAGAAATGCAGAGGAATTTTGGTGTGTAGTACAATTGTCACAGGTGTGAAGCAGTTCTCAAAAACCATGGTTATACAACTAAATATTAGTTTAGAGATGCACAAGAAAGATTTAACTTTAACAATTTTTGTTTAAACAGTAAATTCATTACTTTGTAAAGATGAATGATGACACTGCTATTTTATTGAACAGACTAATATTTGTTTTTCTTCACTTTCTGTAAACTAATAATACATTTAGCACATTTTCCTTCATGTGGTGATTCAGAATAGAACATGAATAGTGTTCAATGCATTTGTGTGATTTAAATTAAAAGGTATTATATGGACATGGAGCTTTACTCACTTTTTTCAACACACTGTTATTATTTTGAACACAACTGTATATATCGGTTTTTCATTGAAGGCAGCACTAAAAATTCATTGGATGATGGTAACAAACTTAAACATGTAACAGTTTGCCATTTTTCTAAGCAAAGTTGAATTTAATTTATTTTCAAAGTTGAAATAAATGACAGCCCTTAAGTCCTTATTAAATGATTTCACATATTGTTTATGCTGAGCCATGCAAGACTTTAAATCAATATTTAATATATTTCAGTGACATAAGAAACTGGCTTTAAAGAATTCATGAAAAAAAAATTGATTACAGTACAGCTGGGTTGCTGTCCACTGAACTTGATGCTCAATTTGTAATTTTGATTGCTTCATGTGGCACAATATGAGCCCTGAAGCAAGGCATAGCTTTTTTCATAAAGCTCCTTAGGCTCTCATCTCTGAGGCCATAAATGAGTGGGCTGAGAAAGCGTGGAAGCAAAACGAAGCAAAAGTAGTTGAAAAATTGAATATCTTCCTGCATCCATTTAATGTTCAACACAATCAGGTTTTCGGTAATAGGAAATGTGAAGACCATAACACTGAGAAGCAGCTGCAGTCCATGTAAAAACACAGTGTGCAGGGCTTTAGTTACTGAGGCACGGTCCTGGCGCATCTTTTGAGTTTCCAGAAGGATTCGAATGTATGTGAAAAGAATGATGATGGCCACTGCAGCAAAGAAGAGTATGTTTACAGCCACTTTGAAAAGAGTCTGGATGGGCAAACCATTGAGTACTGTGGATTTGCAGGCCACTGGGGTGATGAAGGCATTCCAGTCCGCGTTGGGGCGCATTAGGATAAAATCCACTGTAGGAGGGATGCAGCTGATGACCCACAAGCTCAAAGCAATCACCCAAATTCTTTCAGGCCTCCAGGAGATTGGCCGGCACAGTGGATAGAAGATAGCAACATAACGTTCCAGGGACATGGCAGCTAGAATTAATGGGCCATTCTGAAATGTGGCAACAGAGACAAAGAGCAGTGGTGCACAGTAGATGATGGCAAACTTCACATTGCCCATCATAAATAGAAAGAGCAGCACAGAAGAGAGTAACTGCAATGTGTCATTGACCAGCATGTAGGCAAACAGGATGTAACGAGAACTGTCAAAGAATTGCCGGTGTGAGGCAAATGTATACAGCATCAAAAAAATGCAGTAGAGAAAGACACTGAACAGGGGGATCACCACACACACCTTTAGGATGATGGATGTGGTGTTGCTGGATGTGGAATTGCTTGGAAATCCTGTCAGATTTTGCATATTGTCAAGGACTTTGCTGAGCCTGAAACTGAAATATAGGTATAGGAAAATCTTGTGGTATTTAAAAGGTGTAGACAAAGACAACTGAACTGAATGAGTGTTTTAAGACTGGGACAGAACAAAACAAACAGCATGAGATGTTGTTAATTTAAATACAGTACAGTCTATGTTTAGGCTTATCATCAGTTCATGGCATAAATACAGCTAAAAAAAAGTTTAAATTATACATTTAAAAATGAATTAAATAAATTAAGCTAGAATATGACAATTTTGGATCATATTACCATTTCCCTATAATATACTTACCACAGTCTCTGTTAGTAGCAGTTAAATGATAGTTTGAGAAGTGGAGCCAAGTTTTATACCTTTCATCTTCATTATGAGAGGAAAGGGATAATTCCTTAGGGGTTTGCTTTACTTTGTCACTATACACTGCTTTTGTAATTAAACAGCATTTAAGAGCTCGCCCAGCATTTTACATCTCTGTAAAAACGAACTTTATACATTTGGTGGGAATATACTTTACACAATCAAAGGAAATTATAGAAGGTTATTTAAACAGCACATTGGTACTTGATAGTTAATTTAACATGTTAAACATTTCCTGTAAATCCTATGTGGCTAATTATGTGTCGTGAAAGACATAGATTTTGCATTATTAAACATTCAAATATTCAACAATGCAAATTATATTTTATTATGTTATTTGGGAAGAAATTTATGTACAAATGTAGCACTGGTCCACTTGGTCATAAATTCACTATCTGCTTTCTCTCGCAATTAAACTAATTAATATTGTCTTTATTTGGTAAACATGTTGATGTAACCTGTATGTTTGTTCACAGAAAATATATTAAATTCATTTTTGTGGTTTTAGAGTTACTGATAATGTTTATATTGTATAAAATGCTCATATAACTATTTATACATTTTTCTATCGTAATGGTTTTATTCTGGCGAGTATAATATATGATACATTTAGTATAATCAGGGCATGATTTGAGGGGAGATGTGTATTGAAAAAAATGAAATTAACCATCCCCTCTGTAAAACCATCATTCCTCTTACCATCTCAAATTACCGTAAAATTTGTCATGAAAATTTTATATTAAAACTCTCTGCGGATGATCATCTACGATCATCGACGCAATGAAAACGAAGATTCAGTTTAATATGGTAGACTGACAGCTTGAATGATTATAAAAGATGAGTTCTTTACCCAATTTATGTAATTTCATTCTCAATTTAAAGTATTAGACTTTGTGGATTCACCTTGCATGCTTGTGGATTCACCTACATGCTATGTGCAGAAGAGTTAAAAAGAGATTATAATAGTGATTTGATTATTTGTGTGCAAGTGTGTGTGTGTGTGTGTGTGTGTGTGTGTGTGTGTGTGTGTGTGCGCGAGAGAGAGAGCGACTGGTGCGTAGTCATACAAAACTACAGTACTATTAAATTCAGTTATTGCATTATTATTAAATAAAATTTCATCACTAATGTTTATGTAGATTTTTATTCCACTCTTATAATCCTTCCCAGATGAAATCCATGGAAAAGAACAAATGACACTTTTCACAAATTCATATTTAAATGCATGTGTTTTGTTTTGATGGCTCCAAGTTGATTTAATTAAGCTTATATTTTGTTAATAATGTAAGATATAAGTAATAATGTAAAATATAAGTAATATATTTTGTTAAACTGTTATAATTTTTTTTACATATTTCCCAATCATTTTGTATGGTTAGTTATAGTCCCCCTGAAAAAAAAATACTTGGCCAAAACCAGGTCGCAAGTTCAAGGCCACGGCCGACGACAAGTCTTAAAAAGAGTTGGGGCGTTGTAATCCTGAACGGCCGGCTTCCCATTATCACTTACCATCTGGGAGTCAGAGACAGGCTATAAAAAGATACCAGAAAACCTTTCTGGTGAGTGCAATGTTACAAGCTAGAAAAAAAATATTTTTTGTCTTTCATTCTAGACTCCAAGAGCCCAGGCAAATTTTGCTGTTGAGCGCCTCAGAGGAAGTCTCACCCCGGCAACATCTTGCTGTCGAGCGCCTCCCTCATCTGCCAGCCCAGTTCTTTGGCCTCGCTTGGCCCCTTGCTTCTGCTGCTCATTTTTTAGAAACGTTGTCCCATATTGATAGGATAGCATCTTGCAGTTGATGGAGATTTGTGGGATGCACATCCAGGGCACTAACCCTAGGCCATGGATGATTTTGTTCCGGGAGCACAGAAAGAATGAAAAATATATATCTAATTTTATTTCCATTTTATTTATCATCTCCAATTCTCTTCCATCTGATGATCGCAAAATATGATTCACATGCTCAAATCTCATTATGTAAAATAAATATGGCATTAAAAGTGTGTTTGAAACAACTTAAACTCTGCTGATGTTCTGGATAAAAATCAAGGCGGAATATCCTCAAATCTCCACAGAACCAGTAAAAACCCTGCTTCCATTTTCAACACCCCCAGTAAAGAAAAAAAAAACACTTTAGTGTATTACAAATAGATTGAAATCTTCAATAGTACATTGCAAATATACTAACAAAAAGTTGTACCATCAATTAATATATAAAAAGTATACTAATATCATGCTTTTACCAAATTTTGGAATTAAACTTAAAACATACAGTACTTCAAAATAATTGTTATAGTACACTTTCTAAAAATATATTATAGGAAAATATACTTTAAGTGAAAGGTTGGTCTAATTTCCAAAGCACACTTATTTAAACTTTGTTTTTCAGTTTATTTTTGGTATATAAATTTTAAAAAATCTGCTTGAAATAATCATTGTAGAAATGTACATAAAGTATACATTAGAATACAAAATTTAATATACGGTAGTCCCAGCATATTTTCAGATAAATTTAAATGTACTTATTCATATGTACTTATTTATGCTTATATTAAGTGCACTACTCTCTCGTGTGCGCGCATTCTCAAACTCGTTTTTGCGGGCTGAAATTTTTTGCGTTTCCAAGATTATTTGTGTGTTTGAACTCGGTCTCTTCTGTGCGCTCACTATCATAAAGCTACACTTGCACAAACTGCAGCAGCGTTAGAGCTCTGCAACTATTCCAGCCAACTAGAGACTAGAATCGCGCAACACCAGCCAATCAGAAACTGGAGGCGGGCACATTCGGACTGTCTATTTTCTGATTGGCTCTGCAGTTCTTCGGCTCCTAGTTTGAATTCACGGCTGGAAGCTGCATCATTGCGCGAGTTAGTTCGTATCATTATTTTTTTTATATTAATTTTATTTTCATTGGCATAAGGTACATTTCATAGGTTTTATTAAATAGTTTGTAATTAAGTACATAGTTTAAACTATAGAATGTCTAATGTGTAATTCCTAAATCTTATGTACTTTGCCTCTGGTATTCTGCTCCGTAGCTCCGTAGCTCCGTAGAGTATCTGTGTAACAGTTAGAATCAACACACCAGGTTTGAACTAATACTGTACCTGTATATTCTAATACTAATGCCTTTAAATTGTACTTTTATACAATTTAACTACAACTTAAATGCACTTTGTACAAAATTAGTTGTTCCAAAATAGCAAACTTATTAGTCATTAGTCTGGAGCAAGTACACTTAAGTATGCTTTGGCACTTAGTATACATTTTTTTTACTTGAAAACCTTTATGAGACAAGGTTGTGTGCAGTGACAGCAATGTAAATGAAATTATGGATCAGACTGGACATTTCAGGTGTTACTGTCCCCCTTCACTTCTAGATGGGAACGCCTTCTCACAACAAGCTCAGAGCTCACATTGATTCTGTTATTGTATGTTGTATATATTATGCACTTTATTATACTTTGTTACGAGCACATAATGGCCAGTCCGTGGAAAACTATCTTACACGGGTCCGTGGTTGAAAAAAGGTTGGAACCCACTTTGTTACTATGCTGCACATGGTGTTCAGCCATGTTAAATGTGATTCCAAACCGCAGGTAGTGAAACTGGTCAGTACAAAACGAACTGCGAATGGTGTAGGGAATAATTGAACAATGGGTCTTCACTTCAAAAGGGAAATTTTTTTTCACATCAGTCAGTACGTCTTGCTGGAGTGTGAAAATAATAGAGCTCGATAAGGATTTATTTATTTATTTATTTACCCTCAATTTTCTCCTTAATTTAGTCAGGTCCAATTCCTCTCAGTCACTAGGGGCTCCCATATTAAGCGAGTATTATTTAAATTAAATTCAATTAGAATTTTATTTCTATAGTGCTTTTAACAACAGTCATTGTCTCAAAGCAGCTTCACAAAAATAAAAATAAAATTTTTGAGAATTACATAAATATTGGAAATTAGAAACGTTTCTGCTTAAGTTTTTATAATAGGAATCTGCATATATTCCAGAATGTTATGAAGAGTGATCAGATGAATTGCATAGTCCTTCTTTGCCATGAAAATGAACTTAATGAACCGAAAGAGAACCGAAAAAAAACTTTCCACTGAATTCCATTGCTGTCATTAAATGACCTGCTGAGATAATTTCAGTAATTGTCTTGTTAACTCAGGTGAGAATGTTGATGAACACAAGGCTGGAGATCATTATGTCAGGCTGATTGGGTTAGAATGGCAGACTTGACATGTTAAAGGAGGGTGATGCTTGAAATCATTGTTCTTTCATTGTTAACCATGGTGACCTGCAAAGAAACGCGTGCAGCCATCATTGCGTTGCATAAAAATGGCTTCACAGGCAAGGATATTGCACCTAAATCAACAATTTATAGGATCATCAAGAACTTCAAAGAAAGAGGTTCAATTCTTGTTAAGAAGGCTTCAGGGCGTCCAAGAAAGTCCAGCAAGCGCCAGGATCGTCTCCTAAAGAGGATTCAGCTGCTGGATCGGAGTGCCACCAGTGCAGAGCTTGCTTAGGAATGGCAGCAGGCAGGTGTGAGCGCATCTGCATGCACAGTGAGGCGAAGACTTTTGGAAGATGGCCTGGTGTCAAGAAGGGCAGCAAAGAAGCCACTTCTCTCCAAAAAAAAACATCAGGGACAGATTGATCTTCTGCAAAAAGTATGGCGAATAGACTAGGGCAAAGTCATATTCTCGGATGAAGCCTCTTTCCAATTGTTTGGGGCATCTGGAAAAAGGCTTGTCCGGAGAAGAAAAGGTGAGCGCTACCATCAGTCCTGTGTCATGCCAACAGTAAAGCATCCTGAGACCATTCATGTGTGGGGTTGCTTCTCATCCAAGGGAGTGGGCTCACTTCCAACAATCCAACAACAGTTTGGTGAAGAACAATGCATTTTCCAGCACAATGGAGCACCGTGCCATAAGGCAAAAGTGAGAACTAAGTGGCTCGGGGACCAAAACGTTGAAATGTTGAAACTCCAAGAAGTGATTATGAAAGAATGGGTTGCTATCAGTCAGGATTTGGCCCAGAAGTTGATTGAGATCATGCCCAGTCGAATTGCAGAGGTCCTGAAAAAGAAGGGCCAACACTGCAAATACTGACTCTTTGCATAAATGTCATGTAATTGTCGATAAAAGCCTTTGAAACGTATGAAGTGCTTGTAATTATATTTCAGTACATCACAGAAACAACTGAAACAAAGATCTAAAAGCAGTTTAGCAGCAAACATTGTGAAAACTAATATTTGTGCCATTCTCAAAACTTTTGGCCACTTCTGTATGTGTGAGAAAAATGTGTCTAGATAATGAGATTGTCCCTGATGAGAAAGAAAAGGGTGACGGCAACAGTGGCAAGGAAAAACTCCCTGAGATGGCGATAGGAAGAAACCTTGAGAGGAACCAGACTCAATAGGAAACCCATCCTCATTTGGGTTGTAATGGGTAACTTTTCTAATTCTAATTATAAAAATTATATAATATGTGTGTTATGCAGCTGAAAGTTCAACATAAAAGAAGTTATTTAATTTAACATGAAGTTCAGTTCAGCACAAGGATAAGTCAGCAGGTGCAGAGGGCAGATGGGATCACTGGGAGCTCAGGAGCAGCATATGTAGCTCCAAACCATCATGAAGCAGAATGCAGCTTGAGCTGGTCCTTTTCTGGATGCCTCGGGATGGGTAGAAAAATAAAGAGCAGGTGGAAAGAATTAGCGTAGTTGCCATTCAGGATAGATGTACTGGTGTATGAGGTTATTAGATGAATTACGTGTATGCCAGATTAAAGAGATGCATCTTGAGTCTACTTTTAAACTGGGAGACTGTGTCTGAGCCTTGAACACTGGCTGGAAGGCTATTCCAACGTTTTGGAGCTAAATATGAAAATGCCCTATCCCTTTTTGTAGATTTTGACATTCTGGGAACGATGTCCGAACCAAGTCCGGAGTTTTGTGATTTTAGGGAACGTGGTAGAGTGTAATGTATCAGAAGACTGGCTAGATATGTGGGAGCTAAACCATTTAGAGCCTTGTATGTAAGTAATGCTATATTGTAGTTATTTTGTAATAAACTGAATAGGTAGGCAGTGCAGGGATGATAATATTGGGGCTATATGATCATATTTTCTTGCTCTAGTGAGAACCCTGCTGGCTGCATATTGGACTAACTGTAGCTAGTTTGCAGAGGATGCAGGACAACCACCTAGTAATACATTACAATAGTCCAGTCTGGAGGTCATGAACTAGCTTTTCTGCATCAGATACAGATAAAATGTTTCTAAGCTTGGCAATATTTCTAACGTGGAAAAAGGTTGTTTTTGTGATATTGGAAATATCAAAGGATAAGTTATTGTCTAATATTACGCCCAGGTCCTTCACTGTTGAACTGGTAGTAATAGTACATCCTTCTAAACACAAGCTGGATTTTGAGAGCTGTTGTGTACTGGTTTTGGGGCCAATAAGTAATATCTGTCTTATCTGAATTTAGTAAAAGAAAGTTATCGGTCATCCAATCTTTTATATCTTGGACACGCTCGGTTATTCTAGACAACTTAGGAATTTTGTCTGGTTTTGCAAATGCAGCACTAAGATCAAGTATGACGAGTATTGAGATGCAGCCTTGGTCTGAATAAGATACTTTGGACTGGACTGGATCATGAGATGCTATTAGAGGTTGAACTTCCATTATTTTCTTCCTGATACTATAAATCTTTTCATTGAAGAAGTCCATGAAGTCTTCACTTCTAAACTGTGAATATTAATAAACTGTGGAATACTCCCTGCAGGCATCTTAGGTTTTGTTAGGCTAGCCACTGTACTAAATAAAAACCTGGGTTTATTTTGGTTTCTTGCTATCAGTTGGCTCTGATGCTCGGCCCTAGCCGCTTTTAGAGCCTGTCTATAGCTGCACATACTATCTTTATGAGTAATTTAAACTTCTTATTTAAAATTTTCTCCACTTTCGCTCGAGGTTACGGGTTGCTCTCCTTAGGGCACGAGTATGACTATTGTACTATGGTGCAAATGTTTTATCGCTGGCTTTTTTTTTTTTTTTATCTGATAGGAGCAACAGTGTCTAATGTACTGGTAAAAAATAGTGCCCATGCTGTTAGTCACTTCATCTAGATCAGGAGTCTTCAACTAAAATTCCTTGAGGTCCAGTAAATGAACAATCCTCACCAGCTAAGGTTCGGGCAACCCAAAAACATGCACTGATGCTTTGAGTATAGATTAAAAAAAATACTGAACAAAATATAATATGTTCTTATATGGATAAACGTCTCGGGTTACTTGGCTGTAACCCTGTTCCCTGATAAAGCGGGAACGAGATGCTGCGTGAAAACGCTATGGGAACATCTCTTTGTTGCCCGGTTGTGAAGCCTGTGCATGTCAAAACCGCCGAATACCTTCGGCTTATAACCTGTGCCAGGCATGACGTCACCGAATAAGGTGCACCTGCAGGTTATAAATAGGAGTGAACCGGAAACATCCTCAGGTCAATTTTGTCTGAAGGACGTCCAGGCACGCCAGCAGTGCGGCATCGGAATGCAGCATCTCGTTCCCGCTTTATCAGGGAACAGGGTTACAGCCAAGTAACCTGAGACGTTCCCTTCAAAAGCTACACTCGATGCTGCGTGAAAACGCTATGGGAACGAGAATACCAACGCCGCTGCACCACAAGTGTCTGGACCCCCAGGTTGTGTAGCGTGTGCGCACAAGCCGAGGTCTCAGACCTAGCTCTGGGATGCTGACTCAAGGATCCGCGAACCCGGAGTAGCATTGACATCCAGACTATAAGATCTAACAAACGTGTGTGGAGAGGACCAGCCCGCCGCATCACACACCTGCTGCAGGGGGACGCCTCTTGCCAAGGCAATCGATGAGGCAATCCCCCTGGTTGAGTGAGCCCTGATTCCTAGAGGCGAAGTGTGACCACACGCCTCATAGGCTAGGGCAATGGCATCTCTCACCCAGTGTGACAGAGTCTGTTGCCATTAGGCAGCCGCCCCACGGTTGCGACCCCCATGGCAAATAAAGAGCTGCTCTGACTTACGCCACTGGCTAGTGCGGTGGACGTAGATCCGAAGAGCACGTACTGGACACAGTAAGTGAAGTCTTTCCTGCTCCAGAGCTCTGAAAGGCGGATGACAGAAGGCTTCGAGAACCACTGGGTTCATGGTCGAGAATGGAACTTTGGGAAGATAGTTTGGGTGAGGATGCAGAATAGCTTTGACTAGCCCAGGGGCAAAGTCTAGGCAGGATGGGGAGACTGACAGACCCTGCAGATCCCCAATCCTCTTCAAAGAAGTAATAGCCATAAGAAAAACCATCTTAAGAGACAGAAGCCTGACAGGCGCTGACTCTAGTGGTTCGAAAGGGGTGTCGGCCAGGCCTTCGAGTACGATAGTTAAGTCCCATGAAGGGACCATCGCTCTAGTGGGCGGCTTAAACCGTTTAGCTCCAAATGGTGCTTGCCCATAGAAACCCCATCATTCAGAGCGTGACAAGCCGAAATAGCGGCTACGTACGTTCTGAGCAGACTAGGGCATAAGCCCAAGGACAACTTTTCTTGCAGAAACTCCAGCACTGAAACAATCTGGCAGTGAACTGGGTCTATATGTCTTGCCATGCACCAATTTTCAAATACACTCCATTTGAGGGCATAAGTTCTTCTAGTGGAGGGAGCCCTGGCACTTAAAATAGTTTCAATTACGCTGGCTGAAAGCCCAGCATGTCTTAGTTGGTCCCGTTCAGGGGCCAAACGTGAAGGTTCCAGAGCTCGGGCCGGGGATGAAGTATTGTCCCCTCCGCCTGAGACAGAAGATCCGTCCTCACTGGAATCACCCAGGGTGAGCCGTCGAGGAGAGATATTAGATCCGAGACCCACACTCTGGTCGGCCAGTGGGGCGCTATCAATAAGAGGCGCAACCCCTGTTGACGGACCCTCGCCAGGACTCCTGGGAGCAGAACTAAAGCTGGAAACGCATAAAGGCGTAACCTGGGCCACGTGTGGGCCATTGCGTCCAGACCCAAGGGAGCTGGAGGAGTCAGAGAGTAGTAAAGGGGGCATTGTGTTGCCTCTTGTGAGGCAAAGAGGTCCACCTGCTACGTAAAATCTTTCCCAGATTTGACTGACTACTTCGGGGTGGAGCTTCCATTCCCCATGTTTCACAGCTTGTCTGGATAGCAAGTCTGCTCCTACATTCATATGCCCTGGAATGTAAATCGCCCTGAGGGACAGGAACTTGTCCTGTGCCCAAAGCAGAACCTGGTGCGCCTCAGCTTGTTCAAGCGGCGCGAGCGCAGTCCACCCTGGGGATTTATGTATGACCTACCGCAGTGCTGTCCACCCGCACTAGGACATGGTAGCCTCTCAACTGCTGGAGGAAGTGTTTCAGGGCCAGAAGATGACCTCTCCAGCTCCCTTGTGCTGGACGGCCATCCAAGACCGCACCCCAGCCCGTGAGGGAAGCGTCTGACATTAGCATCTTGCGACAACAAGACAGACCTAGAGTGGGACCCAAAGTCAGAAACCAGGGTCTGAACCACATAGAACGGGTACGAAGCCCCCGGCGCGTATCCTCTGGGGGTTGGCCCTTGAATGAAACCCCCTGGCTCTTAGCCACAGCTGAAACGCTCTCATGTGCAGAAGGCCCAAAGGTATCACCGTGGACGCAGCCGCCATGAGGCCTAAAGATTTCTGAAAGTGATGAACAGTGACCTTCTGGCCTAGCTTGATTTCCTTCAGGGTGTTGAGAATGGATTCGACACGAGCAGGAGACAACTGTGCCCGCATTGTGACCGAATCCCATGTGACACCCAAATATGTTGTCCTCTGAACAGGAAGGAGAACGCTTTTCGTGGCGTTGAGTCTCAATCCTAAAGAATGAAGATGGGCTAGGACGACATCCCGATGTCGAAGCGCTAGCTCCTGAGACTGGGCCAGAATCAGCCAGTCATCTATGTAATTCAAAATACGGATGCCCTGGAGTCGTAAAGGAGCCAGAGCTGCATCCATGCATTTTGTATATGTGCGGGGTGACAGAACTAGGCCAAATGGAAGGACCTGATACTGGTAAGCTTTGCCCCCAAAAGCGAACCTCAGGAACTTCCTGTGCTGTGGCAATATTTCTATATGGAAATATGCGTCCTTGAGATCGATTGTCACAAACCAATCCTCTAGCTGAATTTGAGAAACAATCATTTTGACAGTCAACATTTAGAATCTGGATTTCCTGAGATAGCGGTTCAAGCTGCGAAGATCCAAGATCGGACGCACCCCCCCCCTCTCTTGGGCACCAAAAAGTACCGACTGTAGTAGCCCGACTCTCTGTCTGGAAGGGGAACATGTTCTATGGCCCCTTTGCCCAGCAGAGTCTTTAACTCCTGGGCCAGTAGATGTGCTCGGTCCGATTTCACGGAAGTGGAGACCACGCCGTTGAAACGCGGAGGACGATGTGCAAACTGAATCCTGTAGCCTGTGTCTACAGTCGTTTGTACCCAAGGAGATATGCCTGGCAGAAGTTCCCACGCTGCCAGCTTCTCCGAAAGGGGCACGAGCTTTGACACTTCGGCTGGATGGGGGGGTGTTAGGTGTTGGGTATCCTGAAGTATGGCAGGAGATGCCCGAACACCCAACTTTTCGTTGGAGACCGGCGCTCCCCGAAACACCAATGGTGGCGGGGATTGAACACCGGCCTCGCGGGAGTGCCAGGGAGGAGGCCCTGTACTGTGATGAAAATCCAGGCGCCCCTCCCTGGGGGGAGGCACCCCCATGGCTTCTTCTTTGAAGAGAGGAAGCTCCTCACATCCGGTCTTTTTGAAGCAGATTTCTGAGAAGAGCGGCGAGCCCCACCCCAGTCTTTACGAGGGGGTGTGCGGCTGCTCTCCTTCTGCACCTGATGCCTGATAGGGGCCAGACCTGGCCGGGGCCGGGTGGCCGACGGTCCCGGTTTTTGAGCACGGCGGGGAAGGAACCTCCCAAAGGCCTGTGCATATAACTTCGCCTCCCGAAACCTAGTGGCGACGGAATTAACAGCGTCGCCAAAGAGGCCGGAAGGCGAGACGGGGGCATCAAGGAGGACAGCACGATCCTTATCCTTGATGCCCGTGAGGTTCAGCCACAGATGCCTCTCCGTGGATACCATGGCAGCCATAGAACGGCCCACAGAAGCGGAAGCTAAAACTTCCTGATCCGGAGAGAGCAAGAGAGAAATCGGAAATTCCATCTCGTGCGCGTCTGCCAGATCAGCACACGAGCCCCAGGAAAGCACCTTAATAGGGAGAAGATCACAGTACTCACAGTCTCCCTGAAGCCCGAGGCGAGCGTGTTCTTCCCCCAAGCACTCGAGACAAAACTCATGAAGATCGCCTTCCGAAAGAGATCTATCGCACGGAGGCACGCATCTCTTAGGCAACTTCGCCATATTGGTGAGTTAATGCTGTTATTTTTATTTTTGCTTTCGTTACGGCTTGCACATGCACACGCAAACACAAAGCGGTCCTGAAGACAAAAAGATCTGAGGATGTTTCCGGTTCACTCCTATTTATAACCTGCAGGTGTACCTTATTCGGTGACGTCATGCCTGGCACAGGTTATAAGCCGAAGGTATTCGATGGTTTTGACATGCACAGGCTTCACAACCGGGCAACAAAGAGATATTCCCATAGCGTTTTCACGCAGCATCGAGTGTAGCTTTTGAAAGGGAACATGTCTTATGTATATAATGTATGAACAGACATAATACTGGTTAATACTGGTTAGTGCTGGTCTGATGCTGGTTTAGCTGGTGAACCAGCATAACTGATGGGAGACCAGCAGATCTACGCTGATGAAACCTTACCACCAGCATTGGTCTTGCTAGTTAGTGCTGGTTTAGCTGGTGAACCAGCATAACTGATGGAAGACCAGCATGCCTGCTGAAAAATCTAGCATAAGCCAGCATGATGCTGGGCCACCAGCAAGGTTTTGGTAGTTAAAATTGGTTACCATTTTAGCTCATTATCTTGTTTTTTAATAGCTAGTACTGAAAATAATGTGTGATGTAAATACATGGACTGTGTAGTGTTATCTTTAAATGGATTTACATACAAGAGACAAAAATAATTCATTTACCAAAAACATGTAAATACATTATTTTACATTTACTAAATATCTGTGGGTTGTCTAAGAACACAACACAAACCTTTTATATAAATGCACTTTTTTAAAAAAGTAATCAATGGAAATCACTTAAAACTGACAGGCGAGCCCTACAGAGGGTGGTTTGATCAGCTGAACGCACCATCTTTACCAAGCTCACTGACCTTCAGACGATCTACAACGACGATCTAGACCAAGGCCAGGAAGATAGTGAAAGACCTCAGCCATCCCAACAATGGACTGTTCTCTCTGTTGCGGTCAGGAAAGCACTTCCGCTCCCTGAGGGCCTGAAGGCAAACTTTTAACTTTTACTTTTTACCAGGATGCACAATTTGTTTACACATGGAACATTTACACACTTGCACATTTTGCACACTGTGAACTGCAGCCTTGCATATTATCCTGCCAGTAACTGCACACTACATTACTGGACTGCACTACATTACATTTCTATTTGTGGTGGCGGGCCCAGAGCCACCGCCTCTTACTATCTGCCACCCTCACGCTCAACCAAGCAGAGGAAAACTAGTCATAAGTTCAGCACCATGGTCAGCTCCACCTCACGCACACAAGGGGCGGGACGCCTCAATTCCTTGTGGCCAAAGGCAGCAGAGAACCTACCACCCTGGTGTCGACAGCATCCACAAAAGGGATGCGTCCATCTAAGGCAGGTGAGGGGGGATACTGGATGTGAGACTCACATGCTTTTTTTTTTCTTTCCCCCTTTATCTTTTACAGAGCCAAGGAAGCCTGCAATCCAGGATAGCTCACCAGGAAGGGGACTGCATCTCAGCCTTGCTAGCTCCTTATGCCCAGCTCGTTCTAGGAGATCTCCCTGCTAGTTCCCCACTTGCTCTTCAGGACGTAACTTCCCCTAACCTTTGCTAACAATACATATATATTGTTGAAAAAAATAAAAGAGCACTTATTTTTTTCCTAAATCTGGTGTTTCTTGTGTCTGTATTCTGGCCTGCCCCTGCGAAACACTTTACACTATTATATTTCATTTACTATATATATTTTTCTATTTTTATTAGATATTCTTTAACTTCTTTATATTTATCTTATTCTAATATTTTATTTTCATTTTTATTCTTATTCTTATTGCTGTATATTATGTAAATAAGTGTTTATTTTAAAATATTTTTAATCTCTTGTTGTAATATTGTAGGTCAACAGCAGTCATATAAGCATTTCACTTCATATCATACTGTGTATGACTTGTATGTGACAAATAAAATTTGAATTTGAGTTTGTTTAGCAGCAACAACTGCAATCAAGCGTTTTCGATAACTTGCAATGAGTTGGTTACAGCACTGTGGAGGATTTTTTTCCACTCATCTTTGCAGAATTCTTGTAATTCAGCCACGTTTGAGGGTTTTCGAGCATAAACCGCCTTTTTAAGGTCATGCAGCTAAATTGGATTCAGGTCAGTACTTTGACTAGGCCACTCCAAATCTTCATTTTGTTTTTCTTCAGCCATTCAGAAGTAGACTTACTGGTGTGCTTTGGGTCATTGTCCTGCTGCAGAACCCAAGTTTGCTTCAGCTTGAGATCACAAACACATGGGCAGATTTTCTCACTTAGGATATTTTGGTACACAGCAGAATGTATGGTTCCATTTATCATAGCAAGTCTTCCAGGTCCTCAAGCAGCAAAAGAGCCCCAGACCATCACACTATTACCACCATATTTTACTGTTTGTATGATGTTATTTTTCTGAAATGCAATGTTAACACTTTTTCACACAGGGCTATGTAGTTTTGGATTTTGTTTCCCCTTAATAATAAAAACTTTCATTTAAAAATTGCATGATGTGTTTACTTTTTTATCTTTGACTAATATTTAAATTTCTTTGATGATCTGAAACATTAAAGTGTGACAAACATGCAACAACAACCTAAAAAAGTAAGCGGGCAAACATTTTTTTCACACCACTGTGTATGAAAAGGATTGTGGAACCCATTTAAAACAAAAAACATTAACATAGATTATTTTCCTTTCTCTTGGTGATCTCTTGGTGATCAAGTAAGTGCTAAGTTCCACTTCCACATCTCTACAGTTAATGTAGCTGCTTTATATTCTTTTGTTTCTAAGGGTTTAAATTCTTGATTTTTTTGAAGTTATTAAAATCAGTGATATGTTAATGGAAATTAATAATTATATGTCCCAGATCATAGTTACAGGCATAGTTATAGTTATTTATTTTAAGAAAATTAGGGAAATTAGTATTAAATGCGTGAGAAAATCTGTATGAATCACAATGAGCAAGCCAAGGGTGACCGTGGCAAGGAAAATGTTCCTGTGATGGCAATAGGAAGAAACCTTGAGAGGAACCATACCGAACAATGAATCCATCATGCATGTTTTGCAGTCATACTGTGTGTTAGGAGGCTAGAAGTTCAATTAAATTCTATTGACTATTGAGCAATGCCAGTCACAAGTCCTCAGAGAACAGCTGTCTGCATCAGCCAAGGCCAGAATCGTCTTCATGATAAAGTGGAACCGTCACCAGTCACCAAACGCATTACAAGGCGACCACATGGAGCACACATGTGATGAGATCTCCAACCAGAAGCAAGGCACCAGGATGAATTAGACAGGTTCAAAGGGTAGAGGGGGCCTGGATTACTGGCTCCAAGGAGCAGCATGTGTAGCTCGATAGAGAGATCTATTGGTGCAGGGGTTTGTTTACATAATGAGCAAGTAGATTATTACAAGCTTTTTAAGTAGATTATTAAATCTGGCATATAACTGTTAATGAAATTGCTTTTACTCAACATTTTAATTTCATTTATGATGGCGCTTAAACTTCAGGCAGTTATCTAAGTAGTGCAAATATTCATTAAATTCTGATGAAAAGATGATTGAAAGATCAATCATCATGTACAGATAAAATCTTTTTTATTTATATAGATAGTATAATCAGGGATTAAAATCAAGGATCCAATGTACCTTTACCTAATGCATTAAACTTAGTGATAGATACTGAAACAACATCAACAGACTAAACAAATGTACTTACATATGTAAGGTTGTACTTACATATGTAGACCCTAAAGGAATAACTTGCATTGCATCACCAATTAGTTAATAGATCAACAATTTCTCAAATCCTACGTGTCTAATTATAACCTGTGAAAGACACGCAGGTTCTGAATTATTAATCATATTTGTTAATACAAGTGAATTGGAAAATTTGTCTAAGGCACGCTTCAGGCCCAGTGCACCAGCATCTGCTTCCCTTGGAAATTTAACTAAAGCAATATCAAAACAAGTGTTCCATTAATTATGTTTATCTTAGATTATGTTTATCTTAGAAGACTACGGGGAGTTGTCTCAAAATCCACTGGCCTAATTTGTAAACATACTGAAATATTTTTCCACGGAACTTTCAGTCTATTAATGTTTGACATTTTAATATTTATTTGACATTTATGCAGATTTGTATATTTTGATCTATTAATACAATATGTACTGATTGCATCAAATTAATTTTACACAAACATTGTTTTATATTTTAATTTAAATAATATTTCCTGAGATCCTTACTGCCTGAGAAATGGAAAACAGTGACTTTCTAAGTATCCACTCGCAGTAAAGAGGTTCTTGGTTGTGACCTTATCACACTAGCAATTTGCAATTAGGCTAGAGATACCTCCCTGGCTTCTCACTGACACAAGTACATCTGTCTATAACAAGAGGAAAAGGAACATGCCAATGTTGGGGCAGGAAATACATTACATATTCAAACTGGTAATCTTTCTTCTGTGTCTCGCAGATTGCTGAAGAATGTTGGCTCTAAAGAAGA
Source organism: Clarias magur (assembly GCA_013621035.1). Classification (NCBI taxonomy): domain Eukaryota; kingdom Metazoa; phylum Chordata; class Actinopteri; order Siluriformes; family Clariidae; genus Clarias; species Clarias magur. The sequence goes on from QNUK01000015.1 coordinate 4,751,467, forward strand.
AGGAGAACATGTTCAATCACTTTTGGAGCCAGGTACAGCTAATAGAGAGAAGAGAACAGGTCTGCAATACCAGCCATCTATTTACTCATCTGAGATGACTCTTCTACTACCATAGACAGTAATGTTGTGTCAAGTGTTTATCAAGTGGAGTTGGCAGCCACCTCAGAGCCTAAAACACCCATTTTAGCTTGCAGTTTTGCAGCTCATTCAGGTCCCACTCATTGGAGCTCTCTTTTAGCACTAAGCCACGAGGTGTCCCAAAACTTTTGCCCTTCTCTCCAGTAGAAGGCCACAAATACTCTTGTGATCCAGAAGACCTGGGAGCAACAGCCATCATCCTAATGCTTAATGAAGGAGAGGCAGAAGTGTAGGGGAAAGCTAAGCTAAAGGCTAATTGTAATCCCTACAAACAGCCAGCTAAAGTCTTTTTCTCTCCAACACAAATAACAGTCTCTTGGCTAGATCAGAACACCCCGGATGCAACCTAACAGGCTGTGCTGTCTTCAGAGTAGATACTGTAGGACTGTTCAATCTGGTAAGAGCAGAGAAGGATGACATTGTATTTACATAAATAACAGATGTTGGAAGAAAAAGCAGTCAGAGATCCTCCTCGGTTATTTTGAAAGTAAAAAGTGTTAAATTACAGAACTTTCTATTTTCTCAGGGAGTTTAAATTGGTTGTTTAAATTTATGCACCACCACAAGCTAAATAAAAATGGAAATGTAACCTTTTGTGTAGAGATTATGTATGTATGAAACAAAAACAACAGCAAGGTTCAACAGCAAGATGAGGACCCTGCTCAGATCATGGGATTCTGCATATAAATCTGAAAACCTGCAGGCCTACAAAAAGACATGGAAAAGCCTAAGGAGGGACATAAGAGAGGCCAAGAGCAGGTACTGTACAAGCAGAACACTTTACCAGTAATAACACCATACATATGGCACGGGATAAAAGCTCACTGGCTGCAAGGAAGGCTATAAGGTCAACCCATATACAGTATCATACTGTCACACACAATGAATTTTTTTCAATGATGTGTTTTGCCCTCCAGAACAAAGAAGACAGGACCCATCTTGTATTATTATTATTTTTATTATTATTATTGAAGAACGACTCAATACTGCTGTACCAACATCAGGTCAGATCCGCCCAATGCAGAGTTAACATGAGGAAAGCAGCTGGTCTAGATGGAGTCACTGGATTGGCAGTCTGCAGTTCCCACTTTCCCGCCTTAAGTCAGTCACAAACATTCCAGAAAAAAAGAAACGTACAGTAAACTGCCTTAATGACTATCACTCAGTTGTTTTAACCCCTGCCATCATGTGTTTTGAGAGACATGGGGTATTGTCAAGAGGAAGATGAGAAGCACCCAACCGAACAATACAGATGAACAAAGTAACCTGTTTTTTTGTTTGTTTGTTTTTTTATGGCGGTGATCTCCATGCCATGCTGCATTGATACAGTAATTAATGCTGAAGAAGCAATGACCAAGTATTGAATGCAAAAATTGTCATGTCTCCCCGAGATGAATCAGAGGCCGATGCAGATTCCATTTTAACCAAGTCTTTATTTATTTCTTTTATACAACAAAAAAGTCTCTGGACTCGCTCTGCGGTCCGAAAAAAACCTTCCCAGACTGGGTCTGCAGGTTGGTAAACAAAACTCTCACACACGTGAGGAGAAAACAGAGAACTCAGATACTTGAAAAGTCTGTGCGAATGGTTGAGGATTGCTTTTCCTCAAAATACCCCACACCTGCAGACACCGTTCAATTCTGGGAGTGAAAGGAGAAAAGTAGACACAAACATTAGTATATTCTGGACAACCGGGTGAAGACTTGAGACGTGCACAACAGTGAACAGGCGAAGCCCTACGGGTTCGACTGGAATAAATAGTCAGACACACAATTGAATCACAGGTGCTCGTGTTTAGTGCTTAAGTGCTGGCAGTACATACATAGACACACTAAGTGGGGACAAAGCATCAACTCAGTAATCCAGGGAACTTGATCTTATTCCCCTGTGGAGCTGTGGAGGTACAGATGTTACAAAAATAAGCATTGTTTTCTTTATTTTTGTGTGATAAATACCTTTTTGATTGATCTTAGGAAATGTCATGCACACTCCTAACACTAGGACCCGGAAGTAATACGGTCGGGTTTTCAGGAAGCATAAAAGGAGACAAAATGGCGCTTCACATTGCTCAGTCATTGAGTTCGCCCATGCCTTGTCTGACGCTTCGCCGACTATTCTGTGAGTACTCACCTATTTGGGTTGCTTCTTTGATTGAGTGTGAGTTGCTAGAACGCGGATTTATTTGTGTAGATCCTAGCTCTTCGTGTAAGAGAGTTCTTAGATAAATTGCGTGGTTATCCTGCCTACTCGCGTTGCTTCCGCGTTTGGGTTTACCATCCACGCTACACGGGCTAACTGCTAAGGCTTCTGTGCTTACCCTCCGATAGCTCGTGACAGAATGACTGAGCTTAAAGCAGTAAACCCAGCGGAGTTTGCTCGCCTCTGTGATGTGGTTGATCAGCATGCCGAGCTGATCAATAAGCTCCGTGGAGAAGTCGTGTCTCTCCAAAAGGACCTCCAAGACGTCGTGGCTTTGCGCCGCGAGGTGGCGGAGCTACGGCAGGAGAACGCGACCCTCCATGGGGCGGCTGCTCACTCGGTTGTTGCCACGCCCATCGCAGTGGTTGCGGCACCGCCACCCCACCCCCCTTCTGATGTTTTCATAGCTCTACCGGATAAGTGGGATGGTACAGATGGGAAGTGCAGTGTCTTTCTAACCGCATTGGATCTTGTGTTTGAGTTTAATTCCACCAAATACTCCACAGACCGACTGCGTGTTGCGCTTCTCGTTTCGTTGCTATCCGGGCAGGCAGCTGAGTGGGCCACGGCGGTTCTCAGATCAGATTCAGACACGGCCTACTCATACGGAGAGTTCACCCATCAACTGAAACTAACATTTGAACATCCTGCTGCTGAGGTGGAGACCGACACCAAATTATATCATCTGCGGCAGGGAGGGTCGTCCGTGAGTCGGGAACCCCTGGGGAACCCATGCAACTAGGACGCGCCTCCTTGACCGCTGCAGAACGGGAACGACGCTTCAGAAAAGGGCTTTGCGCCTACTGTGGGTCAGCGGCGCACCACAGGGCCCTCTGTCCACTTCGCCCGGGAAACGCTCAGGCCCGGTGAGCAAACGGGGCAGTTCACCGGGCCCCCTCCACCTCTCGGTCACAACACCCAATAATTCCCGTCTCACAGTCCAAGTACACCTCTGGTTTGGCCACAAACGGGTCGGAAGTACTGCGTTCATCGATTCCGGTGCCGCAGGTAACTTTATTGACTCTTCGTTTGCCAAAGAACTAGGAGTGGAACTTGAGGCGTTAGCCCGTTCGTATCACATCTGTCGACGGTCGGCCCCTTTCCTCCAGCCCCATCACTACTCAGACTCAGCCGCTCACCCTTTCCATCGGCCAACATCACGAACGGATCCAGTTCCACCTCACGTCCATTTCATCACCACCCATCATCCTCGGACACCCCTGGCTGCTCCAACATGACCCCCTCATCTCCTGGACGCAGAACCGGATCCTGCAGTGGGGGCCGACCTGCACCGAACTCTGCCTGCGGGGCCCGGCTGGGACGTGTTCTAGGGAGTCCGAGGCACCCGATGTCGACACCAATGCCATCCCCGTCATCTACCGAGACCTGGCTGAAGTATTCTGCAAGAGACGAGCCACACACCTTCCTCCTCATCGCCCCTATGACCTGACAATTGAACTTCAGCCGGGCTCGGTCCCCCCCCCCCCCGCGGCCATCTTTACTCCCTCTCCGCCGATGGGACGCAGGCGATGGAGAGATATGTTTCTGACACCCTTCACCACGGCACCATCCGGCCGTCCTCCTCGCCTGCCGCCGCGGGGTTCTTCTTTGTGAAGAAGAAAGGGGGCGACTTACGTCCCTGTGTCTCAGTCAGAGGTTAGTAAGAGTAACTTTACAGAGGTGTTTAAAATAGCGAAGGCGATGTCCGAAGAAGTAGTTTGCTCTGGTCCCATCCCAATGAGACATGGCGACATAGCTTACAGCAGGTTATGGTCGCTGAACCGCTGGATGTCCAGGTGGTGCTCCGAAAACAACGTGGGCTTCATTGACAATTGGAAGACTTTTGAGGGCAAAACTGGCCTGTTAGGGCGGGACGGTGTCCATCCCACTCGGGAAGGTGCTGCTCTCATTTCTTGTAGTATAGCACATAGTCTCAGAAGAGGCCTAGTTAATCGGTGACAATCCAGAGCCAAGGCCAGGGAGCAGACATACAGGCTAAACCAACCGTCTGCTAGCTGCATAGAGTCGTCACTCAGGGTTCATCAGATTGAGACTGTGTCTGTTCCCCGAGATAAACATAAACATACATTTAGAAAGACTCAGAAAGTCTGTTTTAGTAATTTAATTAACATAGACACCACAAACTCAGATCACACTGAATGCGCAGCCAGCACCTCTGATCTGAAGCTAGGACTGTTAAATATTAGATCTCTCGCATCTAAAGCAGTTATTGTTAATGAAACTATCACAGATCAGGAGCTTGATATATTATGTTTAACAGAAACCTGGATTAAACAGGACGAGTATGTGGCTCTAAATGAAGCTAGTCCTCCTGGATACAGCTACATACACCAGCCTCGGTTAACTGGTAGAGGAGGAGGAGTCGCAGTTATTTATAACGATAATCTGTCTCTCGTACAAAAACACAGTTTTAAATCTAATGCATTTGAAGTTCTCTATAGTAACATAAAGTCAGCTCAGTCAATCCCGCTAATCATCATTTACAGACCCCCTGGGCCGTACTCGGAGTTTCTCTGCGAATTTGCAGATTTCCTTTCAAACCTTGTTGTTTCTGTAGATAAAGCGTTAATTGCTGGAGACTTTAATATTCATTTTGAGAATCCAGAAGACCCTCTGAGAACAGCATTCTTGTCCATACTGGACTCAGTAGGAGTAAATCAGTGTGTAGTAGGACCCACTCATAAAGCAGGTCACACTTTGGATTTAATATTATCCTTCGGATTAAGTATAGGAAATATAACCACAATTCCACAGTCTGAAGTTATCTCGGATCACTACCTTATCTCGATTAAAGCGTGTTATAGTAATAATGTACGCACAGCACCGCGCTTCCACCTTAAACGTACATTTACATCAAATACCGCACAGAGCTTTATCAATAATCTTCCAGAATTATCTACTTTGATTGGATCGCCATCTGACTTCACAGAACTCGAACAGGCGAATGAATATCTAGAGTCAGCACTTCGTTATAGCTTAGATAATGTCGCTCCAGTTAAAAGGAAAATGATTAGAGATAAAAAACTCGCTCCTTGGTATAATGACCACACACGTGCTTTAAAACAAACCGCTCGCAAACTTGAACGTAAATGGCGCCAAACTAAATTGATAGTATTCAAAATATCTTGGAAGGAGAGCATCCTGAACTATAAAAAAGCTCTCAGTGATGCTAGATCAACGTATCTCTTCACTCTTATAGAAAATAACAAAAACAACCCGAGATTTTTATTTAATACCGTAGCTAAATTAACTAAAAACAAGACCACTGCAGAAATCTCCACAACAACATCGTGCAGTAGTGAAGATTTCATGAACTTTTTCAATAATAAAATCATAAATATTAGGCTAAAAATTCAGGCTTTGAAACCAGACAATTTAAATAATTCAGATGATCTAACCACATCACATCAGAACTTAGAACACTTTACTCCCCTTTAAGCGAGGGAACTAATTTCACTCATCTCTTCTTCAAAATCGTCAACCTGTATATGAGATCCTATACCGACACATTTTCTCAAGCAGATAGCACCAGCAATAATAGAACCCTTGTTGAAAGTAATTAACTGTTCACTCAGTAGTGGGTATGTCCCCAAATCCTTTAAATTAGCCGTTATTAAACCGCTAATCAAGAAACCTGACCTTGACCCCTGTCTGCTTTCTAATTACAGGCCGATATCAAACCTTCCGTTTATCTCCAAGATTTTGGAAAAGGTAGTATCACAGCAGCTATGTTCACATCTACACAGAAATAGCATAAATGAAGTGTATCAGTCAGGATTTAGGCCTCATCACAGCACAGAGACAGCACTTGTTAAAGTAGTAAACGACCTCCTATGGGCCTCTGATCAGGGTTGCGTCACTATACTTGTGTTACTGGACCTCAGTGCAGCTTTTGACACCATTGATCATAGTATTCTCCTTCACAGATTAGAAAAGGTAGTAGGAATTAAGGGAACTGCCCTCTTGTGGCTCAGATCCTACTTGACTGATCGTTATCAGTTTGTAGGTTTAGATGGTGACCATTCCTCATGTTCTCAAGTGGAGTTTGGTGTTCCACAGGGCTCAGTTTTAGGCCCACTGCTTTTTTCCCTTTACATGCTTCCTCTGGGCAACATAATTCGTAAACATGGTATTAGTTTTCATTGTTATGCTGATGACACACAATTATATGTCTCAGCAAAACCAGATGAGAAAAACCAGTTTGCTAAAATTGAGCAGTGTGTGCAGGACATACGAGATTGGATGTTAATTAATTTTCTTCTGCTTAATCCTGATAAGACAGAAGTTCTAGTCATAGGACCACAAGTAGCTAGAAGTAAGCTTTCTGATCACACTGTAACTTTAGATGGCCTTTCTGTTCCATCAAGTGCAACAGTTAAAGACCTCGGTGTGATTATAGATTCCAGCCTTTCGTTTGAAGCTCATGTAGATAATATCACCAGGATAGCTTTCTTTCACCTTAGAAATATTGCCAAGATAAGAAACATATTGTCACTAAATGATGCAGAAAAACTAGTTCATGCTTTTATCACCTCTAGGTTGGACTATTGTAACGCCTTACTGTCTGGTTGTTCAACTAGGTGTATAAACAAGCTTCAGTTAGTACAGAATGCAGCAGCGAGAGTCCTCACTAGAACCAGAAGATACGAGCACATCACCCCTATCTTATCTACACTGCATTGGCTCCCTGTGAAATTTCGCATCGATTTCAAGATACTACTTTTGACATTTAAAGCACTAAATGGTCTTGCGCCACAGTATTTGAGTGAACTGTTAGTGTCTTACGATCCGCCACGCCTACTTCGATCAAAGGATGCAGGCTGCCTGTCAGTACCACGTATTATTAAAACTACAGCAGGGGGCAGAGCTTTTTCTTACAAAGCCCCAAAGTTATGGAATAGTCTTCCTGTTAATGTTCGGGACTCAGACACAGTCTCAGTGTTTAAGTCTAGGCTAAAAACTTATTTATTTAGCCAAGCATTTTTGTAAATAGATTAACCTTAGGTAAAGGAGCAGATCTGGGGGACTCATGGACGTAGAGTATTCTGGTGAACTGGTATGTTTAGATGCTGTCCTCCCCACTCTCATTGTTCACTCAGGTTTGTTGACGGTGAGGTGATTGGTTGCTTTACATCTCAGGGTGCCCTCATGTTTGTGTTTCCTTCTGGCTCTCCCTTTTAGTTATGCTGTTATAGTTAGTCCTGCCGGAGTCCCTGCTTGCACTCTGCACTAATATACATTCACCTTATACATGTTGACTGTGACCATACCTAACTGCCATCTCTCCTTATTTTCTGTTCTCTCCTTTTCTGCTCTCTCTTTCTCTCCCTCTCTCCTTTCCCTCTCTCTGTCTCTCTGTCGAGCTATACATGTTCGCTCCTGAGTTGCCAGTGATCCAGACCCCTCTGCCCTCTGGAGCCGTCTAACCCGTCCTGGAGTCCTGCTTCTGGTTGGAGATCCCGTCACATGGATGCCCCGTGTGGTCTGCCTGGATGCGCTTGGTGGCTGGGGATGGTTTCCATGAAGACTGTCCTATCATCGATTGATGCTCTGGGGACCTGTGACTTCAGTTGTTCGATAGCTCAGGACTGGAATCTCCTACAGTCTACCTGAGACTCCAGGAACAAACTGGACTCCTTTTAATTAAAATTTTAACACATCTCCTGTTACACTGAACTTCCAGTACACATTATTATGCTGATCATTCTCTTCTATCCGTTATCACCCAGATGAGGTTCCCTGTGGAGTCTGGTTCCTCTCAAGGTTTCTTCCTATTACCATCTTAGGGAGTTTTTCCTTGCCACCGTCGCCCTCGGCTTGCTCATCAGGGACAATCTTATCATTTTGATTCATACACATTGCATAAAAACTTACTTCTTTTTATTGTGTAAAGCTGCTTTGCGACAATGTCAATTGTTAAAAGCGCTATATAAATAAAATTGAATTGAAAAAAATTGAATTGAATTGGATTATCGGGGGCTTAATAACATCACCATTAAGAACAGACACCCTTTGCCTCTTACCAACTCAGCCCTGGACGCCCTCTCTGGTGCCACCATTTTCACAAAGTTGGACCTCCGGAGCGCCTACAACTTGGTGCGCATCAGAGAGGGCGATGAGTGGAAGATGGCTTTCATCACCCCTACTGGACACTACGAGAGCTTGGTCATCCCATTCGGACTCTGCAACGCACCCGCCGCCTTCCAACAGTTCATCAATGATGTCCTTAGGGACATGCTAGGGCGGTGGGTGTTCGTTTACCTAGACGATATACTTATTTATTCACGCACCGCCGAGGAACACACCCAGCATGTCAGAGCGGTCCTTAAGAGATTACTCGCCCACCAACTGTACTGTAAGTTGGAAAAATGCGCCTTTCACGAGCGCTCCACCACGTTCCTGGGTTTTGTCATCTCGCCCCAGGGTGTGGCCATGGACCCGCAGAAACTGGAAGTTGTGCGTCACTGGCCCCTACCCAAGACCCTCAAGCAACTTCAACGGTTTCTCGGGTTTGCGAACTTCTATCGTCGCTTTATCCAGGACTACAGTACGGTTGCCGCCCCTTTAACCGCTCTGACTCAACCCTCTTCTCATCACTTCAGCCTCAACCTTGCCGCCATCACCGCCTTTCATGACCTATGCCACCGGTTCACCAACGCCCCAATTCTACTGCACCCAGACGCAAGTAAACCATTCGTTGTGGAGGTGGATGCTTCGGATGTGGGCGCCGGGGCTGTTCTCTCTCAACGAGGTCCAGACCAGAAGCTACATCTCTGTAGTTTCTTTTCCAAAAAATTTGACCCCACTCAGCAGCGATACGGGGTAGGGGACCGCGAGCTGCTGTACATAAAGTGGGCTTTGGAAGAATGGCGACACTGGCTCCAGGGCGCCAGAGAGCCGTTCATCGTCTGAACCGACCATCAGAACCTGATCACCATCCGCAACTTAAAACAGCTCAACCCGAGACAGGCGCGGTGGGCACTATTTTTCGAACATTACAACTTCCACCTATCCTACCGGCCGGGGTCCAAGAACACCAAAGCTGACGCCCTCTCCCGACAACACGAAGAGGACGTTCCCCGGGCGGACCCCGCGCCTGTCATCACACCCACCAAGATCATTGCACCACTTCACTGGGAACTGGAAACGAGGGTTCGCCGTGCACAGGCGATGGAGACCGCACTGGCAGGTGTGCCGCCTGGTCGACTCTACATGCCGAACACTGTAAGGACCGAGGTGTTGCGATGGGGTCATTCCTCGCCATTATCCGGACACCCCGGCGCCAACCGCACCCTCCAATTCATCAGACGTGCCTTCTGGTGGCCATCTATGGCGAGTGACGTCAAAGAGTACGTCCAGGCATGCCCAGTGTGTGCCAGGTCCAAGAATACCAACCAACCAACCAACCAACACCGGGGGAACTCCAACCACTCCCCGTTCCCCATCGGCCCTGGACGCACATTGCCGTCGACTTCAAATTCAAATTCAAATTTTATTTGTCACACACACGGTCATACACAGTACGATATGCAGTGAAATGCTTATACGACCGCTCCATGACCTTAAATAATTTTTACAAAAGGAACCTATAAAACAGATTCCAACAAAGTTACAAAATATATATATATATATACATAAAATCTGAAGTATGAAAGAATGTGCTCTTGTCAGAAGTGGGATGTGATGTAATATATTGCGACTATAGTCTGTGAAAACTTGAGGTAGTTTTTTAATGAGATGAGGGGGGTGTGAAAAGAAGTCCTTGAAGTGTGCAAAATGTGCATATGTGCATATATGTGCAATGTGCATTGACATAATTGTCCGTTCTGTGTGTGCAAGAAAATGCAAAGGTGTTTAGTCCAGTGTGTTGGTTTGATTGAGAGACCGTATCGCCTGCGGGAAGAAGCTCCTTCTCAGTCTCTCTGTATTGGCCTTGAGGGAGCGGAAGCGCTTCCCAGACCGCAGCAGAGAGAACAGTCCATTGCTGGGGTGGCTGAGGTCCTTCATGATCTTCCTGGCCTTGGTCCAGCACCGCTTGCTGTAGACAGAGTGCAGGTCAGGGAGCTCAGTTCGGATGATGCGCTCAGCTGATCGCACCACCCTCTGTAAGGCTCGTCTGTCCTGCATGGTGCTGTTCCCGAACCAGGATGCGATGTTTCCCGTCAGGATGCTCTCTATGGTGCAGGAGTAAAAGTTCCTGAGCACCTTGGAGGGCAGTCTAAAGTCTCTCAGGCGTCTGAGGTGGTAGAGACGCTGTCGGGCCTTTTTCACCACGGTGTTGATGTGACAGGACCATGATAGGTCCTGCGTGATGTGAACACCGAGGTACTTGAAGCAGTCCACTCTCTCCACTGGGCTCTCGTTGATGACGGGGGTCTGGTAGTTCCTCTCCTGCTTAGTGCTGAAGTCCACTATCAGCTCCTTTGTTTTACTGACATTTAGAAGAAGGTTGTTCCTCTGGCACCAGTTCTCCAGATTTCCAATCTCCTTCAAGTAGGCCGTCTCGTCGTTGTCAGAGATCAGGCCCACCACGACGGTGTCGTCAGCAAACTTGATGATGGTGGTGGAGCTGGTAGTGGCCGCACAGTCATGTGTGTACAGAGAGTACAGCAGGGGGCTCAGAACACAGCCCTGTGGGGCTCCAGTGCTGAGAGTGAGAGAGGCTGAGACGTGTCCACCCATCCTTACAGCCTGTGGTCTCCCAGTTAGGAAATTAGAGATCCACTGACATAGAGATGAGCTGAGTCCCAGATGCTCCAGTTTGGTGGTGAGTGTGGAGGGAATTATGGTGTTAAATGCTGAGCTGTAGTCGATGAAAAGCATTTTAACATAATTCCCCCTTCTAGTGTCTAGGTGAGTGAGTGTTGTGTGGAGGAGATGAGAGATGGCATCATCTGTGGAGCGGTTCGGGCGGTATGCAAACTGTAGTGGGTCCAGAGTGTCGGGTAGTGAAGAGATGATGAAGTCTCTGACCAGCCGTTCAAAGCATTTCATCACCACTGAGGTGAGGGCTACAGGTCGATAGTCATTGAGGGAAGCAGGATGTGGTTTCTTCGGAACAGGAACAATGATGGACTCTTTGAAGCATGTGGGGATCACCGACTGAGATAAGGAGAGGTTGAATATCTCTGTGAACACAGGTGCAAGCTGGTCTGCGCAGGCTCTGAGGACTCTACCTGAGATGCCGTCTGGTCCTGCTGCTTTCCTGATGTTCACTCTCCTGAAGGCTCTCCTCACGTCATGCTCGGAGATGATGAACGCGTTTCCGGTGCTGGCAGTGACTTCCTCTCTGCAGCCGTTAGCGCCGCTAGCATTAGCAACGCTAGCGTCTTTAGCTGCAGCCTCGAAGCGAGCATAAAAGGTGTTCAGCTCGTCTGCCAGAGTCATGTCCGCGTTCGTCATACCGGATGTTGGTGTTTTATAATCCGTGATTGTCCTTAGTCCCTGCCACAGGCTCCTAGAGTCACTCTGTTGGAGTTGTGACTCTAGTTTCCTTCCGTAGCGCTGCTTCGCCTCTTTAACCGCCTTCCGGACGTTATAGGACGCAGCCTTGTACTGGTTCATGTCCCCCGATGCAAGTCCCGCGTTGTAGGCAGCGGCGCGAGATCTCAGAGCGTCGCGGATGGTTTTATCCACCCACGGCTTCTGATTGGGAAACGTTCTGATGGTCGTTTTCTGCACGGTATCATCCGCTAGTTTCCCGACGAATCCCACGACCGCTTCCGTAAACATGCTGACGTCATCGGAGCTGTTCCGGAACATGTCCCAGTCTGCGTCATCGAGTGCGTCCTGAAGCGCGGCCACCGATTGGTCCGTCCAGCGCGCGACCTCCCTCTGAACCGGAAGTTCCTGTTTAAGCCTTTGTTTATATTTTGGCATGAGGAAGATGGCGGCATGGTCGGATTTCCCAAACGGTGGACGAGATTGTGCCTTGTAGCCGTCCTTGACTGTTGTATAACAATGGTCCAGTGTCCTTTCACCCCTGGTTGGGCATGTGATGTGCTGATAAAAGTTCGGCGCTGCGCGTTTGAGGTTGGCACTGTTAAAGTCCCCCGCCACAATAAGCGCAGCGTCCCGGTGCTGTGTCTGGTGCTGTGTGAGTGCCTCATGCAGCTCGCATAAGGCAGTGTCCGTGTCCGCTTGTGGCGGAATATAAACGGCGCTGATTATGACCGATGTAAACTCCCGAGGAAGATAAAAAGGACGACACTTGATGGTCAATAGTTCCAGGTTGGGTGTGCAGGAGCGTGCGAGAGGAACAACGCTCGCGCTGTTGCACCAGCCGCTGTTCACCATTAAACACACGCCGCCTCCCCTTGTCTTCCCCGAGTCCCTTGTCCTGTCCATGCGGTGAACTGAGAAGAACTCGGCCGGCTGGATGGCGTGGTCCGGCACCGCTGGGTTCAGCCATGTCTCGGTGAAGCAGAGAAGATTGCAGTCCCGAATGTCTCTCTGGAACTTTATCCTGGCCCTGAGGTCATTGAGTTTGTTCTCCAGTGACTGGACGTTGGCGAGCAAGATACTAGGCAGAGGAGTGCGGTGTGCACGGGCTCTCAGCCTGTTCCTGACGCCGGCTCGTTTTCCTCGGGGCCGCCGATTCGCGTCGCGTCCTTTGTTTTCCCTCAGGATCTCACTCGGCCAGCTCGGATCCGGAGTCAAAAACGTCGAATTGTGAGTACATTGTAGTCCAATAGAAATAAGAGTATCTCTATCGTACCTAATGCACTCAATTGTGATGAATTGGCCGGATTAAAGTTGCTAGAGATTAAATAAAAAGACGAAAACAAAGTAAAGTCGGTCGGAGCAGTCGTGACGGCAGCCGACCTCACCGGCGCCATCTTGGATCATCTCATCACGGGCCTGCCGGCCTCCGAAGAGAAAAACACCATCTTAACCATCGTCGACCGGTTCTCCAAAGCCGTACACCTGGTGGCCCTCACCGGACTCCCGTCAGCCAAAAAAACAGCAGAGCTGATTTTAGAACACGTAGTCCGACTGCATGGGTTCCCAAAAGACATCGTCTCGGACAGGGGGCCCCAGTTCACCGCCCGGTTCTGGAAGGCCTTCTGCCGTCTGATCAATTCCACCTGTAGTCTATCCTCTGGTTATCATCCCCAGACTAACGGTCAGACGGAGCGGACCAACCAACAACTGGAGCGCTACCTGAGATGCTTTGTTGCCGATCGCCAGCGCTCCTGGGCCCGCTACCTCCTATGGGCTGAGTTATCTCACAATCTCTCTTCAGCCACCAATCTCAGTCCATTTGAGGTATGCCACGGTTTCCAACCTTCAATGTTCGATCATCAGGAACCGGAGGTTGAGGTGCCGTCAGCCCAACAGTTGGTTCGCCGGTGTCGACGGCTGTGGAACCAAGCAAACGCCGCCATCCAACAGGCCAACAACCGCTACGCCACTCAACATCGCCGTCGACACCCGCCGGGACGATTGTACAATGTAGGTGACAAAGTATGGCTTTCAACCAGAAACCTTCACCTTCACACGGAATCCAAAAAGCTATCACCCAGGTTCATCGGTCCATACCGCATCACCCTCCGTATCAATCCTGTCACCTACCGGCTCCAGCTGCCTGCGGCGCTCCGGATCCATCCGGTATTTCACACCTCCCAGCTCAAACCATTCATCACTTCACCAATCGCCGACTATTCTGTGAGTACTCACCTATTTGGGTTGCTTCTTTGATTGAGTGTGTGTTGCTAGAACGCGGATTTATTTGTGTAGATCCTAGCTCTTCGTGTAAGAGAGTTCTTAGATAAATTGCGTGGTTATCCTGCCTACTCGCGTTGCTTCCGCGTTTGGGTTTACCATCCACGCTACACGGGCTAACTGCTAAGGCTTCTGTGCTTACCCTCCGATAGCTTGTGACAGGAAATAGTCTAATATTTTGTGATACTGGACTTTTGGTTTGCATGAGCTGTAATCTTTAATCATCAAAATTAAAACAAATGAAAAGCTTGAAATATTTCACTTTACATGTAATACATCTAGAACATATGAGTTTACTTTTCAACATACGTTGAATAAATTCACTCATTTGTAACTGGATAATAGGCTCTCGGAACAACTGCCCCAAGACTGTTAAAGAATGGAGACAGGGGGCACCTCTTGTACACTGACCCTGAGAACCAATATCCTTACCCTCCTCCCTTATGTATGTCTCTATTCACAACTCCTATAACATCATTTAGTATGTGGAAAACACAAGTCATTCGACTGAAAAACCATGATTCTGCACACAGGAGAGAAATGCCTAATTTTGATGATGAGCGGAGAACGATCTAGCCATCAACACAAAATATAAATCTAAAATGGCCATCCCTCATCATGTTTATTCTCTCAGAGGGCTCATAATTACAGCACTATTACCATTTTTTTTAATCTTATGCAGAATTGCCTCCACCCTCTATTTACTCCCTCCCCGATGTTACGTTGATGTCATCAGTAACTAAATATTAAATGAGTCTAGTCAAATATTTCGATATATATTGGTCCAGAGTCTCTATTATTCAGGAAAACTCCTTTCCAACTGCAGGTAAAAGATGAAAACGTTAGTTAACATTTTAATTAGCATTAACATTTTACCACACATAGATATTTTTCTTGTGCTGTATCTGTTGAATTTCATTAAATCATGAATTGTAGATTCTACAAATTGGTGCTTTTATCATAATTACTTGTATATTTGTTTGGACAATTTTATTATTTTAAAGTCGCAATTGTAATTATATTGATATTTGTTTCCCTAGATATGTGTACAGAAGAATGTAATAGCAGTCATCATTTACAACTGGTCCATTCATCATCAACAAGACTTAATGTATCAATACCCATAACCCAGATCTTTGTATGGCCATTTATCTACATTAACATCCTCATGCTTCTAACGTTTTTTAGGAAACAAGCCTTCACAACCGAAACACGCTATATTCTTTTTGCCCATACTTTATTTGTGGACTTAATTTTTCTTATGCTGACAGATTTTATAATAATAATTTCATATAGCTATGTACTTATGCCCATGGCATTCTGTATTCCATTTTGCATGCTCATGGAGACACTTACAACATGCACGCCACTAACTATCACTGCAATGTGTGTGGAACGTTATGTGGCCATTTGCATACCCCTGAGACATAGTTCTATCTCCACTGTCAGCAGGACCTTTACAGCTATTTTTATTATTTGGATTGTAAGCTTCCTAAGACCTCTTGTGGATCTGTTCATCCTTGTAACAACTGCCTCGAAAGAATATTTGTCTCAGTTGACCTTCTGTTATTATGAAATTATGATGCCAGAAAACTGGCACCGTTTTATGAGAGGTGTTCTATATATCTTAAATTTTATAATAGTTTTACTTGTTGAGTTATTTTGTTATGTTATGATTGTGATCTCTGCCAAAGCAGCCTCTGTTGACAAGAAGTCAGCAGTTAAAGGTCTGCGCACCATCTCTTTGCATATGCTTCAGCTTACACTGTGTACAGTTGAGATAATTTGTCCTTATATTGAATCATTAATTATGGAGCTAGATATTCAGTTGTATCTGTCAGTCCGATTTTCCAATTTCATAATATTTAATCTTATCGCCAGGGCAGTGAGTACACTTGTTTATGGTCTTAAAGATGAAAGATTTTATTCTGCCCTACTGTACTACATCAGATGTAGACAAGGTAGTATTTCATCTGACAGCAGAGTACCAAATATTGTCAATATAGAAAGATAAATACAAGAAAAGTTATGTATTAGATATTCCCCAAACAGGTTTTGTCTAGTTTTGTCTTTGTTAGTGATTTAAATTGATTAAAGCATTCCGAGGCTAGGCCTAAATGTTAACAAACATACAGTTCCAGTCAAAAGTTTGGACATACTTTCTAATTCAGTGGTGTTTCTTAAATTTTTGTTTCTTTCTACATTGTAAAACAATACTGAAGGCATACAAAATATGCAATAATCTTCCGTATATAACAGCTCTAATCTCAGATGCTGTCAATTTGTGTTTCCTGAGGCTGGTAACTCTAAATTAACTTCTTTGTTGGAACAGACGTAAGTTTTGGTCTTGCTTTCCTGGGATGGTCTTCATTAGTCAGTTTCATCATGGGGCATAATGGGTTTTGCAAAGGCAATTAAAAATACTATACTTGCGAGAACTATTTCAGAACAGCCATCCTTGGTGTCTTAAAAAAGCATCTGACTGTAGTTGTTGTTACTTGGGTTATTTCATTACCCAATGTCATATTTTTATTTCATAGTTTAAAAAATCCAGTATTGTTCTAGGATGTAGAAAATAAATCCAAATTGTGGCCAAGCTTTTGAGTGGTACTATATAGGAAGTAGCACAAAAGCATACAGTAGTATAGGATCGGTCCTCCTCCATAGTGTCTTAAATGGTCATAACATTCAAAATAAAAATAGCTTGTTTTACTGTTGCTTTATTTGCATTGTTTGTTTGAATAAATAGTTCATTTTATTATTTTAACTAGTACACATACTATACGTACTATAAGACACATTATTTGGATAGGATATTTGAGATTCATGAACAGTGTTGGGTAAGTTACACAAAAAAGTAATCTACTACAAATTACTACTTTAAAATTTAGATTTGATATACATTACTGATTATTACAGTACATGTAAATAGTAATCAGATTACTAATTACGTTATTTTCAAGTTATTTTGAAAACATCTGTCACGGCGTGCGCCTGTGATGGGCATGTGCCTCAACTAACCTGTTGTCGCTCTTCGCTCATTCCATAGGCTCCCTGCATAGGCGTCCCCTCCCTCTGCAAGTGCGCAAAAGGGCGAAGCCGTCATATCGGGCCGGCTGGCGATAATTAATGTTAATGCATCTCAGGCATACGCCGCGTTAAATTTTTTTCCCTTTTTCCCTCCTTTAAACCCTGTTGTTTCTAATTAAAATTACCCCTTTTCCCATAAGACCTCACCTCGTGTCTGTGGTTCCGTCCATTCAAAAAGAGCGAACCTGTTACAACATGAAATGTAAAAAACTAAAGCACATGCACGTAAGATGACGCTGACGTGCAAAAAGTGATTTTTAAATGCATTTTGATTCATTTTTAAACACCACATTTGTAACACTAGTAACAATTTTATTGACGTTTATCTGTTACGTTACTGCGTTATCAGGAAAAATAATTCGATTAAAGTAACAGGTTATACCCAACTCTGTTCATGAATACATTAAGTGATTTTATTGTGTGGTGTGGTGTGTTAAATTCTCACTTGTGTTGTGCCACAATGTGTGCTGTTATTCATACTCATTATATTATGTTCGCATATTTTACTGTTTGGTTATATCATGTGGCAGCACAAAAAAAAAATATTTTGCTTTGTGCTGATGCATTACAATTGTAATTGGGTATAAACCTCAATTATGATTCTATGCTGACTGGAATAATATTGATTTCCAATTTACAAATGATTTAACTCCCAGAGATTCAGTTAAAAAAGATTCTGCTTACCTTCTAGCACAATCTTTCTTAACTGAATCTTTATGTTTATAAAATACCAAAAAATAGGCAGGGAAAACCTTTGCTGCTGAAGCAGCCTTAAAACAACACACTCGTTCTTTTATTGGCACCTAACATTTACAGTAAAGTAACAATCCCAGTGTTTAACCAGAAGCAACAGTTTATGTTGAACTACTTGTACAAGGACCCACCTTCTGAACATTTCTGTCAGTAGTGTAGGCGAGGCATAGGCGCAGAGTTTGAGACTTGTACACTGTAATAAGTTTACATCAATTTTTTTAAGTGATGATGTTTCCAATTTTAAGTACACAGAACTATAAATTTTTTAGTTTGTTGAACTTGTTGCAAATCAAATAAATTGTTGCTGCTGTCACCACATCAGACAAGCCGGTCCGGGGATCGAACCCAGGCCGCTCACATGGCAGGCGAAACACTTACCACTGAGCCACCTGTGTTCTATAGAGTTTTAGTTGATAATTTAAGGTGACAGTTACTGTTACGTACTCACGATTACTTAAAAAATATCAAAAAGTTCTGAATACTCAAAAAGGTCTATTAATTTGACCTAATTGCAATTATTTAAGTTAACAGTACTCAATGTGTTTAATTACCTTGAGCATTAGAAATATGCAGTTTCAAGAGATGTGTTAAGTAAATTAACGTTTCCCTTGAAAACCGATAACACTCTTTCAAATATTCATTAAGAAATTAAAAGACATCAATACGCGGTCTTATAACTCTCTCTCGGCGAACAAAATAACTCTGCTACCGAGCAGGTTATCTTCAGAGAGTAAGTTGCTATGGTTACAAACATACCCAGAAAGTTACCTCCGTTTTTGGAACTGAAAGTTGAGGTTATCCACAAACTTACTCTTAAACTTACCCGGGTATGTCACATAACCTGCTTTCTGGAATACCCCCCAGATGCAAGACAAAATAACTTAACTTAGGCAGGCTATTTATACAACACTAATTAGCCATCTCGGTTCAGGCAAGTGCTCTGATCACCGGACTGCGGTGCATTCCGGGAAATTAAGTTTAAACAAAAGAAACTACACAAAGTTTCAGAGCGCAAGGCGCCCTCTAGGGGTTAACCCTGACAATTTTTTTTAATACACTTCAGTGTTGTATGTTTTTTTTTTTTTCAGGATACTGAATAAAAAGGTTTTGCAGTCTACCTGAGCCTCCAATATAGGACTGGACTCATCACATCTCACATCTAAACACATCTCCTGTTATACTTCCAGCCTCCTAACACACAGTATGACTGCAGATCAATCCCTGCTATCCATTATCACCCAAATGAGGATGGGTTCCCTGTTGAGTCTGGTTCCTCTCAAGGTTTCTTCCTACTGCTATCTCAGGGAGTTTTTTCTTGACACGGTTGCCGTCGTCCTTGGCTTTCTCATCAGGTACAATCTTATAATTTGATTCATACACCATCACATTTCATACACACTTAAATAATTCTTTTGATTGTGTAAAGCTGCTTTGTGACAATGTCAATTGTCAAAATCACTATACAAATTATATATAACTTAATGGAATTGAAGAGCAGCACTAGCTCCTTGGTGATAGCTTTGGAAGTCACTTTCGAAGTAGAAAGGCCTTAGGGTAGCATGTGACATAGTCCATTGCAGTCCTCTGGCACTCGGGACACGACTGACAGAAGTTCTTTATTTTGGCCTCAAGGCCCAGCCAATGGAAGCAATCCTTGATCTTCTCCATTGTGTTCTTCACTCCAAGGTTGCCACGTACTGTAGAGGGTGAGAGTGGTCCAGGTGCAGACCAATGTCGACCTTTCCTTGCGGGACCACTAGGAGGTTGCATGGTTCTCCTCTTCTTATCGTGTTATAGTATAGTAGTCCTCCACGGATGGGCGCCCATCATCCTCAGCCTCTCTCTCGAGCTCTCTTACTTGTTCCAAACAGTTTTTAGGCGCAGATCTTCCTTCTGCTGTAGGGCGAAATTGCCCTCTCACTGTTAGGGCTCTGCAAGGTCATGATGGATCCAAGTGCAGGTAAGAGGTTCGAAGAAGCGAACAGCCCAATTAAGGGAACAGCCCTCTCCTGGCTCAGATCCTATTTGACTGATCGTTATTAGTATGTAAAGGTAAATGGTGATTATTCTGCATGTTCTCTAGTGAAGTTTGATGTTCCACAGGGTTCGGTTTTAGGCCTACTCCCTTTTTCCCTTTACATGCTTTGTCTGGGCAACAAAGCATGGTATTAGTTGGACATCTAGGTAAGCATGGTATTAGTTTTCGTTGTTATGCTGACAACACTCAGTTATATGTCTCATCAAAACCAGATGAGAAAAACTTGAGCAATGTGTAAAGGATATACAGTAAGAGACTAGATGCTAATTAACTACCTTCTGCTTAATCCTGATAAGACAGCAGTTCTAGTAATAGGACCACATGCAGCTAGAAGCAAGATTTTAGATCACTCTAAGTTTAGACCTTTCTGTTCTATCTAGTGCAACAGTAAAGACCCTGGTGTGATTCTAGATTCCAGTCTTTCATTTGAAGCTCATTTAGATAATATCACCAAGATAGCATTCTTTCACTCAGAAATATTACCAAGATAAGGAATATATTGTCACTAAATGATGCAGAAAAAATAGTTCATGCTTTTATCACCTCTAGATTGGACTATTGTAACCCTTACTGTCTCGTTGTTCAACATTTTATTCCTTAAAAGTAAGTAGAATCACATGAAATCAAATAATACTCCCATATTATAAGTCCCACATTAATTATTATCTAGAATATAATTCTAGATAAATCCATGTGCCAGTCTTCCTTACACTATCTGGTGATAAAATTAAATCACTGGACTTTTATCAATGACCAATATATGGATTTGCACTCTAGTGGAGTATCGGCCAAACATCTCCTTTCACACTTGACTAGAAAGGAGTAAAAAACTCGAGCACAAAATTTTAAACTTGTACTTTTGAAAATACAAATTTAACTTTTCTTTGTCCCATACACGGTGACATAACATGAGTATATAATTAATGTAGCATTTTTTCATGATTGACTTATGTATCATAACAACCAAATTGGGACATACATAACATAACACAGATTAAAGTTAGCACCATTTTGAATGTCCTTATTGTTCTATAAACATTTTCGACCCAGATACTTTGCGCATCGTAGAGAGTCAGTTGGAGCCCAGAAGAGAGGTTACTAGCACTTCATTATGGGCCTGTGCCTTCCATCCTACGCTATGTAAGATACATATCCGCATATGAGTCAGTAAAGTCTCAGATTAGAGTTATGTATGGGTGAGTTAGGGATATCTTTGATGATTGTATCCAACGAGTCGTCCTTGTCTGTTGTTGCTAAGAAATTCTGTTTATCTTAGAAAGCCTTTGGTTAGATATAAACAACATAAATTTCATTAGACATGGTAATGTCACCCATTAG
The DNA here is from genome assembly GCA_013621035.1 of Clarias magur. Lineage (NCBI taxonomy): Eukaryota > Metazoa > Chordata > Actinopteri > Siluriformes > Clariidae > Clarias > Clarias magur. Next base: position 4,772,768 of record QNUK01000015.1, read on the forward strand.
CTGCTCCACTGAAATTTCTGCACCTGGAATAAAAGAGAAAGTTTTTTAATGGCATTACACAAATATTTTGGAAAATATATTTATTTATATTAAATCAGATCATATTCATATTATATATTGTATACATGGTAAACATGAAATAAAATAATAGTGTATTGAATAATATACATCAATATAGTTTCTTCATTAACTGAACGAGGTTTATTTTTTTTTAAATTGATATAGGAACATGGAAACAACTATAAATGAACAAAACCACTTTAAAAATAAATAAAATATTTCCAAAAGAACAACTGTCCACCATTAAGGATAAATAAAACCTTAAGAATAACAGAATAGTCCCTCAGTGGAAAAAACAGTAAAAAAAAAAATTTTTTTTGATTAGATATTTGAAATCTAACAAAATGCCTGCTAAAGACCCGCTCTGATTGGCCAGCCTTACACTCTAAAAAATAAAACTGTGCTGTACTCAATTTTTTGGGGAAAATTTTTTTTGGTGAAACATTTTTTTGGTGAAACATTTTTAAAACTTGCATAATCATCTAAAATATACTTAATTAATTGAGTAGACATCAGTAAAAAAATTGAGTAGACCTGAATAAATATATTTAGTACAATGATGTACAAAATTGAGTAAATGTAATCAAAAACATTTGATTACAAATGTTAATGCAATGATTACCCTAAGTGAAAAGGTAGAAGAAACTGACAATTAGACTATTATTTAACAGACAAATGTGCTACATTTACTAAATATTTTAACTGAACTTAATTCAAACTGCTCTATCACAGAATTAATATGTTGCACTTACTTAATTTTTTAAACTATATTTACCCTTTACTCAAGGAGTATTTTAACCCTTTCATGCATGAATTATGAGAACCTCAGTCAAGATTTTTTTTTTCCTGAGTGTTTTCATTCCTCTCTAGGCTTGAAAATAAAATGCAATTGAAATTTTTTGAATAAACCTATTTTTCATGGAGTTACAAATATGTCCACTCAGGTGGACACCATGCATTTGATATTTGAATCAAAGAAATATGAATTGAACTAACCAATAGAACAAAATGATGTACTGTGTGAAAATAAAATGTAACCAGTTAGTATAATTTGGCATAACATCCAGTGCACAACAGGTGCTAAACATGCCTTTACAAAAAGTGCCAAGTATTGTTTGTGGGTCAACAAATGCTATTTCTCCCCTATGTTATGCTATCACCTCTCACATCATCTACTTTGGGGGGTGTTAGGATGGGGCGATGCTCAGGGTGCTTGGACCAGTCATCGTTGCTTGCAACTATATTAGTATGAATTGCAGTTTTGCAGAATTGCAAAATTTAGCCAGTGATGCATGACATTCAATTTAGTAGACATGAGATTAATTGCAAATTTATCCAAGCATAAAATAAATATTTGGAAATTTTGGCAATCATATTAGCCCTTAGATGTTACTTGATGCCAGCATATTTTTTTTACCTACAGGGGTGTCCTGCTATAGAAGGATTTACAAGATATTCCTACCATGTTCTGCATTTCTGACTTCCTGGTGGCCATCTTGGATTTGGGTTAGAAAAAAATGCACTTACCATGACTGGCCTATAGGTGGCAGTGTATGGGATGATGGACAAGCATCCACTGTTTTGGCCTACAGTATATGCAACTATAACAACAAAACCCCTGTATACACAAGAGAACAGCTTTTGAATAGCTGTCCACTGTAGTGACCACTATGCATGAAAGGGTTAATTCAGGTCAATGTATCTAATGATACCAAATTATAAACAAAGAATCGATACACACATTACCATTTTAATTAAACATTTGTTTGCCAAAAATGACAAGACATGAAGTCTAAACTCATGTCACTAAAACTTGGTTTACTTTGCAAATCACAGGTAACAAGAACAAACAATGAGCTGAATTGATCTTATTAATAACCAGTCTCAATACAAGATACAATATAGAATACAATACAGTTAACATCTGGAAAGTAGACTTTTGTATTAGAATCTAATGAGTCACATTTGAAATCTGAAACATTGCACACCTTCACACTTCAGTTTCCTGCAAACTGTGGGATCCATACAAATGTGTGTGCAGACCTTCTCAGGTCTTAAAGAAACAATGACAGTCTAAATGAAGACAGGACAGTGTCTTTTAAAACATCCTGTGCATTGTGTTAACTTTGCCACATGTACACGTGTCTCTGAGTGAATTTCAGACATCCCTGATACTTCCACTGCCAGGAGGGAGGGGGAAACAGATTTTCCTGATGCTCAGGAAAACACGTTTCCCATACTTAAATTTAAAAGACAATGTTTTAAAAAACATTCTGTGCATTGTGTTACCTTTGCCCCATGTACACATGTCTCTGAGGTAATTTCAGACATCTCTGATACTTCCACAGCCAGTAGGAAGGGGGAAACAGATTTTTCCTGATGCCCAGGAAAATATGTTTCCCATATTTAAATTAAAAGACAGCGTTTTTGAAAAACATTCTGACCACAATTTTATCTTTGCTACAGGCACATATATCTCTGAGTCAGTTTCAGTCATCCCTGATACTTCCACGGCCAGTAGGAAGGGGGAAACAGATTTTTCTGATACTCAGGAAAATACGTTCCCCATACTTTTATTTAAAAGACAGTGTATTTGAAAACATTCTTTGCATCGTGTTACCTTTGCAATATACAAAAAATAACAAATCCAATTACCAAATCTCCAGTATTGTTCTATATTTGAGAAAAGTAATCACAAAGCAAAAAGACATTGAGTTAGAAGGGGTGTCCCTCCTTTAGACCGGTACTGTACATAAATACATTCTGTGTGTGTGTGTGTGTGTGTGTGTGTGTGTGTGTGTGTGTGTGTGTTGTGTGTGACAAAACACAAATACACACACGCACACAGTTCTTCTGTTACTTCATCACATTCACTCCTTTACATACTACATTGTTTTTTTGAAAACTAGTTTGTCGTGTAATGTGTTGCTTTTTTCACAGACATGCAAATATTATTTTGGAATATTACTTATTTATTGTATTTTAAGGTTTGGAATTATGAATAATTTTGATTATAACAGACAAGATAAACATATATAACATTTGTACTACAGATAACATTGTACCTAAGCCTTTTGAACAGACTCACCCCCACACACATACACACAAACATACAATGTATACAATCTTATGCAAACGTTTGGACACCCCTTGATAAATAACAGATTTTGGTGATTTTTTTTTTTAAGTAAAGATGTTAACAGAGTCTCTCTCGGAAATAGGAAAAAATGCACAATATTTTCAGTAAACATTGATTTATGGTTACTTCTTATGCCATAAATTGAACAAAAATAAAAATAAAAACATTATTGTGGCACTGTGCAAAAGTTTGGGCACCCTAAGAGTTCCAGAGTCTCAAATTCTTATTACAAGGTTTCAGGCCTTAATCAGCTTATTAGATCTGATGCATAGCAACAGCTGTCATTAATGCATGGCATCAGCATGTCCTCAATCTTGGATTGATCTTGGATTGATGCAAGATGGCGGCGAGGCAGTAGCACGCAGCGGCACTCCGGAGCCAAAATGGTGCTACATTGTTTACGTCGTGTCGTAGCGTGTTTATTTTACATAGTTTATGGACACCGGCGCAAGCAGTGTTGATAATTACCACCGCCAGACACTTTTGCAACTCAATAAACCGGCATATTTCATTCAAGATAATCTGCGGGAGGATCTATGCGACCTCGGGTTGCTTCGGGAGCCAGGCCTCCAGTCCTCGGCGTTGCCTGATGCCGGTGGCCGGAGGAGGGGACATCGTAAGCGGTGCGCGAGGAAGCGGAAGCGCGGCAAGCGGGCGGGAGTCTGTGCTAGGCTTCTTATCTAACGTCTGCTCCCTGGAAAATAAACTGGACTACATCCGACTGCAACAGGCTACACAGCGTGAGGTTAGGGACTGCTGTGTATTTGTTTTCACGCAGACATGGCTCAGCGACAGAGTTCCAGACACCGGCATTCAGCTAGACGGACTAGCCTCGTTTCGCGCCGACAGAAACCCAGCTCTGTGCGGTAAGACTCGCGGCGGTGGCTTGTGTGTTTACATCAACACAAAATGGTGTAAGAACTCTGTGCTAGTTTCTAGCTTTTGCTCATCATTGCTGGAGATTGTGACTGTTAGATGTAGACCTTTTTATTTACCACGGGAATTCACCACCTTTTTCATTATCGGAGTGTACATTGTACCTAGCGCTAATGCTAAGGAAGCGCTCTGTGAATTGTATGCTAAGATCAGTAATCTACAGATGGACTGTTTATTGTTGCTGGAGATTTCAACCATGCAAATCTCAAGTCAGTGCTTCCTAAATTCCATCAGTATGTGGACTTTGCAACGAGAGGGGAAAACACAAACATCCCCGGCGCATATCAGGCAGAGCCCCGTCCCCACCTCGGCTACTCAGACCACATCTCTGTTATGCTAATTCCAGCATACAGACCACTCGTCAGGCGTTCAAAACGGGTTCTGAAGCAGGTGAAAACATGGCCAGCAGGAGCCATCTCTGCTCTTCAGGACTGTTTCGAGAACACTGACTGTAACATGTTTAGATAGGCTGCAACTTACGGTGCCTACACCGACTTGGAGGAGTACACGTCATCAGTGACCAACTACATCAACAAGTGCACCAATGACATCACTGTCTCCAAGAGCATCATCTCACGACCCAACCAGAAACCGTGGATTACTGCGGAGGTGCGTGCACTTCTGAGAACCAGAGACTCTGCCTTCAAAGCAGGAGACAAGGCGGCCCTAAGAACAGCAAGGGCCAACCTGTCCCGGGCCATCAGAGAGGCGAAGCGCGCACACGCCCAGGGAATCCACAATCACTTCAGGGACAGCGGTGACACACGGCGCATGTGGCAGGGTATACAAGCCATCACTAACTACAGGACTTCATCACCTACCTGTGACAGTGACGGCTACCTTCCGAATGCGCTGAACAGCTTCTACGCACGGTTTGACATGGAGAATGACGTGACGGCAAGGAAGACCACCCCTCCGCCGAACGACCAGGTGCTGTGTCTCACCACGGCTGATGTGAGGAAAACTCTACGCAGAGTCAACCCATGTAAAGCTGCTGGACCAGACAACATCACAGGCAGAGTGCTCAGAAAATGTGCAGAACAGCTGGCAGATGTTCTCACCGACATATTCAACATCTCTCTGAGCAGTGCCGTCGTTCCCACATGCTTTAAATCTACCACCATCGTCCCCATGCCGAAGAAGTCTTCTGTGTCCTGTCTCAATCACTACCGCCATGTTGCACTCACACCCATCATCATGAAGTGCTTCGAGCGGCTCATCATGAGACACATCAAGACCCTGCTGCCTCAGACACTGGACCCCCTGCAGTTCATGTATCGTCCAAACCGTTCAACGGACGACGCCATCTCCACCACACTCCACCTGGCATTGTCACATCTTGACAAGAAAGACACTTACGTCAGAATGCTGTACACAATCATCCCCCAACACCTGATCGGGAAGCTGAGCTTGTTGGGCCTGAACACCTCCCTCTGTAACTGGATCCTGGACTTTCTGACCGAAAGACGTCAAGCAGTGCGGATCGGGAGCTACACCTCCAGCACCACCACACTGAGTACTGGGGCCCCCCAGGGCTGCATGCTCAGTTCCCTGCTGTTCACACTGCTGACTCATGATTGTGTAGCGACACACAGCTCCAATCATTTCATCAAGTTCGCTGATGACACGACCGTGGTGGTCAGCAAGAACAACATCAGCAAGAACGACGAGTCAGCGTACAGAGAGGAAGTGCAGAGGCTAACGGACTGGTGTAAAGACAACAACCTGTCTCTGAACGTCGAAAAGACAAAAGAGATGGTTGTTGACTCCAGGAGGACACGGAGCGATCACTCTCCACTCAGCATCGACGGCTCTTCTGTGGAGATCGTCAAGAGCACAAAATTCCTGGGCGTCCACCTGGAGGAGAACCTCTCCTGGTCCCTCAACACCAGCTCTCTGCATAAGAAAGCCCAACAACGTCTTTTCTTCCTGAGAAGGCTGAGAAAGACACAGCTTCCACCAACAATCCTCACCACCTTATAGGAACTATTGAGAGCATCCTGAGCAGCTGCATCACTGTCTGGTTTGGGAATTGTACCCTGTCAGACCGCAAGACCCTACAGCGGATAGTGAGGACAGCTGAGAAGATTATCGGGTCTCTCTCCCTTCTATCGAAGACATTTACACCACACCCTGCATCCGCAAAGCCACCAGCATTGTGGCTGACCCCTCACACTCACACTTCACCCTCCTGCCATCTGGAAAAAGGTACCGTGCATTCGGGCACTCACATTCAGACTGTGCAACAGTTTTTACCCACAAGCCATCCGTCTCCTCAACACAAAGAGACTGGACTGATAAACACACACACACGCACACACACAAACACACACACACACACACACACACACACACACACAAACACAAATCACTCAGACGAACTAAATAACATCTGGACTGAACTGATAAACACACATGCACAATCACACTGATATACATCCATCTCAATCTGCACATACCTACCTACCTGTGCTGCTCTTCGCAATTTTTTGCACAATATTATTTGACTGCTATTTGCACACAATACTCTTGTCAAAATGTAAACTGTTTACTGCTGCTCTTCCCACTACCTCAATTCATACTTCATCAAAAAAAAGGACTGTTATGTGTTACATTGTTGTGTCTATCATGTACCTCTTTGTTTGCACATTTGCACGTGCACTTTGTCTATTGTGTATTTTTGTATAGAAATTTGATAGTACTTTTAGATTAACTTAAAAATTTAAAAATTTGTGTTGTAAATTTATGTTGTTGCATGTACTGTATCCTGCTGTATCCTGCACCCTGGTCCTGGAGGAACGTTGTTTCGTTTCACTGTGTACTAACTGTATATGGTTGGAATGACAATAAAAGCCTATTTGACTTGACTTGACTTGAAATGCCAATTTCAAAGCTTTACAAATACTAATGACTCTTCAAACCTTGTGCACACACTTGCGGACACTCAACAACCATGAGTTCCTGTAAGCAGCTGTGTAAGACTCTGAAAATGAAAGTTATTGATGCCCACAATGCAGGAGAAGGTTACAAGAAGATAGCAAAGCGTTGTCAGCTTGCAGTTTCCACAGTGAGAAATGTAATTAAGAGATGGCAGTTCAGGGGAAAACTCTCGGAGAGAACTGCTCATATGCTGGTCAGAAAGAGAAATCAATACCCCCATTTGACTGCAAAAAACCTGCAGGAAGATTTAGCAGACTCAGGAGTTCCTCATGCCAAAATATAAACAAAGACTTAAACAGGAAGTTCCGGTTCAGAGGGAGGTCGCGCGCTGGATGGACCAATCGGTGGCCGCGCTTAATGACGCACTCGATGCGACTGGGACATGTTCCAAAACAGCTCCGATGACGTCAACATGTTTATGGAAGCGATTGTGGGATTCGTCGGGAAACTAGCGGATGATACCGTGTAGAAAACGACCATCAGAACGTTTCCCAATCAGAAGCCGTGGGTGGATAAAACCATCCGCGACACTCTGAGATCTCGCGCCGCTGCCTACAATGCGGGACTTGCATCGGGGGACATGGACTAGTACAAGGCTGCGTCCTATAACGTCCGGAAGGCGGTAAAAGAGGCGAAGCAGCGCTACGGAAGGAAACTAGAGTCACAACTCCAACAGAGTGACTCTAGGAGCCTTTGGCAGGGACTAAGGACAATAACGGACTATAAAACACCAACATCCGGTATGACGAACGCGGACATGACTCTGGCAGACGAGCTGAACACCTTTTATGCTCGCTTTGAGGCTGCAGCTAAAGACGCTAGCGCTGCTAATGCTAGCGGCACTAACGGCTGCAGAGAGGAAGTCACTGCCAGCACCGGAAACGCGTTCATCATCTCCGAGCATGACGTGAGGAGAGCCTTCAAGAGAGTGAACATCAGGAAAGCAGCAGGACCAGACGGCATCTCAGGTCAAGTCCTCAGAGCCTGCGAGACCAGCTTGCACCTGTGTTCACAGAGATATTCAACCTCTCCTTATCTCAGTCGGTGATCCCTACATGCTTTAAGGAGTCCATCATTGTTCCTGTTCCGAAGAAACTACATCCTGCTTCCCTCAATGACTATCGACCTGTAGCCCTCACATCAGTGGTGATGAAGTGCTTTGAATGGCTTGTCAGAGACTTCATCATCTCTTCACTACCCAACACTCTGGACCCACTACAGTTTGCATACCGCCCGAACCGCTCTACAGATGATGCTATCTCTCATCTCCTCCACACAACACTCACTCACCTGGACACTAGAAGGGGGAATGCTTTTCATCGACTACAGCTCAGCATTTAATACCATAATTCCCTCCACACTCACCACTAAGCTGGAGCACCTGGGACTCAGCTCATCTCTGTGTCAGTGGATCTCTAACTGGGAGACCACAGGCAGTAAGGATGGGTGGACACGTCTCAGCCTCTCTCACTCTCAGCACTGGAGCCCCACAGGGTTGTGTTCTGAGCCCCCTGCTGTACTCTCTGTACACACACGACTGTGTGGCCACTACCAGCTCCACCACCATCATTAAGTTTGCTGACGACACCGTCATGGTGGGCCTGATCTCTGACAACGATGAGACGGCCTACCTGAAGGAGATTGGAAATCTGGAGAACTGGTGCCAGAGGAACAACCTTCTTCTAAATGTCAGTAAGACAAAGGAGCTGATAGTGGACTTCAGCACTAAGCAGGAGAGGAACTACCAGACCCCCGTCATCAACGAGAGCCCAGTGGAGAGAGTGGACTGCTTCAAGTACCTCGGTGTTCACATCACGCAGGACCTGTCATGGTCCTGTCACTTGAACACCGTGGTGAAAAAGGCCCGACAGCGTCTCTACCACCTCAGACGCCTGAGAGACTTTAGACTGCCCTCTAAGGTGCTCAGGAACTTTTACTCCTGCACCATAGAGAGCATCCTGATGGGAAACATCGCAACCTGATTCGGGAACAGCACCATGCAGGACAGACGAGCCCTACAGAGGGTGGTGCGATCAGCTGAGCGCATCATCCGAACTGAGCTCCCTGACCTGCACTCTATTTGCAGCAAGCGGTGCTGGACCAAGGCCAGGAAGATCATGAAGGACCTCAGCCACCCAGCAATGGACTGTTCTTTCTGTTGCGGTCTGGGAAGCGCTTCCGCTCCCTCAAGGCCAATACAGAGAGACTGAGAAGGAGCTTCTTCCCACAGGCGATACAGTCTCTTAATCAAACCAATACACTGGACTAAAACACCTCTGCATTTTTTTGCACACACAGAACAGACTATTATGTCAACGCACATTTGCACATATATGCACATTTGCACACTTCAAGGACTTCTTTTCACATCCCCCTCATCTCATTTTCAAATACTACCTCAAGATTTTCACAGACTTAAGTTAAGTTGTAATATATTATACTTCAGATTTTATATATATTTTTGAAACTTTGCTGGAATCTTGTTTTATAGTTTTATAGTTTTCATTTGTAAAAATATTTAAGGTCACGGAGCGGTCGTATATGCATTTCACTGCATATCGTACTGTGTATGACTGTGTATGTGACAAATAAAATTTGAATTTGAATTTGAATTTGAGTGGTGGTTCACCGTTCCATAAGACCTTCATGGACGAGTCAGCAGAAGAAAACCTTACCTGCATTCCCATCATAAAAGTCAACGTCAAAAGTACGCAACAGAACATCTACAGAAGCCTGAAACGTTTTAGAAACAAGTGCTGTGGACTGATGAAGTAACAATAGAACTCTTTGGCCACAATCAGCAAAGGCATGTTTGGAGGAAAAAAAGTAGCAGCATTTCATGAAAAGAACACCTTGCCAACTATTAAGCATGGGAGTGGATCTATCATGCTTTGGGGTTGTGTTGCAGCCAGTGGCACAGGAAACATTGCACGGGTGGGGGGGGGAAGAATGGATTCCACTAAATACCAGCAAATTCTGGAAGCAAACATCACACCATCTGTAAAAAAGCTGAAGGTGAAAAGAGGATGGCTTCTACACCAGGACAATGATCCTAAACATACCTCGAAATCCACTATGGAATACCTCAAGAGACGCAAGCTGAAGGTTTTGGAATGGCCATCACAGTCCCTGATTAAACATTATTGAAAATTTGTGGGTAGATCTTAAAAGAGCTGTGCATGCAAGACGACCAAAGAATATTACAGAACTAGAAGCCTTTTGCAAGGAAGAATGGGAGAAAATCCCAAGTACAGGGATTGAAAGACTTTTAACTGGCTATAAAAAGCGTTTGCAAGCTGTGATATCTGCCAGAGGAGGTGTTACTAAGTACTGATTGTGTAGGGTGCCCAAACTTTTGTACAGTGCCACAATAATGTTTTTATTTTCTTTATCTTTGTTCAATTTATGATATAAAATGTAAGTATACACAATGTTTGATGAAAATATTGTGCACTTTTTCCATTTCCGGGAGAGACTGTTAACATCTTTTCAATTAAAAAAATAATTGTGATATATTTATCAAGGGGTGTCCAAACTTTTGCATGAGACTTTACATATGTGGGTATATATACACATATACATACACACACAATAAAATAATGTATCAAAAATACTGTCTTTTAAATTAAAGTGTAGGGAACATATTTTCCTGGCCATCAGAAAAATCACTTCCCCCTTCCTACTGGCTGTGGAAGTATCATGGATGTCTGAAACTGACTCAGAGATATGTGTGCCCGTAGCAAAGATAAAATAGTGATCAGATTGTTAAAAAAAAAAAAAAAAACGCTGTCTTTTAATTTAAATATGGGAAACCTATTTTCCCGGGCATCAGGAAAA